>JAPDPK010000055.1:1377500-1977500 GCA_031772115.1 Heritiera littoralis
TTAATAAAATTTCTCTAATTCCTAAAATTTCTTAATCTTTTTAATAAAATTATCTTAAAATAATTTTAAATACTATCTAATCCAAAAATATTTTAAAAAAATATAATTTTAAAATTATCTTTTTGAAAAACTAAATAAAATATTAATTATAATTACTGTTTGGACACAGCTGATGTTAGCTTTGTGGGATGCCATGTGGCACGTAACATGTGCAACATAAACAAAAGTTAGTGTTATTTAATGAATTTAGAATTAATTATGTTATTTTGAAAGGTTGCTGTTTATACAGTAAAATAAAAAGTTAAGAGCATATGTCCATTTTGTGCACAACGTTGAGGGTATATTTGACTATTAATTTTTTTATTAAAAAAAGTAATAAGAATAAAGTTTTTATGAGTATCAAATAAAGATTATTGAATAAAAAAAACACTATATTAAGAAAATTACATTCATACATCATATTAAAATACCTATTTAATTTTCAAAATTTAAAATTTGTAAATTTTACGTATAAGTTTATCTTTAAATTAATAATATAATGTATATAAAAGATATATTTATTATGAGGTTATTTGAAATTGTTTTATTTTTTTTTTGTTTTCTGTTTTGAAAAGTTTTATTCTGTTTTCAAAATTTTGAAAATATAATAAATGTTCGGTTAATGTTGTTAGATGTTGAAAACAATTACTTAAACAATTTCAAATATAATAATTCAAATCAAAAGAAAAAATTTTAAGAATTAAAAAACATAATAATATATTTATTAAATAAAATTATATTATTTAAATAATATTATCTACATAATGTTAAATTATATTGTTTTATATTATCTAATGATAATCATTTGATCATGCTATATTTAATATAATTTAAATAATATTATAATTAAATATAATATTGAATAGTATATTTTTATAATAATAATTCAATTAGTATATTACTAGGCCCATAAATACATTGGACCCAAAAATACAGCACATCAAGCATCAAGCTCATGCTCAATTAAGGTCTAGCCTTATGGCTACTTGTGACAAGTCCCTATCACTCTATCTTGTAGTTGTCACATTGACCAACCTGACACTTGGAGCCATGTATTGTCTAATGGATTGATAGAATTGAATGCTAACAAACAAGTACAACAGATATAAAAGGAGAGCCCAATGGCACCCATAAGGCATGAACTCTCTCATTCTTTCACCCCCGTGATTTTTCCTTTTTTTGCTAACCTTGAGTTCTTCTCTTCTTTTTCTTCTACAACATACTTAGGCAAACATTACCTTAAGCATCAAAGCTCACATCAAAGTCTTAACTTTGGTGACACCTGACCATGACTTGCAAGAGTTAAGATCTTTCTAGATTGCTCACCCATCCCTAGATTTTGAAGAACTAGGGCTTGAGGAATAAAATGACTTCAACATAATGGTGCTTTTTTTGGTAATCGAACCCACAATCACATACCATAAACTTCAGTAGCTCTTCTAATCACAACATCTTCTTAATTCCCATATAACTAGGTACCTTAGTAGCTTGACTCTCATAGGACATAGTGTTCCTTCTAACCACTCTTTATCCACTAAAGACTCTCTTCCCAACACCCAAGGGTGAGCCACCACTAACTTATTCTTTATAACTAGCTACCTTAGTAGCTTGACTCTCACGGGACATAGTGTTTCTCCTAACTACTCTTTATCCACTATAGACTCTCTTCCCAACACCTAAGGGTGAGCCATCACTAACTTATTCTTTCCTTAGCTTTTATATTCTTGGTGTATGCCTTAGAGACAATTCAATTAGCATAAGGCATAGTGCCATTGGGCGCCATATATGTTTACATATGGTTAGTAACATAAAGGTTTCCCTTTACCATTTGGATCGACAATAATTATGATTATTAGTCACTAAGTGAGGTGAAGCCTTGCAAGGGAATTGTAAAGAGTTACAATTATGACAATCCCTATGCATCAAAGCTTTGTTCCTAAAATTTGTTCCTAGTCATTATACTATCGAGACAAGGTATTGATAGTGTTTAAAGACTAGCACATGCTAAGCCCTCTTAGTTTTGAAGTAAGTTATCGATGCCATAAGTTGAAATATGGCGATATTTGAGAATAGCATGTGGGTGCTTATTAGAGAATAAGTTCACTGAACATAGCCTATTATAAGAGCTCTATTTGGTGACGTATATGGAAATGCTTTCACATGTCAGTAGCGTAAGTGATTTTTTGACATGAGATGCAAAGTCCTCTTACATTTGTTCCATTATTCTTTGATTTCACCCATACGGGTTTAGACTGCTAGATGCCTAATCAGGGTGTTTTTGGGTATAACCTGAAGTATATGAATAGATGTGTAAACGAGGTGGGTACCCGTTAATTTTGAGGTACTCAACCCCGAACCCAATTATTAACTACAGAACCCAAATCCTATAATTACCTGTTATTTTTTAAATATACTACCCGAATCTTACCTTAATAAATTTTATACTACCTATTTATTACCTGAACCCGTTTAATTACCTGATTATTCAATCAAAATTTTGACAAACTCATTAATGGACCTGAACCCTAATCCAAACCCAAACTCCATTGAAAAAATAATTACTATAATATTTAATATTCTATTAATTAAAAAATAAAATTAAACAATAACATACAAGTTTCATCATAATTCAACAAATTTTAGTAGTTAACGCTTGAAATCCATAGAAATATATTTATGAAACTACAAACATAATTTAATAAAAAATATAAAACATATTTAATAAAAAACTAATCTAGTTCAGGTTTAGCGTATCCTAAGGGCATTGCCCGAACCCTACTCGAACTCAACACAAGTAATAGAATCATTACCCTAACTCAATTATAGGCTACTCGAATTCAACTTAATCGAGGCGGGTGGTCCTGGGTACCCTTTTACATCTTTGTATATGATGGTGGATGAGTAGTCAAGTTGGGGATTCATCTTATCAAGTGACTTAGGGACAATATATCATACATCTTAGCACATATTAACTCGGAAGTCTCTGGCCACAACAATGAATGAATTTGATTTAACATTGGTAGCACATGGATAAGTATGGAAATTCACATACAGTAGGCACTGTAACATACTTTATGAATTTATGAGATATTATGATAAAAGGACTGAATTACATTGTAATATTGTACACTAAATAGGTTAGTCAAAGCTATTCTACTTTGTCTAACATTTGAGTGATCATGATGTGCTAGATACCGCTCTTGATCTATGAATTTAAATGAATATTTAAACTCATTGCCAACATGTTAAAAACCTTATAGGTCATACAATAAGAGCAACAATTAGATTGAAATGAATTGGCAAGTCTTAAGGAATTTGAAATTTCTCAATTAGTCTTTTATTGTTGAATTATGACTTGTTATAAGAATTTAATTAAAATATTTAATATTTTAATTAAAATGTTGGATATAACTAAACGTGTTTTGTTTATTTAATTAAATTGTTTTATTAAATTTGCCTACCTTTTAATTGAAAATAGATAAATTAATTTAATTAAAATAGTTTATTTAAATTATGATCTTTATAATTCATTAAAATTATTTTAATGGATAATTGGCAAATAGTCATAATTAAAATAAAAGACTAAATAGGCTAGTAGAATTAAAGCATTACCAACCTTTAAAGAGATATACCATAGCTAGCCACCCTTGGTTAATGTGATGTTATTTTATGAAAAATCCTTGAGAAAATAATCCTTGACACTGTAGCAAGTAAGGTTTATCTCCTGGGGACTTATGCCAATTACTTGACTTTTCAACTAACCACTATCATTCATAAGGCTTTAAAATCCCTACTGAATTCCTTAAGAGCTTGTGATTTTTTGAAGAAACACTTAAGGCACTCAAGTTTGACCTGAAGCAAACCCTGAGAGTTTACCCTTTGAAAATTAGCAAATACAAAAGAGTTGTATTTCCCTATGCCAATTTCCTTAAGGGTTTCATGATTGATTTTCTTGCTTCTAAAGAAAGGTGTTTCTTCCTTATGTCAAGAGCAAGTGTTTTAAGATTAAATATTTAAGATCAAAAAATCTTGGTGGTAAGTTTTTGAAACTCAAACTGCTAGCATAATAACAACCATAGTCCAATTTAACCTTGTAAAGGTTCCTTTATTGCATGATTGGATTGTTAGATGCTAGAGACACTTGGATAATTTGCTTTGCGATAACCTTACTTCGGTGTATGTGCGGAGCAAGTAGGATAAAAGCCTATTGATTACAATGTCATTAGACAAGTTAAAAATTTTAAAACTCATTTTTCGCACATATCCATGACTGATTTCTACAATTTAATCAAGTTGATCCTTCGGCTTTCGATGCTTTTGTGTTTATTTTTCGCTGCCCTATCTCCGACTATGTATGTTTGAGCATGAGTCGAAACCTACACCTATTCCCTCAAGCCTATGACAATCTAACTCACAAACTCAACTCCATGCCTTTTTTGTCCCATCAAACAATAAGTCCTCTAAACAGCTTTAGGGATAATTCAAGGCTTTCCATTACATTGCAAATCCTACAACAACCCCCATCATGTAGCCTTAAGCCTGTACTCCTTGCATTCACGAAACCAATGCCAAAGTACTTAGTCGTCAAACCTGTGAGAACTGATTATATTGTACTGTACATTAATAAATATTTATTAGTTAATTAAATTTTTGGCGAATTTTGTAAATTTCAAGTAAATAGTGATGTGGCCCCTACTTAAAATTTTGGTGCCCAAATGTATAAAAGACTGAAGAAACAGTGTACATCTAGTATGATAATGATACTATGGAAATTTGAGACCCAAAATACCTTGTTTGCATTATTTTGGGAAATGTGACAAACAAATTGAAAAATGTGACAAACAAATTGAAAAATGACAGTTAGGTCCCAAGGGTATTTTCGTAAATTTCACCCAAACTTAAATGAATTGGGATGAAGTAAAAATACCATGATATTCTACATGGAAAGTAGTTTAAGATAGCATCAATAGATTTATCAAATCGGTCATTAAATCAGAAAATTTTGTTAGCGGTCCGTAGGGGTAATTTCGTAATTTCTCACTATCCGTGTACCGCACGTCGACAAAACCACTTCTAATCATGAAAATACATCTAATGGGATTAATTGGTGCTGGAATCCAAAATTTTGGAGCAATTACATAGTTTTTACGATTACGAAAGTCTAAGGACAACTAAGGGCAAAATTATCCAAAATTTACATAACCAAGGGCATTTTGGTCATTTTGCCTACTTCCAAAAGACTCTTTAAAACTCCATCAGCTGACTGCTGGAACTATTCATCATCTTCCTAAGCCACTCCCACGCCATTGAAGAGAAAAAGAAAGAAAGAAAGAAAAGCTCTCATATCTTCCAACCTAGCCATTATCTCACCAAACCATTAACTAGAAAAATATTCTATTCTCTCTGCTACCTAGCAATACCAATAGATCATTGCATAAGTCATAAATCAAGGAGATAGAAAGCTTCAAATATTCGATCAAGGTATGGATCTCATTATGCATTTTGTTTCTTTGAATTTCAATGGTATAGGAAGATTGATCTAAGCTTGTTAAACATGTTGGTATCATTAAATTCAATTAAATCTTGCAAAATGAATTTTTACCATTAGAGGGGGTATTCGGCCAACATTGGAACTATAACGAATCATGGGTTTTCATGCATGAAATGGATGCTAGATGATGTAAGAAGAATGGCTAAAAAAGATTTTGATGTTAGATTGTTGAAATTCCTCAAGAATTTCAAGAAGACAATTTCGGTCAACATAAGGGGACTACTGTGCATGGCTGATTTTGATGATTTGAGGGTGCATTTAGACTGTAGAAATTACAAGGAGTCTACCGATATGCTCGGATTTGAAATCCGATTTAAAACAAAGAAGTTATGTTTTATTATTGGTAAAAATTAGACTGCATAAATATTTGCAGTGTCCAATGTGGCTACAATTAGAGATGAATAATAGCTTAAAAAGTATTAAATAAATTAATATTTTTGGTAAAATTATCTGCAGCCCAAGAGTAACGGTTTACGAGTGGTGCACTCGAAGAGGTTGGATAAGACAGACAGGTAAGGGATACGTATATGAACTATAAGGATATCTTGATTGCATGATTTTAATGAAAATATTTTATAAGAATATTTTAGAAATGAAATGTCTTGAAAACTATGAAATTGTGGCTGTTGGCTATTTTGGAAATGTGTTGAATTTGCAGGAAGGCTAGGATATTCGCAGCCGTTATGCTACTGAAATTTCCTTAGAAATTTTCTACAAATGTCATGAAAAATTTTAATGCATATTTGAATGATTTCCTAGCCTTGAAAATGAGATATTTGATATTTTTCATCAAACATGAATATACGGAAAAATATTTTTTAAATATTCATGTTACCAAATTTATTGAAAGCAAAGTGTGAAAACCGTAGATTTTCTAACTAGATGTGTACTCCACATGTAATCTAGTTAATGTAAAAGATAATTTTACTCTTGAAATTGCAAGTATAAGATTATGGTACGTATCCATAGAAATGAAGCCTCTGAGTAGAATGTAAATAATACACCAATACCGCATACGTAACATACGTGAGCACAAGTAAAAATAAATAAATAGATAAATGAAATAAATAAAATACGTATATGAATAAATATATATGTATATACAAATGTGAAATTAATTTAAAAGTTTGCATAAGCATATAAATTAAATACATATCTTTTCTTTATTTCTTCATTTTTCCACTTCTTTTACAAAAAAAAATCAAAGCCTTCAGAGGCTCTCGGCCAAGCGATTTTCGCCGCAGCCGTGGCCGCCGCACGCTGCCGCCAACTGCAATCTCCAGTGGCCGGATCACAAAAAGTTTCCCACTTTTCGATGCTCTTCACCCTCCTCTTTCCGATTCCAACTTTCGTTTCTCTTAAAAAGCTTCCTAACCCCGTAGATCTGGCCTTACCAAAACCCCTTTTCTATGTTTTTTTTATATCTGGTACTCAGGCTTCGTGTCTTTTTTGCTGTTGTTGTTGTTGCTGGTACGTGTGTGTGTGTGTTTGTATTTGTTGTTTCGGGGGTTGGGTTTTGTGATGATGATGGTTGTTGATGTGGTGAAAATCGATAGCTGCTTTGGGTAGGGGTGGTACAGGGGCTGGTTCACGGGGTGAGACGGTTGAATGGTGACCGAGAATGGTGTCTCGGTGATAATGGTTTTGGAGGTTGATCTGGTTGCTGAGTTTGAGGGAAAGGGGGTTTCGGGTAGTGTTGAAGATGATGCTCGAGGGTGAAGAATGGTGTTAGAGGCTGATAGTGAGCCGAGGATTGAGGGAAGGTTTTTTGTAGGGGGACTGGTATAGGGCTTGGCATAGATGGGATGGAGTAGGCAGAGAGGGGAATGGGGGCTGCAGAGTTAGTGGCTGGCAGGAAACGGCACCAGTTCTTTCCTTTTTTTTTGAGTATTAATTAAATTTAAAAAAACAAACTAAAAAAAATAAAATAAAATAAATAAACAAATAAATAAATGTAAAAATGAGAATAAAATAGAGATCTTTAAGCTTTCAAATTTTTTAAGTCCAGACAAAATTAGGTGTCCACACTCATGTGTTATTATGTGTGTGTGGCTGATAGACCTACCAAGTCATCAGCAGTCCAAGGGTCACCTGGCAAGTGTACTTTAAGGATACCTATAGACGATGGCCATATGTCTCATGTGATATTATTACTGTGCCCTACGGGGATTGTAGCATGATATATTTTATCGAATTGTGTTACTAAATCCTTACTGTGATTGATGTGATTTTTGTTAATGAATTAGTTATCGTATCAGTTATTGAACTGTGATTTTCCTAAATTATTTACCGTTCTGAATTGTTTACTGTGTTATTTAATAAAATTTTATCGACATATGTGAAATGTGTTTAATTGTGATTTTTGAATTATTTACTAAATATTTCGTTTTGTGATTTATCAAATATTTATTTATGAATCTCTTTTATTGAATATTATTAAAAGAAATTCTAAATTTATTACTAAATTGTTTTATTTTAATAGTTTATTAACCATTTATATAGAAGTATCTACGGCTATTGAAGATTTGTTTACTGTTTATTAATTTCGGTTATAGAACTGTTTATTATGACTGAACTTCTACTGTTATCAAAGTATTTGCTATTACTAAACTGTTTATAGTCTTGTTATTAAACAATTGACTGTTATGTGATTATTGTGGATATAGTGAAAGAGAAATTATATTAATGTGTTTTTCGTTTACTGGTTTACAAACCATGTTTTATTGAAAAATAAATAAAGATGATTTTTTATATTAAAATTTTAACATTATTTTTCTATAGTTACTATCTAATGATGATGATTATTAAGGTATTCAATGTGTATTAAATTATTTATCGTATCATTTTTAACGTATAGTTTACTGTACTATTACTGTTATAAAATGATTTACAGCATTGAGTTGCTTACTAAACTACTTTTTGGACTTTATCAAAGTATGTGAAATGTGTAATGTGTTTAATGTGATTGGACTAAATATTAACAAAAAGTGTTATTTAAATGATTGATAAACCGTTCATTTGATTAATTATTACTAAATTTCTACTAAATGCTATTTCATATAAAAATTTATAACTAATCCCTCTAGTCGCTTCAAGGTTCCGGGACACGACAGGTATTTTAAAATACCTCTCATACTCCATCCGGATCTCTAGTCAACTATAGTATCCTTCCCTTATTGTACCTAGTGTGCCATTAGGAAAATAAATGTTTTGTGCATGTAGAATTTCATAATATCAATTTCTACATACGATTCCTTTACTAAGAATGTTTTGCTCATCCTTTATTTTTTCACTCCTCAGATTAACTGCAAGGATTATTTTGAGATACTCTACGGATGATTATGGTCGCGTATTTATTCCGAAGCGGTGATTAGTGAATCCAGGAGGTACAATCACATTTCTTTTATATATTCAGAAATAATTGAATAGTACTTCTTTATTGTAAAACTTACTTAGGGGATGTAATTATTGAAGAGATATTGTTCTATAGCATTTACTACTTTATAAATTGAATAAAATTATATTCTGTAAATATAAATGTGTGATAAAGGCATTGCAGGTAGTGCAACAACTACTATATGTGTGAAAATGTGTAAAATCACTATATATACAGACTGTTACAGCTGTTGATTTGAGCTTTTTGGCTGTATGTTTCACTCTTGGAGTCATTGTGAGTAATTTTAAAATGTGAAAAACAAGGAAAGGTTCGTTAAGGAATTTTAGCAAATATTTGGTGGTCACTACTTTGGGGAAGAGGTGATGAGTTTATGGGAGGAGTTGGATCACACAATCAACAAATACACGTAGATAAAATTAAGGTGAGCAAGTTCGATGAAGGAAGTGTTATGAAATATGAAATGGATTGAGAGATATGAGGGCTAGAAGTTGTACCCAAAAATTGGTTTTTGTGGATTTGGAAATGAGTTGGAAAGATATGAGAATGAGAAAATGTTAAAGAAATTGAAATGGTTTTGGAAAGTGTGACGAAAATAATGAAGAATGCAAGGAAAATGACGAAGTTTGGTGAAGAGATGAAAAAGTTTGAAATTTTGGGTGAGAAAGGTGGTTTTGAGGAAGGATGCATGAAGAAGATGATGAATAGTGAAGTTTATTTTGTAAAATCGATTTTTTATAAACCTAGAAAAAGGAAAAAACCACGAGGGGACCGATCTTTTACCTTTAGTCATGTCCTCAGAATTTTGGCACGAAATGTTCAGGGAATCGATCCTAACCCATTAGGGATTGATCCCTCAGTTATGTGTTTCAATTTTTATGCAGAAAAATGTTTTGAAAATAAATGAAATCATGCATTTTTAGTCTTTTAAGATCAAAACAAGGTTTGATCAAGTTAAAACCATCTTGTATGACATGCAGAAGGTAAAAACACTTGGTAAAATCATTAAAAATGCATTTTGGTATGTATTGAAACAATTTTGGTATGAGAAATGCATTTTTAAGAGCTATCATGGTGATTTGCTAAATTTATGCTCTTTTCAAAATAAATGAGTGTTGAACACTTAACAAGGAATTTAAAACATAATCACATAAGTGTTAAACACACAATTCATTAAATCATCCTAATAACTTAAGTCCATCACAATTTCTTAAAGAAATATGATAAGTTAAGTATGTGATGAAAGTAGTTAAGATATTCTCTAAATTCCTGACTTGCATCCATCATTACCAACTTAAACCATTCAACCAAGGATACAAAGATGATATTCAAGTTCAACGTGGATTCATTAGACCAAGTTCTCCTCTAAGTGTACAAAATCTTTCTTTATCTAAAGGTTTAGTAAAAATAATAGCCAATCGATGCAAGGTATCTACATACTCGAGAACAATATCACCTTTTTGCACATGATCTCTTATAAAATAATGTCTTATTTCAATATGCTTAGTTCTAGAGTGTTGAATGGGACTTTTGGTGAGATTAATAGTACTAGTATTATCACATTTGATGGAAATTTGCTTCATTTCTATTCTATAGTCACTTATTTGTTGCTTAATCCATAATACTTAAGCACAACAACTTCCGGATGCAATATATTCAGCTTCGGTTGTGGATTGAGCTACATATTTTATTTCTTGGAAAACTATGAGATTAGTCTATTCCTTAAGAATTGGCAAGTACCAGATGTGCTTTCCCTATCAACGTTGCATCCACCAAAATCCGCATTAGAATAAGCATAAAGAGCAAAAGTAAAGTCTTTAAGATACCATAGTCCTAAAAGAAGAAGTGTCTCTAAGGTATCTAAAGATTCTTTTGAAAGCTTGTAAGTGTGATTCTCTAAGAGATTATTGAAATCTGGCACACAAGCATACACTAAACATTATATCGGGTCTACTAGCTGTGAGATATAGTAATGAGCCAATCATAGACCTATACAGTTTAGTGTCTACACACTTACCTCCTTCATCTTTATCAAGCTTGATAATATACTCATTGGGGTGGGTTAAGGTTTGATCTCATCCATCCCAAATCTTTTGAGTAAGTCTTTAGTGTACTTAGCTTGATTTATGACAATTCCGTCTTTACATTGTTTTCCTTGGAGTCTTAAAAAGAAAGTTAGCTCTCCCATCATGCTCATTTCAAATTCATCTTGCATTAATTTGGAGAAATTTTCACACAATGATTCATTTGTGGATCCAAAAACGATATCATCTACATAGATTTGAACAACTAATAGGTCACTACCTTTAGATGGAATAAACAAAGTTGTGTCTACTTTGCCTTTTGCAAAACCTTTTTCAATCAAAAACTTGGATAATCTTTCATACCAAGCTCTAGGAGCTTGTTTTAATCCGTATAAAGCCTTTGAAAGTTTGAAAACATGATTGGGAAACTTTAGATTTTCAAAGCCGGGAGGTTGCTCTACATAAACCTCTTCATTTATGAAACCATTTAGAAACGCACTTTTACCATCCATTTGATAAAGTTTGAAGTCTTTGTAACATGCAAAGGCAATTAGCATCCTAATAGCTTCTAGTCTAGCTATCGGAGCATAAGTTTCATCATAGTTTATTCCTTTTTCTTGCTTATATCCTTGGGCTACTAATCTAGCTTTGTTTCTAATTATTACACTATTTTCATCCATTTTATTCTTGAATATCCATTTGGTTCCAATAATTGGATTATCATTAGGTCTTTCCACAAGATTCCAAACTTTACTTCTTCAAATTGATTTAATTCCTCTTGCATAGCCATAATCTAATTTTCATCCTTTAAAGTCTCACGCACATTCTTTGGTTCAAAATGAGACACAAAGGCTACATGCTGGCAAATATTTCTATAGGATGATCTAGTTCTAACTCCTATATTTGGATCTCCAATAATGTCATTATCTTTCACATAATTAAGTTCTCTAGGACATCTAGATCTTTTCTCAATTGTCTCTTGATCTAATGACTTCTCCTTTTTATTTATGTCAAGATTTTTATAATTGTTTGCTAACATCTTTTTCTTGAGATGGATCAATTATTGGTTTATCAAATATTTCTACATCATCATCAAAATTAGTTTTACTAGATGAATTTGACTCATCAAAAATCGCATGTATTGATTCTTCTACAATAAGAGTTCTTTTGTTGAAAACTCTATAAGCCTTACAATTTAAGGAATATCGAAGAAAAATTTCTTCATCACTTTTTGCATCAAATTTTCCTAAATTATCTTTTCCATTATTCAAAACAAAACATTTGCATTTAAAAGGATGGAAATAGCTAATATTAGGCCTCTTTCCTTTAAAAAGTTCATATGGTATTTTTTTTAAAATTGGCCTAACTATTGCTCTATTTATTATATAGCATGAAGTATTGATAGCTTCAACCCAAAAATATTTTGGTAAATTATTTTCACAAAGCATAGTTCTAGCTATTTCGTCTAAAGTTCTATTTCTTCTTTCAACCACTCCATTTTGTTGAGGTGTTTTAGAAGCAGAAAAATTATGGCTAATACCATTATCATTATAATAAGTATCAAAACCAAGATTTTCAAATTCTTTTCCATGATCACTTCTAATACTAGTGATTAAATATCCCTTTTCATTTTGAGTGATTTTTGAAAAAGTGATGAATTTATCTAAGGCTTCATTTTTAGCACTTAAGAAAAGTACCCATGTGAACCTAGTATAATCATCAACTATAACAAATCCATAGTGTTTTCCTCCTAAGCTAGTAGTTCTAGTTGGCCTAAAGAGATCTAAGTGAAGGAGTTGGAGTGGCCTAGATGTTGAAACATACTTTTTAGATTTGAAAAAGAATCTCTTGTGCTTACCTTTTACACAAGCCTCACAAATTTTATTTTTTTCAAATTGAAGCTTGGGTAATCCAACAACTAGGTCTCTTTTAGCTAATTTGGACAATACATGCATGCTAGCATGTCCTAATCTCCTATGCCATAACCAAGGTTTATCTTCCTTAGTGGCCATAAAGCATACATTTTTGTTATTTAGTTCATCTATGTGTACAATATAAATATTTCCTTATCTATGTCCAATGAAAAGTATTTGGTTGGTTTTAGCATCAACAACATGGCAACACAAAGCATCAAACACAACCTTAAAAACTTTATCACATAATTGACTAATACTAAGCAAGTTATGCTTTAATATTTTGACTTATAACACATTTTCAATAGTGGAGGAAGAGTTACCAATGAAGCCAATCTCTTCTATTTGCCCTTTGGAGTTATCCCCAAGTGTGACTTCTCCATCACTTTTAGGCTTTAGGTTTTTGAATTGACTTTTGTCACTTGTCATGTGTCTTGAGCATCCATTATCAAGGTACTAATGCTCTTTTGACTTTGCCTTGTAGCAATGCTATTCCTCCTACAATCAAACACATCAAACTTTTGCCTTAGGTATCCAAATTTTCTTGGGTTCTTGAAAGTTAGTACAAATAATCTTTGATCCTTTAGGGATCCATTTCATTTTCAAAGATTCATCATTTGAATTTACAACATGTTTGGGTACCCAAATCTTCTTAACTAATTTTCCTCTAAAAGTGGTTTTCCTTAATGTGCATGCTTGTAAGGAGTGTCCTTGTTTGGGTACCCAAATCTTCTTAACTAATTTTCCTCTAAAAGCAGCTTTCCTTAATGTGCATGCTTGTGAGGAGTGTCCTAGTTTATTGTATAAGGAGCACAAAATTGATTTTTCATTCATAAAAAGAAAATTTTTGAGATGAGTTTCCTTATTTGATGCATTAAACCTACTCCTTCTTTGTCAAGGAATGCTCTTTGGGTCTTTTACATATGATTAAGTTTTTGTTGACCTATATAGAATCTAAAAAAAGAGTTTTACAAATTAATGTTCTTTTTATTTAACTCATCTATTTCTAGATTGGTATTTTCTAACTTCTTTTCACATTCTAATTTAGCATTCATAAGCATTTCATTTTCCATTTTCAATTTTGAAATCATTTCCTTATATTTTATATTCATGTTTTCAAATTCACTAACCAAATCATCAAATGCATCTTGTAGCTCATCAAAAGTATATTCATTAGTATCGCGTGAGTTAGAATTTACCTTATCATCATTAATGGCCATAAAGCATAGATTGGCCACCTCATCTTCAACATTTTCTTTATTGGAGCTATCACTATCACTCCATGTAGCTACCATTGCCTTCTTCTTTGTTTTCTTCTCACTTTGTTTTTTTATATAAAGGACACTCAATTTAACGTGACCAGGTTTCTTGCATTCATAACAAATAATAGTTTCCTTTTCTTTCCTACTAGTTTCTCCTTTTCTAGAGTCTTTCCTAGGGGGTCTCCTAAAATTTCCCCTAATTCTCATTCTGATAAATTTGTTGAATCTTTTGGCAAACGTTGCCATCTCTGTGTCCTTATCACTACCACTTTCTTCATTATCATCCTTACATTCCTCATGTGTGGTGGATTTCAATGCAACTCCAACCTTCTTAGGAGGTTCTTGGTTTCATTTAATGTTCATTTCAGAGGTAAGAAGTGATCTCATGAGTTCATCTAAAGATAGTGTATGTGGATCTTTTAACTCCTCAATAGCGGTAACTTTAGCTTCCCATGATTTAGGCAAGCTATTAAGGATCTTCTTAACCATTTCAACATTAGAGTAAGTCTTACCTAATGACTTGAGACCATTTATGATATCGATGAACCGAGTGAACATGTCACTAATGGTTTCTTCATTTTTCATTTTGAATAGTTCATAGTCTTGAGTGAGCATGCCTACCTTAGTCTCCTTAACTTGTGTTGTTCGCTCATGAGTGATTGCTAACTGAACCCAAATTTGTTTTTCATTCTCACACAATGATACCCTATTGTATTCAATAGGCCCTAATGCACAAAAAAGAGTGTGCATTGCCTTAGCATTTAGTTGTGTCATTCTAAAGTCATTTGTATCCCACTCATCCTCTTTCTTTAGCACTTTCTCATCATCAACTTTCTTAATTGGAATTAGGGACCTTTTACAATTATTCTCCAAACTTCAAAATCATTAGCTTGGATGAACAACATCATTCTAGTCTTCTAATAAACATAGTTCTCACTATTAAAGAGTGGTAGCCTAACTATAGATTGCCTTTCTCCTACTAAGGGTGTAGCTACACTATTATGAGCCATCTAGATTGTTTATACTTGATGGAAATTACTCCCAATCAATCTTGAGCCCAAGCTTTGATACCAATTGTTAGCTCTACCGAGAGGGGGTGAATTAGTTTTTGGCCTTAATTCTAAATTTTAAAGCTAAAGAAGCTACTATAACAAATTGCACAATAAACTAATAAAGTAGTAAATAAAGAGTAAGGGAGAAGATGCAAATAGAAGATTTATAGAAGTTCAACCAATCTCTTACCCACGTCCTCTCTCCTTGATCCTCTTGTCAAAATGTTGACAATACAATCCACCTCAAGGTGTGGAAAGACCTTTTACACTTCCTTTCGTAGGCTTAGGAAGAAACATCTAAATCCTTTCCTTTGTGAAGCTGCCTTCACTCACAAGATAGCCTCACAAGATAACCTTACAAGTTTACACTCTCCTTGGAAGTAAAGAATTAACTTTAGGTGGGTTGTGTACAATAGAGAACCTCTCAAAGGTAGAAATACACAATATGAAGTATAATGAGTATGAAGAAGAGAAGATTTAAACTTTGAATTCTTTCTTGAAGGTTGAGGAAGATGAGATAGTGCTTGTTCTGGTCTTTATCTTCATAAATGCATGTATTTATAGTCCCTCAAGAGTTGAAAACAGCTATTGGAGCATTTAATGCAATTCTTCCAGTTGAAACCCTTAAAAACTAGCTATTGGGCACAATTTGCGTGACATGGGATCGATCCTCAGTTTAAAGGGATCAATCCTCTTTAGCTTTGTTGAGCATTTAAGCCATTCTGCCTTCTTGGGATCGATCCTCTAAGGGGTAGGGATCGATCCCTCATGTCCAAATCATACCTCTAAGCCATTATGCCATTCAAGGATCTATCCCATAAAGGAAGTGATCGATCCTTTCATACAAACTTGACTTTTCTAAGCAATTTTAAGTTGAAACAAGTGTAGTCTTTGATCCCAAATCATCTTTCAATTTCATGTAAATATTTCTTAACTTAGTCAAATAAAAATTTGATCCAAACATTTATTAAGTAATTTTCTCAAAACTTTAATCAATTAGTTCAATGGAAAATTACTTAATTTTATATTTTCCCAGTGCATTGTAATAAAACATTTTCAATATATACTTGCACTTGATATTGTTATAAAAGCTTTAGGCAAATTTACACATAAACATTAAGCATTTAATTATGCTTAATTTTTTGTCATTTCAAAATATTTAATTGTCAATTTAAAGCTAACACACAACACAACATATAACCTGAATTTGAAAACTCATATGTACTAATTTACAAAGAATTAGAGAACAAGCCATATATGGTTAGAAATATAATTGAGTTAGCTTTCTAAACAAATTGGAATAAACGCAATTGGAGCTACCTTGCATGAAAGATCTACAATTCATTGCAGATTGCTCACTGGTAGAGTTCCCTGCAGATAAGTTGATTTTGTAAATTCATAGAAATTAACCTACAATGAATTAGACAGTTCATAATGTATGGTTGGAAAGGTATTTAAGTTATATTTCAAATGGATTTTAAATCACCATAATTGGAGTTTCCTAATATGCGTTATGTGCAATTTATTGCAAGTAGGTCGGCTGATCAGGTTACCTAAATGTGGCTGCACATAGGCTAACTTTGAAAAATTACTAGTATTGACTCACAATGAATTAAGAGATGTGCTGCAAATGTATGAAAAGATATTCGAGTTAACTTTCATAAAAAATTTGTTCTTTGTCAATTAAACTCCTAAATCTCCGGTTATGATCGAAACAGTACCTAGGGATCAAAATTCCTATTCATTCAACATCATTTATGGACTAAACTCCAATTTAATTTCCAGTTTCACATTAATTCATACAATTAAGCTTAGAAAAAATTCAAGGTTTCATAGATTTTGGGAAAGTTAGAGTCTTAATAACTTCCTTAATCTCAAAAATAAAAGAACTTCAAAGAAAGGAGATTTGAGAAAGTAAACTAGGGAAGGATATTCAGAATAAAATTGAAGAAGTTTATCTTCAAGAAGTGACTATGTGGAGGAAAAAAATCCAGAAATTTGTGGCTAAAGGAAGGAGACTGAAATAGCAGGTTCCTTCATGCAAAAACCATAGTAAGAAGAAATCACAAGAAAATCAACTAGTTGAAAGATGAATACGATAACTGGATTCAAGGGAAGGAGGAAATTGGAAATCATATGATTCAATTCTTTAAGGATCTTTATAAATCATCAAATCCAAGAGATTTGAGAAGCATATTGGAACCTGTTTCTTGTGGTTTGTCAAACATTAGAAGAGATCTTTTACAAGGTGACGTTATTGATGATGAAATTAAAACAACTCTATTCCAAATTAACCCAGACAAAGCACCAAAGCCAAATGGTTTTCCTGCTAGTTTTTTTTTTTTTGGGAAACTTGGATATTTGTGGAGATGAAATTTTAAAAGCTGTCGAAAGGTTTTTATCGTTGGGATTCTTACTTCAGGATATCAATGTGACATTAATTGTCCTTATCCCTAAAATATCAAAACTGGAGAGAATAACTGAGTGGATCCTATTAGCTTTTATATTTTCTTATATAAAATCATTTCAAAGATACTGGTAAATAGATTGAGGAAGGTGTTACCAGAAATCATATCTTTTGTACAAAGTGCTTTTTTCCCTAGAGGCTTATAAGTGATAATATTATGATGGCCTAGGAATTAATGCATGTTATTAGCGAAAGGAAAAGAGGTAGGAATGGGTTCTTAGCTTTCAAAATAGACATGAGTAAAGCGTATTATCGGATTTAATTGAGTTTCTTGGTTAAAGTTATGATGAAGACTTGATTTCCTCTAAAATTTAAAATTTGGATTATGCAATAAGTCTCCACTGTTTCTTTCTCTGTTCTTATCAATGGATCTCTAACAAGAAAATTTAGGCCTCAACGTGGACTTAGACAAGGTGACTCTCTATCCCATTATTTTTTTTCATTTTATGTTCTTAATTTTTTTTTGAAGCTATGTTTGAGGCCCAATGCAATGGGTTCATCAAAGGAATGAGAATTAGCTCTTTTGGTCTAGTTACCTCGCATCTTCTATTTTTGATGACTACTTCGTGTTCCTTGAAGCTTTAGTCCCTAATTTCAACCATTTTTTGCGTACCCTTGAGGAGTATTCTGTTTGTTCAGGACAAATGGTAAATTTTAAAAAATCAGGAATTATGTTTAGCCCTAATACTAACAATGATCTCGAATGTGCTTTACAATAAGCTTGCCATGCTTCATTGATGAATCCAAAATAAAAATAGTGGGTAAGCTTATATGTTGGGGCAACTCAAATAAAGAGTTTGTTCAAAAAATCTATGATAGGATCCAAGAGAGAATTCAATGTTGGATGACTCGTTTCTTGAGTCTTGCAAGAAAGGAACGCTTGGTGAAGTCTGTTTTCCAAGCCATTCCTTCTTATGCATGGTCATGTTACAATATTCCCAAAGCTACTGCTTATCAAATTAAGAAGTTGATTAAGAGGTTTTGGTCGGGTAATACAGAAGGAAAGATGGGTTACCAAACCCAAATGTCATGGAGGTTTGGGGTTTAGAGAAATGATTCATATTTGCAAGGCTTTAGTTGCTAAACATACATGGAGAGTAGCTTCAAGGCCTAGTTCAATTTGGGCTAAGGCTACTAGGCAAAATTCTGTTAGAAACAAAAATTTCTTTGAAGGGACAGTAAAAATGCTTTAAGGGCATCGAAAAGTGTGCTTAGAAATAAAAATATCATTAGAAATTGGGTTTATTAGATGGTTAGTGGAGGTGAAGATATTGATTTTTGGAAAGATTCATGGATTCATATGTTATTGCGTGTCCAGGATTCA
The DNA here is from genome assembly GCA_031772115.1 of Heritiera littoralis. Classification (NCBI taxonomy): domain Eukaryota; kingdom Viridiplantae; phylum Streptophyta; class Magnoliopsida; order Malvales; family Malvaceae; genus Heritiera; species Heritiera littoralis. The sequence goes on from JAPDPK010000055.1 coordinate 1,396,527, forward strand.
AGGTTTTCATCCAACCACCAGATTTTAAGCCTTGTGAGAAAGTGAGTGAGTTGATCTTGTAGGATAAAAGTGGTTGAAACTTGGAGTTTCTTAAAACTTTTTGTCCCTCTTTAGTGGTGGATGCCATTAGAGAGATTCCAATCTCTAATAGATTACAAAAGATAGATTAATTTCATTGTTTGATTATATATAGGGAATATATAGTGAAATTAGGGTATATTATAGCTGAGGAGGCTGGAGGGTAGAATACAACGTCATTATCCCACAGTTCTATTCAAGACAAATTTTGAAATAATTGTGGCATGGGAAAATGATGCCAAAATAAGACATTTTGTGTGGAAATGTTCATGAAATTTATTACCAATGCGTGATAATTATGCAATTAAATATAATGGGGTGAATTGTGTATGTTCTATCTGTGGATCTCAAACTGAATCTGTTAATCATTTGTTTATTTCTTACCTATTTGCAGAGAGAATATGGTTTGCATCTTTGACGATTGATATAGGGGGGAGGGGTATTTATTCGATTCAAGGTTGGTTGTTATACAGCTTGAATGGGAGTAATCGTAAAACTATATGTAGAGATGAATTTTCTTTGAAACGTAATATGATGTGGACTATTTGGCTTGAAAGAAATAATGAGGTGTTTTGATTTCAAGAACCAAACTTGGTGGCTATTGTGAACTATGTAAGCAAAGTTTTACTTGATAATGTTATTAGTTCTTCATCTCTTTTTATGTCTTTCTCACCAGGTTCAACATTGAATGATGAAAGGGTGTGACAATCCCTTAGTATGTTTCCTTGTGTAAATGTACTTGTTGAGTTATCAATTATATTAAACTTGTCCTTGTCGTTTTGGATAGACTTTGGACAGTATAAGTGCCAAGATCATATTGGTGAAATTTGATGGATTTCCGAAACGAAGAGTAAAAAGGTGATTCCTCGCATGAGAATTTAATTTAAATACGGATACCATATAATTAGAGGAAATTCATGGAAAGGTGGGATTCTAAGTAATTATAATGAGATAAATTACTATAGGGAGTTAAGAGATCATGGGAATATAAATTTCTTAAAGTAGGTGGGGGACACAAGAACATAGTCATGATTTTAATTCAACTTAAGGAACCACTTTTAGGAGACATAATGATTTGCATGTAACGTTTTTTTCCTTATGCATATTAATGGTCATTATGCATATTAATGGTCTAAGACGTTTTGATATTGAATGCAATGGTAATAGACAGCCGTTACGTTTTTTACATTAATACAATGGTAACGGACAGAAATTAATGCAATGGTAACAGACAGACATTAATGCAATGGTAACGGACAGACATTAATGTAATAGTAATGACAGTCATTAATGCCGTGGTAACGGACAGCCGTTCTTGATGGAAGAACGACTATATAAGAGCTGTACTTGGTCCTTACTCATCTCTTCAATTCAGAGACGATATACCATCTAAGTTAGAAGAGGATTAGTGAGAAATCGAATACATATATCGCACTTGACAATGGCTGGAGGTATGGTTATTTGTTTTCCGCATTACTTGATTTTTATTGTTAGAAATATGTTCAAGATCAACATATTTATTCTTACATTTGGTATCAGAGCTAGTATTAACCTCTGTCTTGTCCTTTTATTACAATACGTATGTATGTAAAAAATTTTTTTGGTATATTGTCATTGAATTTTTATTTGAGTTTTGATACTTCAAATAGTATCTGATTTAATGCGTTTCTATTATTGAAATGGCTTAAAATGTCTTGAAAGTTTGACTATAAGAAGTTTTCAAGATTTAAGTGTTCCTATTATTAAAATAACGAAATCTTGGTATGTTCAAAAGTTTGTTTCTAGGATTGCTTTCTGTGAACGACCAATGCTATCTCCATTCATTCATTCATTTATTTATTTATTTTATTAGATTTTGTACGTTTTTGTGATTATTTGCAAAATAAATAAATAAATAAATAAAATTTTAAACACTTTATTTATTTTATTTATGTGTTTAAAATTTTGTTGTTGTGTATGCAAGAATTTTATGGTATGTTTACATGCTTATTTAAAGATTTATGTATAAATCATGGAGTGCATAATATTTATTAATTATGCAATTGATGTTTAGCATAATATTATGGTTAATTTATTATGCAATTTTATTTTATTTTTATGAGAATTTTATTTTACAAATTATAACATATCCCTTGGTTTTGATATTGTTAGAATTTGTGAAAATTTAGGTTTTCTCATAAAACTTAATTTATACATAAAACTTAATTTCTCATAAAACTTAATTTATACATAAAACTTAGGATTAGTGCCTAAATTTTAAAGCACATTAAGATATATATAATGTTCACTAAATATATTTAGGTTATTATTTAGATGAACAATTAGGATATCAATAATGCATAAACAATTGTGTAGTTGATATGAGAAAGCATGAACTGAGGAAGTTTCACATAAACTAGTTCCAGATATGCCATAGTGCCACTAGTTTCCCTGGGAACGTTACTCTGTCTAAGGAGTTGGTTTTTAATGAGGCTTCGCCCGACCAACTTTCCTGGGAGTATACTTGGGTTGTGCCTATCACGATGCTGCATAATTGTTCTTAGGCATATTTGTAGAGCCTAAAATAATTTATGAAATTATCTAGTAATCAATATTATTTTAGTTGATTAGAGAGAAGCCACAGCATCTTTAATTAATTAAAATTGTATATAAAGATTAAGATTACATGAAGAATAAGACATAAAATTGTAATTAATTATACTTAATATAATAAGATTTATCCTACAGGAAATTTTGTTATATTTATATAATTAATTAGGATAAATTACCAGATTATTTTCATAATCTACCCACAGGAATTATGAATTGGAACATAGTTTGGTAGTTTTATCATAAAGGATAGAAAACAAATTATTTTAATAAAGTACCCATGAAGAAAATAATTTGACTTTTTTATCATAAAGTTTAAATAGTCTATTTGAATAAAAAAATTTAGCCCACAGGCAATTTTTTTATTAAATTAGATACAGTTTATTATATGTATTACATTGGTAAAACATATAATTCAAATACGTAAGTCTCAAATTTAACATAAGCTTTTGGACTTTTTCAGTATCTCAACCTGCTAGTTACACCGATATGCGCCTAGAGATTCCAAAACTTAGGGGTGACAACTATAAGATATGGATAGAACGGATTCTCTTACATCTAGGATGGATGGATATAGACTACGCTATTAGGAAAGAGGAACCACCAGCAATAAATGAAGAAAGTAGTCCTGCTGAAGTTGCACTATATGAGCGATGGGAGAGATCTAATTGGCTCAGTGCAATGTTTATAAAGACTAAAATTACTGCTGGTATAAAGGGTTCCGTGGAGCAATATGAGAAGGTTAGGGAATTGCTCAAGGCCATTGACGATCAATTTGTCACTTCTGAAAAGGCCTTGGCAAGCACCCTTATATTGAAGTTTTCCTCTTTGCGTCTCACAACTGTTAAGGGTGTGCGTGAGCATATCATGTAGATGCGGGACATTGCGGCTCAACTTAAGAAACTAGAGGTAGATATGTTAGATTCCTTCCTCGTGCACTTTATACTTAACACCCTTCCTCAGCAATATGGGCCCTTTAAGATCTCTTATAACACACATAAGGACAAATGGTCAATTAATAAATTAAAGACCATGTGCGTTTAAGAAGAGGAGAGGCTTGTTATGAAATTGGGTGAAAGTGCGATGCTAGCTACAATTCGTACAAAGAAGGCTGACAAATCTCAGGCTTACACTTCTAAGGGAAATCAGAAGGGGAAAGGTAAAATACCACCTCAAGCTGATATTAAGAAGGAAAACAAGTGTTTCTTTTGCAAAAATAAGGGACACGTAAAGAAAGACTGTCTTAAATTTAAGGAGTGGCTTGAGAAGAAAGGTAATATTCTATCCTCTTTTGTTTGTTATGAATCTAATATGGCTAATGTTAATATTAACACCTGGTGGATTGATTCTGGTTCTATAATCCATATTGCAAACTCTTTACAGGGTATGCAAAACCTAAGGAAGCCAATGGGAAGTGAGCTGAGCATTTTATCAGGCAATAAGATGAGCTCACATGTGGAGGCTATTGGAACATGCACTTTAATTTTAAATAGTGGCTTCGCTTTAATTTTAGAAAGAACTTTTTATGTACCCAGTTTTTCTCGAAACTTAATTTCTGTTTCTAGACTTTGTCCTTTGGGGTTTTCTTTTAATTTTCAAGATAATATTTTTAATTTGTTTTATAAATCTAATTGTGTTGGTTCTGGAATTTTATCTGATTGTTTATATAAAATTTCTTTGCAACATAAAGCCACTAATAATTCTCTACATGTTCATGCTGGTACTAAGAGGTGTAATATTAATGAGGATTCCTCTATGTTGTGGCATAGGAGATTAGGTCATATCTCCATAAATAGAATTAAGAGATTAGTCAATGAAGGAGTACTTAGTACTTTGGATTATACTGATTTCGAGACTTGTGTAGACTGCATTAAGGGCAAGCAGACAAACAAGTCTAAGAAATATGCCAATAGGAGTTCAACCATATTAGATATCATACACACTGACATATGTTGTTCGGACATGGACATGCCTGGTCAGAAATACTTCGTCACCTTCATTGATGATTACTCACGATTCATGTATGTGTACTTGCTTCATAATAAAAATGACGTATTAGATGCCTTCAAAGTCTTTAAGGCTGAAGTTGAGAATCAATGCGGGAAGCAAATACAAATAGTGAGATCTGATAGAGGTGGCGAATATTATGGTAGATACACTGAGAATGGACAAGCACCTGGTCCTTTTGCTAAGTTTCTTCAAGATCATGGGATTGTTGCCCAGCACACCTTACCTGGTTCTTCGAATCAGAATGGTGTAGCAGAAAGAAGAAATCGTACATTAATGGACATGGTGAGGAGTATGCTTAGCAACTCCAATCTTCCAAAGATCTTGTGGATTGAAGCACTAAAGACGGCTACGTATATATTAAACCGTGTTCCGACTAAGGCTGTTCCAAAGACACCTTTTGAATTATGGAAAGGTTGGAAATCGAGTTTGAGACATATGCGTGTTTTGGGGTTGTCAGTCAGAAGTGAGAATTTATAATCCACATGAGAAGAAACTTGACCCAAGGACAGTTAGTGGTTTCTTTATTGGTTATGCTGAAACGTCTAAGGGTTATAGATTTTATTGTCCAACTCATACTACTAGGTTTGTGGAATCTAGAAAGCTAAGTTTCTTGAAAATGACATGATTAGTGGAAGGGATCGGTTCAGGGATTTAATTCCTGCTCATGATCATAAGGAAAAACAACCTTCTACATCGTCATTGTCAAATAAATTGGCTATAATTCATAGCACGCCTCAAGTTCCAATAGCTGCAGAACAACCAATCGTTCAAGTTCCACAAGTTGTTGAAAACCTTCCAGTGGATCAACAAGTTCAGGACTTATCTCAAAATCTTGAACAAATAGTTGAACCACAAGCTCCTCATGGAGAAGGTGATTCAACATTAAGACGATCTACTCGTGAAAAGAGATCGGCAATTCCTAGTGACTATATTGTGTATCTACAAGAAACTGATATTGGAGCCGATAATGATCCTGAAACGTTTTCACAAGCCATGAGTTGTAAAGAGTCTAAATTATGGTATAATGCTATGAAGGATGAGATGGATTCCATGAAAAGCAACGGAGTCTGGGACCTTATAGAGTTGCCTAATGGGGCGAAGGCCATTGGCTGTAAATGGGTCTTTAAGACCAAAAGAGACTCATTAGGCAACATTGAAATATAAAGCGAGACTTGTTGCTAAGGGATTTACTCAAAAAGAAGGAATCGATTACACGAGACCTTTTCTCCTGTATCCAAGAAAGATTCTTTGCGTATAATTTTAGCATTAGTTGCACATTTCGACCTTGAGTTGCAACAAATGGATGTGAAAACAGCATTTCTTAATGGTGATCTAGAAGAGGAGGTATACATGAAACAACCTGAAGGTTTCTCTTCTAATGAAGGCGAACACTTGGTTTGCAAGCTTAAAAAATCCATATATGGTCTGAAACAAGCATCCCGTCAATGGTATTTCAAATTCCATGGAATAATTTCTTCTTTTGGTTTTGTTGAAAATCCCATGGATCAATGTATATACCAGAAGATCAGTGGGAGTAAAATATGTTTTCTTGTTTTATATGTGGATGATATTTTGCTTGCAACTAACGATAAGGGTATGCTACATGAAGTGAAACAATTTCTCTCTAAAAACTTTGATATGAAAGATATGGGTGAGGCATCTTATGTCATTGGCATTAAGATCCATAGAGATAGATCTCGTGGTGTATTAGGTCTATCACAGGAAACTTATATCAATAAAGTTTTGGAGAGATTTTGGATGAAGGATTGTTCACCAAGTGTTGCTCCCATCGTGAAAGGTGATAAATTTAGTCTAAACCAATGTCCAAAGAATGATTTGAGAGAGAATCCATGAAGAATATTCCATATGCTTCTGCAGTTGGAAGCCTTATGTATGTTCAAGTCTGCACAAGACCTGACATTGCATTTGCAGTTGGAATGTTAGGGCGATATCAAAGTAACCCAGGGATAGACCACTGGAGAGCTACAAAGAAAGTCATGAGGTATCTCCAAGGAACCAAAAATTACATGCTTATGTATAGACAAACGAACAATTTGGGTGTGGTAGGCTATTCTGATGCAGATTTTGCTGGCTGTGTTGATTCTCGTAAATCAACATCTGGGTACATTTTCATTATGGCCGGTGGAGCTGTTTCATGGAGAAGTGTTAAGCAGACTTTAATTGCTACCTCTACTATGGAAGCCGAGTTTGTCTCTTGTTTTGAGGCTACTTCACAGGGTGTATGGCTTAAGAGTTTCATTTCTAGACTTAGAATTATGGATTCTATTTCTAGGCCATTGAAAATTTTCTGTGATAACTCAGCTGCAGTGTTCTTGGCTAAGAATAATAAGAGTGGAAGTAGAAGCAAGCACATCGACATCAAGTACTTAGCCATTAGAGAACATGTTAAGGAAAAGAAAGTGGTCATTGAGCATATTAGCACTGAGTTAATGATTGCCGATCCTTTGACTAAGGGCATGCCACCAACGAAATACAAGGATCTTGTGGATAAAATGGGGATTGTTTCCTCTTTATAATTTGTATATACATTCAGTATGTTAATGAAACTCTTTTGCATTCAGATATTTTCTCATATTCATGTGCACCTTAATTTATTTGAGAAAATATATATTTTATTCTGGACCAAGAATAAACATAGGGTTTATTCATTAAGTTAATTGTTGCCACATTAAGTGTAGTACTTGAGAAATTAAATACATTGTAATACATAGATGATAATACTCGTTCTTAGAGAACTTATCACTATGATTCATGTGTTTGTTTCTTAAGTAAGTTATTCAATGCTTAATTCAACGTATGGACCAAGTGGGAGATTGTAACGTTTTCTTCATTATGCATATTAATGGTCATTATGCATATTAATGGTCCAAGACGTTTTGATATTGAATGCAATGGTAACAGACAGCCGTTACGTTTTTTACATTAATACAATGGTAACGGACAGACATTAATGCAATGGTAACAGACAGACATTAATGCAATGGTAACGGACAGACATTAATGTAATAGTAATGACAGTCATTAATGCCGTGGTAACGGACAGCCGTTCTTGATGGAAGAACGACTATATAAGAGCTGTACTTGGTCTTGACTAATCTCTTCAATTCAGAGACGATATACCATCTAAGTCAGAAGAGGATTAGTGAGAAATCGAATACATATATCGCACTTGACAATGGCTGGAGGTATGGTTATTTGTTTTCCGCATTACTTGATTTTTATTGTTAGAAATATGTTCAAGATCAACATATTTATTCTTACATTGCATGTAATAGTGAAATCCCACTCACTAATTTAATTTCACGAGATTTAAAGTAAGCATCCTACTAAATATTTAAACATGGGAATTAGCATGCTTAATGTCGTGGGATCAATAGGCTTACAATGTTAATGAAATACTTAAACTAAACATGACACTTAGCCTAGAAACCGATTGCTATTCACCTTCCTTTACATTGGTATTTTTGGCCATTGTTAAGTTTGAAGGATCTTAAGAGTGAAACATGGCAAGAAGAGGAAATTAAGGCCATACTTATGAATGTTAGTGGGAACCAAAAGGATAGGAGGTGAGGAGGCTTGAAACAATCTTACATGTGGGGTTCTAAGCTTGGAGAAGTTAAACTGAGGGTAGGTATTTCAAGATGCTTGCAGGTGATGCAAAGAGGTAAGGAACATTGAGGTTTCACATTAATTACTCGAGGTCCCTTAGAGTTTTGAGCTGAATATATATTTGTATGTTGGATTAGGTGAATCGAGAATGAAACTGTCAGTGAACCACGGAAAATAATTGGAAACCAAAGAGAGCATAGGATTTGGCTTGCGGTATAAGTGAGAGGAAGTTCTTAACACATGCATGTATGGCTAATGTCAAGGAGTCTTAAACCGAGCGGTGTTGTATTAGGCATATTCGGTTTTAGCGTGGTAATGGAGTAAATTCGACGATGAAAGTGAAGTGATAAACTAGACCATTTTGGCTTCAAACCATAAAGGCTGGAAATTAAAGCTGAAGCTCAATAGCTACCCTTGAGGCTCTTGGTCAAGCTAGAAAAAGGTAATAAACTAATCTCGTTATCTCAAATGTAAAATGGGAGCCATGTGAAATGATAGTGATAAATTGGCATGTATGTGTATAGGTGTAGGAAGCGAGAAAAACCTAGAGGTAGTGGCTGGACAGTCTCAATAATCTCAATTAAACTGTAGGAAGCAACGAAAGGTGCTAACCAAGCTCTCGATTTCAACCAAAATGGGGTAAGAAACCTTAAACTTATTGATTTGAGGACATGACTGTGCTGAGTGGAAATAAAATGGCCAGAAATGGCATTCTAATAATTAGCTATATTAAGCTGAATTTTAAGATGAAAGGCATTAAGGTACCATTTGCTCTTGTCAGGTGCTAGTAAGAGTCAAAAAACTTTGGGGTAAGCAATTGAATCTTTCTAATGCTAATTAGGGAGGCTACAATTAAAGGTTGTGAACTAACCCTTAGAAGTTCTTGTGTAGCTATCGGACATGGGAATAATTGAACTAAGTTGCATGCCAAGGAGCCTTGCTTGCGCACTTGTGTTGGGAGTTGTAAGTGGAAATATATGGTTTTGAAGAGTTACCTGATTAATTTTGTTTTAATCATTTACTTGAATGACATCCTGATTTTGTTAATCTCGTTTGTTTGAGTACATTTGGATTATATGATTTCACATGTTTGGATTGCTTTCGGTTTGACAAGTTTATAACTCTTATATACACACACATATTTTCGCATGGTTTCCTAATTAATGTTTATAGACTGGCTCTTGAAAGAAATTTGTTTCAAAGATTATATTTATATATCTTGAACTTAAATCTTATAGTTGAATTTATAAATCAATATCTAAATTTATAAAAGGTTTGAAAAATAACTTTAAGCAAACCAAGCATTAGTTGGATCAACTGTTTGTATGTACTATGATATTTGGCATTTGACATAGTACATGGTTGTTTTGTGAGACTAGGTGGCTAATCATCTGACTGAGCACTAATCTATGCTTCATTTGTCTGTTCGAGGCATTTTGGATTGTCTTGTATACTACAATAAGATAATTGCTGGTTTCATCTGATCAATAGGACCGAGTTTGTTAGCTTATGGCCATAAGTAATGCCTTTCAAGGAGTTGGTACACTGATAGCTACGTATTATAAGTGGATTTGGACTTTTGGATGTTTAAGCATAATGCCTATGTTCTCTTTGAATTTTGATTTTGATATTTGATTTTGGACTAACCACCTAAACTAGCATGCGTGTTGAGTTTTGAAATTGTAATAAAAACTGTGTTTATTATCTGAAATCTTCGTTTGGAAATATACTCTCGGCAAGCAAGGTTTGGTATAATTCTTGTCTCCCCCTCTTGCAGATTGAAGCTCAGTGCTAGAGCACTGAGAGAGGACTGCTCTACTCTTTAGAGCTCTTGAGTATACTTGAAGGTATACCTTGTTTTGGATGTATGTATATTGGGCACATCAATTCCGTATGGTACAGTGTAGATAGTATGTGAATAGGGATGTTTATTGAGTTAGAGTTTCGAATGATACTATTATCATTCTTTTGTGTATATATAAGTAGTGCTTGTAGATGATCTATTTAGTAATATAAGTTATGGATGCATAGTTATAAATATATATAGCATGTATGGGAGTACCTATATGTAGTTTGGATGACTGATGCAAGGAAATAGTCTGTAGAGGTTACATAGTTATTTTGATGAATGGTTTGTGGTTACAATAGGCCATATTGAAATTATTACCATAAATGATTCAAACTCTCTTAAATAAATTTTTAAAAATCAATTATATTAAAATTTCAAGGGATTCAAATAAATATAATCCAAACTTAAACCCACGTTTTGACCTAATTTAGGAATGGTAAGGATGTTTGTTTAATTTTGATGCATCTCTATATTAAGGGCTAGTTTGGATAGACTATAAAATTGGTTCTGATGAGATTAAAAAATATAAATTGATCATTAAAGGTATATGTATTTTAATAAAATTATTTAAAAACTAAAATTAAGAGCAAATTAGTATTTTTACTTCATCATTTTTTGTCTTATTTACAGCTGGCACATGCCAATCACGCTGCACTAGTGGCAACTGGTGTCCCAAACTAAGCCTATCTCAATTAGTAATATAGATTAATATCCAATACACAGTTAGTAGAGTTTTTTAACTTCACAAGTGAAATTAGAATGATGATACATGTCCTTAAATATATTAAAAAAATAAAAAATAAATAAAATATGACGTGTATCATTATTCAAACTCCAATTGTAAAATCAAAAAATTTTATTGATGGTATATTTGATAATTATTCTATATTAAAACCTGAACTCATTTAGATGTATTTAAAATTAAAAGTTTAGATGAGTCATAAGCCAAGTTGGACCAAGCTCAATGGCTTTTAAAAACCTTTGTCAAAACCTAGTTTGGCTCATCATGCTCAGCAAGCTTGATTTTTTTTAAAATTAAAATATTATATATCTAATTTCTATATTATAATTAAACAAAAATTATTTATACAAATATATCTCGAGTTGAGTTCGGATATCAAAAAAAATTATCCAAAACTTAGTTTGAGTTAAGTTAAGCTTATGAGTCATAATTTGATTTGTGAATAAATTTTGCTTAAAGCGTGCTTAATTAACTATTAAAGAAATTAAATAATTGAAAAATAAAAATTTTCAATAATTTTATTAAAAATTATTATTTATTATCAAAATTCTAAGTAACTGATAATTTAAGGTTGCTGCTTGTATTTTGTTTGGTGAAAAGATTACTACTTGTATCTTACTTGAACATACATTAAACCTACTTGATCTGAACAAATAATGGCAAATACCTTTTCATACCTCATCCATGAGGTGAGGTTGATCAACCCCATGAAGTTTTAAGTTTCCTGTTCAGGAAAAACGAGTTAGTTTATCTTTTTTAAGTTACAAATTATAATTTTATAAAAAAAAAATTTACTTATTTAAGTATTTGAAGTACTATTTATACTCAAGCGTTCAAGTTGACTGGACAATGGCAAAAATATCCACCGTGGCTATTTATAGCAAAGGAAAATGGCCTGTGGTTGACAGAGGAGAGAACCCCGATGGAACTCTCTATCAAAATCATGTTGAATAAAAAGCTAATTATATTAATTAAGCAAATCAGTATCACTTGCGTGAAATGTGCTGGGGCCCAGAATTTCATGAAAATAATTAAATGTCAGCTATTTACTTGTCTTGGAATCGTTCAAACTTACAACACACACACACAAATGTAGTATTAATTCGGAAAAGTGAAAAATTAGCTTGAAATTTTGTTGCTGCCCAGAGAAAGGGTCGACAAAGAGGGTGACAAAGAGGGTGGAGAGCAAACGGAAGATTATGGTGGATGGTGCAGTGTCGAAGCAGAATAAAAAAAAAATGGTTGGAGTAATGCTACTCTTGAAGCTTGATAGATCCTTTTGTACGTGTATGACTCTTTTGATTCAAGGAATAATCCTCTCTTAGCAGAAGCTTTAGGCCTCAATATAGGGCTCCAACTAGCAAGGGTGGTGAGTTTGAATCAAGTGGTTTTGATGACAAACTCAAGAATGCTGCTATTTACTATGCCAAATGCAGGATGGCCTGCTGTGCTTTTTTCAATTAAAGAGGATTTAGTAGATGCTTTAATGGCGGCTAGAAATAGGACTAAGATACTAAATGTAAATAGAAGTATTGTCAATATAGCTCATGATATTGCTAGATGGGCTGCCGTCTATAATATGCTTGGAATATGGGATAGTACCAATAATCCGGATGTTTTAGAGGATATCTGGTTTGGGTAACCATGTGTATGAATAGTTTATGTTATCAATGATAATCCAATCCCTTAATAAAAAAAAAGTGCCTGAGAGTGATTATATATTTATTAGCATAATTAATATGCAAAAAATATAAATATTAAAAAATATCGTTGAAAAAAAACTTTTTGCCTCACTACAATACGTTAAAGGAAATAAGATCCTAGTAATACAATGTGTGGCACTTGTTTGCAAAATCATATTACTTAGCATTACAATTAAAGGATCAAATCACAAGAGTGTAAAATAAATTGTTTTACGTGATTTTTATAACTTCATATAAGATTAATATTTTATAAATTAATCGTTAGATTTAACAATCAATTTATATTTTTCGTATATGTAGAGTTTCAAATTGATTCGATATCTTAGTTATTTCAATCAAGGAAACATCTTTTTCAATATATTAAATTTAGAAGAATTATGCTATCTGTTTTATTGATTTCGTAGTAAATATTTATCTATTTTTTGACATAACATATAATTTATCAACTTATGAATAAATAAATAATTTATAAATATTATAATAATTCAATCCCCATCAGATGAGAAAAAAGATGTTGGCATTATAACATAGTAATTTCCTATTAAGATAATGCCAAAATTCATATTTTCAGCCAGGAAACGGTTAATTCCAACTGAACCGCAATTCAAAAAGCGTAGCTTAAACAAAAAAAAAAAACCCATTCGAAAAAAGGAACACTTGTAAATTTGTCAAGCTCTCATTGGGCCACGTTACCGTAATCCGCCGGCAAAACGAAACGGAACCCGTCCTCCTCAAGTCTCGCCGTCAACGAAACAAAAGTTCATTAAAATCCAACCCAAAATTTCCCCAACAACCAAGCGGACCTTTCTCCCTCAATATCCAACTCAAAACCCTGATGCCTCCCAAATTTTAGTCCGATTTTCAATTCTCTCCCTCGGCCGAACCTCAATCCTAACCCATTTTATCCGTTCTTTCTTTCCCATGTTTCGATTCTTCCATCATCTTTTGTTGTTTTTTTTCTGTGTTTTAGGGTTAGGGTTTGGCGTTGATTTTGGTCAAGCTTTCAAAGTTCCCTTTAGGGTCAAAGATGTTCTCCCGGTGCTTCCGCGCCAGATATCTTGGCCGGTGTTGAACAATCTTCACACCGCTGTTGACTTGTTGCCTGCTTTTGTTGGATCGGTTACCCCAGGCAATGGATCAGTTGATTGGAAAGGAGCTTGCTTTTACGGAAACGAGGCTCGTCTCGAGTTCACAGAAAGCGATCGCAACGATTCAGGATTGGGTGGTGGAGTTCTTTATCTCACGGTTCGTGTCTTTATCCTATTGATCACTATGACTGTGTTATAATTGAAGTTTTTTACCGCAATTACAATTGGTGACAAGTTATTACTTATTTTCATGTGATTAATTTTCTGTTTATTGATGGCGTTTGAGTTAAATTATATTTCCCTTCCTAATTTTACAACTTTAAGGTTATTTATTTATGTTTAGTAGACAATGGTTACTGGTGTTTTAATAAGTTTTAGCAGCACTGAGTGGTATATATAAACTTGAAATCTTTTTTTTTACTTAGTAGACTTCATATACCAAATTGAAAAATTGGTTGGTAGCTCTTTTCTTGAGTCTTGACGATAAGGTTGATTGTTTTACCTACTATTGTAAAAATTGGAGTGTTTATTTTCATATGAACTATTAAAATTTTCTTTTACAGACATCTGAAGCGCACAGCTGGACCTGTATGGATCTTTATGTTTTTGCAACACCTTACAGGATTACTTGGGATTACTACTTTGCTGCTCGAGAGCACTCATTGAAATTTGATTCTTGGGAAGAAACTGCTGAGTTGGAATATGTATGTTTTGATTAATTTTATATCTGTGAAATCTTTGATAGCATGTTTAATGCATGGAAATGACATTCTGATTCATTTTTGAGCAGGTAAAGCAGCATGGAATCTCTATATTTCTAATGCCATCTGGAACGCTTGGCACATTGCTTTCTTTGGTAGATGTATTGCCTCTGTTTTCTAATACCATCTGGGGTCAAAATGCCAACCTTGCTTTCTTGAAAACACATATGGGTGCTTCATTTGAAAAGCGTCCTAAGCCATGGCATGCGATGATAAATCCAGAAGATGTGCATTCTGGTGACTTTTTGGCAGTGTCAAAGATTCGTGGTCGGTGGGGGGGATTTGAGACATTAGAAAAATGGGTGACTGGAGCATTTGCTGGTCATACTGCGGTTTGCTTGAAGGATGACATGGGTAATCTATGGGTTGCTGAATCAGGACATGAAAATGAAAAGGTTTCTATTGTAGATTGTATATTTTATTTATTTATTTATTGCTTTTTGCTTCCTTTCCTCTTCATTAGTCTTCTGGTTTCTAGTAAGAAGAAAATGTAAAGGTGTTAAAATGCTGTACAATATTCAATAACTCTTGGTCTTGACACCTTATCTAGTTGATGCATGATGTATCATCACCCTTTTAACTTCTATCAAATGCTGATAACATTGTATCAAGTTCACTTCAACATTTTTGCTGCACTTGCACCCCTCCCTCTTCCTTTGGTTGGGTTTAGGTATTTAGGAGGGGAGTGTCTTCAATTAGAATGAGTGAGGTCTTGAAAATTTAGTATGATTTGGTGGGCATTTATGCCCGGGAAAGAGATTTAATGAAGATACAAGATTTACAAATCAAAAATTGAGATTCTTAATAGAGATTTTGATTGCTATGTTATTGACATATTTTATTTAGGGCTTTCTTCCTTGTATCATTTTCTTGCATGAATTTTGCAGGGTGAAGAAATTATAGTGGTTATTCCATGGGATGAATGGTGGGAGCTGTCACTGAAGGACAGTTCTAATCCGCAGATAGCATTGCTTCCTTTACATCCAGATATGCGTGCAAAGTTCAACTCCACCGCTGCATGGGAGTATGCTTGGAGCATGTCAGGCAAGCCATATGGTTATCACAACATGATATTTAGTTGGATAGACACTGTAGCTGACAACTATCCACCACCTCTTGATGCTCACTTGGTAGGCATCTTCTCTGATTATTCTGTGTTCTGAGCATGCTCTGCTGAAGTCATGTTCAGGACGAATGGATGGTTTTACTTGCAAAACATTGAGATACTGAGCTTGCTAAATAAGCTTGTTTCCCAAGTTGTAACAAGATGATTTTTTATTGCAGGTCATTTCTGTCATGTCTATGTGGACTAGAGTGCAGCCAGCATATGCTGCAAATATGTGGAATGAAGCTCTAAATAAGCGGTTAGGGACTGAGGTATTATGCTTATTCCTCTGTTACTTTATAAATTTATAACCGTTACTTTATGAGAAATAGTTGATCCCTCCACTTCCCGCAATATCTCTTTGTCTTTCTAAAAAAATTATTTTGAACTTTAACCGAGGCAGGAACATGGGAAGATATAGGTTTAATTAGATAATCTGTTATGGTGGAGTTTTTTGGATTAAGTGAGACTTTGGGTGATCTGATGTATGTTTTATTTTGAACTCTACCTGCTTTCATAGGATTTGGATTTGTACGGAATTTTAGAGGAGACTGAAAAGCGTGGCATAGCCTTTGATCAATTACTCACCATCCCTGAACAAGATGAATGGGTGTACAGTGATGGAAAGTCAACAACGTGTGTTTCCTTTATCCTTGAGATGTATAAAGAGGCTGGAGTCTTTGGTCCTACTTCTAACTCAATTCAAGTAACTGAATTCACTGTAAGTATCAATAGTTTGGTCCTCTTTCGTTTTCAATATTGTTTTGACTTGATCTTATATGGTATGACATGATTTTTTCTTTACAGATTCGTGATGCTTACATGCTTAAGATTTTTGAGAGCAACCAAACACGCCTGCCTAGTTGGTGTAACAACGGGGATGGCCGGCTTCCCTTTTGTCAGATTCTTGGTGAGTATTGGATGGAATTGCCATATTATAACACCCTAGAGCCATATGCCAACATGAATGAAAATTGCCCATCATTGCCTCCAATTTATGATAGGCCTACGAAATGTTAAGTTTGATTGCAATCTGATTGTATTCTGGTTCTTCCCCTCATGTTTGTATTAAATGCAAAGACGCCTTTCTGGAAAACTCCTACAACTGTAAAAGCACTACATGTGTGTTGCTATTCCCGCTAAATATACTTAATTTATGTAAATAGCATTTTCTATGTCAAGAACATTTATGTGGTTGTAGAGTTAAATTATTCCTTCATGATTACAACGTGTGAATTAGTGCTTTTGGATATATTACAAGGGAGCTGGAACACTTTGTTTTGATCGCGTTGTTCATTTACTTAAGACATGGTCATTAAAATGGCTTTTAGTAGTTGTTTTGGCCTTTGGGAGATGTAACCTGGGCAAAAACTATACAGATAACTACCTGCTTATCTAATTAGCCTAAGAATTGTCATTTTATCATATAATTTTGCCAAGTCAATATCATTGATTCCGTAAAGGAGACTCCTTGGAAGAAGAATCAATATAATCTTTACGATGCTCTTGTACGATGAAATTGTCTGTTTCTATGTTAAATATGTTAAGTCTGTTCATGAAAAATATCATTGTGAGCATTTTGAATTGCAATCTTGCGCAGATTTTGTAGCGAGCTATATCTGCATGCCGTTTGCTTTTCTGATTAGGAAACATGGAGTTACCCAACAAAAATACAATAACCAGTTGTAAATGTCTGTCTATCTTTAAATTTATCAGCCCAGTCAGAATGAAAGAAAGTATGAAGCTCAAGTTTAGTAGCTAATGGCAGATCTTTGTGTAATGTTCCTCGCAGATATCTTAATGTTATAAGAACCGAGTTATCCAAGGTACTGTCATAAACTGGCATACAACATGAACTGCATGAGTAATACCAGACCTTGTAAATGTCAAATATATAAGATTGCCAACCGTCTTTAAGGAGTAGCATCATTGAGAAGGTCTCCTCAGTAGCTTTTAATTCGACATTGAGTTCAAGAGGAGCATCAACAATTTTATTATCAGAATAGCCATCTTAAGAAATAGAGAATTTTTAAATACACTAGAATTATTTATTTCTTTGTAAATATATTACTACTATTCATACCTCTTGAATGTTACCAAGCTGTCACTATACTAAATTTACCATCCATCTCCTCACCCACTTATTGCTTTCTTCATTACTAAACATCCATTTTCTCACCCTAAACTAAACTATCAAAAATAATCAATCATGTATGTTCTTTAGCAATTTTATTTTTAATTTCTGTGTTTATTGTTTTATTGAAATTTGGAAGTGGAAATTTTGAACCCAACGAGAGTCTATCTGAAATTGTGAAATTGTGAACCCAAGATGCTATTGCGATGGATAATGGCTGCTTCAAGCAGCAACACAAGCTTCCTCCGTCAAGGAGTGGCAAACACCGCTGTTGCAAATGTTCGCGAATACACGCATGTGTTATGCCGTATTGAGTTAGTGTGTTTCAAACAAGCGACCCGGACACAATATTTGGTTATAAACAATGAAAAAAAGCATGCTAGTTAAATTTTGGGCGGAAAGTTAAAAGGGAAAAGAGTCTAATACCATGGATTTCAAGCACTAATTGTTATCAACGAGGGGCAAACCAGCTTCTCTGACAGAGTTGAGAATGGCAGAGGATTTAGCTAGTCCATACACATGTTCACGCAAACATGTTCCCCACGTAAGCTAGCTTGCGTTGGGGCCAAGCTTCCCCGCGCACACAAGCTAGTGGAGAAATTCTTTTTTTTTTTTTTTCGTTTAAATCTTATTTATCTTCTTTTGTTTTCATGCTATCAAATTCTTCCATACAATTATAATAGCTATTTTCACTAAAATTATCAAAAATTTCATTTTTTCCCCTTGATTTGTAAAGTTTACAAAGAATAAGAATGTCATGTTCCCATATTAATATCCAGTACTAAACATTTTCATTAAATTTTATATTTGGTTGGGCTATTTATAGTGTCCCTAATCAATTTTCTTATAAATCAGTTACTTACACTCGATATTCAATTTACATTTCTATAATGTCCATTTCTGAAACAAATATAAGTAACCATGAAACTTCATTTCCATCTACTACTATTAACTCAAAACTTATGATTTTACTTTCAGTACACTACGATATAGTCTACATCCTCTGTACAAAATACATACATAGTAGTACTGTACATATACTATTTAAACATATAAAAAAATAGTATACCCTTACAATCTCTGAAAAAACTGCCTGAGGGATACTGAGGAACTCAAAACCTCCGTAGCGAAATGGGAAACTACTGCAGATAATCTGGAAGGAAAGTAAAGGAGTGAGCTTACGTCTAATAAGAAGTATATATAAAAGAGTTGATACTATGCATAACCACATGCAGTATTATAAAACATACTCCTATATTTATAAATTACTATCCTTTCGATATTTAGGCACTTTATTGGAAGGGTATGATAATCGGTTAGGTAACCAGGCTGAGTACAAAATGATGCTTTAAAGCACCTCACTTGTCCTGGTTCCTAACTTAGACTATAGGGAGTATAATGTGATTTGTTCGATAAGCAATCCAGTAATGCAGTTTTCCGATAACAATTTCATAATGATTTGGTAAACACTTAACAAATAGTTTAATAAGCAATGTGATATTCAGTTCAATGAAACAGTTCAGTAAATCATTCGATAAGCAGCATCATAAACAATTTCAATAAATAGTACGGTAAACAATTTACCAAAATGTATTCATTAAACAATTCTGAAAACAATAAAACACTACAGTAACATGGTTCAATAAATAGTATAGTGGAGGCAAGACATTACCTAATAGAATCATGTAAGTTTCAATGTCCTAAAAGGCAATAACAGTAAGACATATGGCCATAGTCATAGTGGTGTCCATAGTATGCACTGATCAGGTGACATCTAGGACGACTAATGACGAAATCAAGATCAATCAATAAACAGTACAGTACAGTCAGTCAGTATAGCATGATATACCCAAAGGTTTCTATGGGGCCAACAGTGTCAAACAATTCATAAAACAATGCAAACACTCGTTAGAAATCAATCTAATACTAACCAATCTTCATTCAGTCCATAGTTCGATGAAATTAGTAATAGTGACAATTAAAGTATAAAAATTCGGCAAATATTCTTAGTTTGAAATCCAACATTCAAAATATTTATTTACGTATAAAAAGGTTACCGGTACTCATGTATATCTTGAAAACAAGAAAAATCATTAAAATCGATCTTGGAAACTAGGTTACAAATTTGGTGCTCTTATCGACCTATATGAAACCTTTGAACTTCTTTCGCTTATAACTTCTTTTCAATTCCATATATAATCTATCTTTGAGATCCTAGTTTAGTGTTCAATCTACGAAATTTCGGCAGCATAACGATACGATCAATCCTAACCTCCTGTACTAAAAACATAGTTCAATCACCACAGCATAGTTTCTCAATTTCAATCAATTCATAGTCTACAATCACATAGTATCTCAATTAAATCAATATTAATGCAACATAGTATTTCTACGCCTCTTACATATATTCCTTACCACTAGGTTATTGCCGAGTCGTGCAATTAGCACTAGTACGAGCACCTTACTTTAGAGCTGCTAAACACAACACAAACAAAGTTAATTCACCACACTTTAGTTATAAAGAGTATTTAACTCTTTGAGACCTAGTATGTTGCCTATTGCAACATTAAATCCATTCTACTTCATACCGATGCCAACATTGCAACTACCGTCAAATCACCTCCGTTTTTAGTTCTGACTATGCTAGCAATCTTGTATTAATTTATACAATATTCAAGGACCCAAATTACATCGAATTAAGCATAATTTCAGTATCCCCTTCACTTGGGCAAATTGGTCTTTCTCTCCTACACTCTGTTTCAACAATTTAAAGTTACAAACGTGTTCTACGCAATCTCTACATTCATTCTACGCCACTTTTGCATGACACAACACCACATTCATGCTTGGACATGTTTGGCCAAAACCCCTAAGGAATAATTCTCATGGTTTTAATTCATCTAAGCTCAAATACATGCTTAAACCCTTCAATCACATAGCATAAAGTCATTGAAACATGAAAAACTAAGCTTTCTCTCACCTCATTTACTTGGCCGAAAATGGAGGAAACCCAAACACTAAGAAAATGGCCTCTCCAAGGTTGGATTTTGGTAATAGGTTGTGTAGCTCAAAGAGCCAGATAGGTTTGGTAAAGATAGTTTTCGGTTTCAGTGAGTTTTCACCAGTGTTTTGGTGACTTTCTGTCTCTAAATGAAGCTTTGTAAATGGAGGAGTGAGAAGATGATGGTGGTGGATGGTAAGTGAAGAAGAAAAGGCTAGAAATTTCTTTAAAATGAAAATCTTGGTGCTAAATGATAAAAATGCCCTTGGTACATAATAAAAAATACCAACCATGTCCTTCATTATTCTATTTTGGTTTTAGACATTTAGTCTAACCTCCAAATATTTTATTCAATCATAAAATGAATATTCTAATCATTGAATAAGCCTTTGATAAGGTTTAACTAGTAAAAGGGTGAAATTACTAAAATACCCCTAATAGTTCAATAGCGTAAATTTTGGCTTTTATGTGTGATTTAGTCTACTAATGAACATGGTATGAGACTATTTCACACAACGATTTATCTATAACTGTCAATTGTTCTTAAATCACTTTAGATTGACCGTTATTTACGATTGTTTTTAGGCCTATAGACTTAATCGTCATTTTTGAAATTGATGCACTCTTTTCGAAACATACACAAACAGAAAAAGTTTTAGGATGCAAATTTTACCATATCAGTATTTTGCTCCAAATATCAGTATTGTAGGGCTATGTCTCCTTCAGATCACTAGATGCTAGATGTCCTAATGAGGCCCACAGTCCAAGTCTCCGTTATACCTACAAAACATAAGACATATAAATAGTTATAAGACATCTTAGTTTCTTAGCTTCATTAATAGTATATAAGAGCAATAGGAAGTGTGAATCTCACAAAGAATTAGGAAAATATTAGGGTTAGGGAAAAAAAAGAAAAAGAAGAAGAAGAACATTGTTTTCTTTTATTAATTTAAAATTTTATTGAGGTCAAAATTATCTTTGGCTTAAGGATATTTTTGTCCTCAAAATACTTGAAGTGTAAAGATTAATTATTGGATATACTTATTAGCTTTCTTAGAAATAAGATCAGAAGAATTTTTCACCTGAATAAGACATCCATTAAAAGAAAACAAATTTTAATTCTCAAAAAATACTATGAAGGACCAAGATCCTTCATCTCAAAAATTTTGCCATACATCATTTGTTTTATCTTTGGAATACCAAGATTATCATCTTTAGTTATCACCATATCATCAACAAAAAGAAGCAACAACAAAATACCCTATTTAGATTGATGATGAACAACGTTGAATCATGACGACTCGCATACAAATATTTAGAGTATCATTGTAGTATTGAATTTCCTAAACCATGCTAGTGATGCTTATTATAGTTCATGTAAAGCTTATTAACGAAACGATATGATCCAAGATGATATTGAGTTGGTATGTGGTCAACAAAAGGGGATAGAAAAAGTGAGAAAAGGTGGCTAAGTTGCAAGGGGAAGATAAGCAAAGCATTGCTCAAGCTCATGCTAAAAAGGAGATAAGAAGACTAGCTAGATATGAGGATTAAGTAGTGTTGACCTTTCAAGCTAGTTAGTGGAAGTCGTTGTAGTTAGTTATGTTGATGTGAAATTGTATAATAGAATGTCAGTTAGTAGATCAAGATTCAATTGTAAGATTTAACTGTAATAACTGATATTATAAAAACATATAGCAAACGTATTCCATTAAGGATAGGGAAACACCATAGTTGCAAATGTTTGCAAATGCACGCATGTTTTCATGCTGTATTGAGTTAAAGTGTGTTTCAAACAAGCGAACCTGGACAAAAGATTTGGTTATAAATAATGAATAACTAGACTAGTTAAATTTTGGGTAAAAAGTTAAAGAGGAAAAGAGACCAATACCATAGATTTCAAACATTGCCAGTTATCAATAAGGGGCAGACCATACTTGGTGATAGAGTTGAGAATGTGAGACCTGATTTTATAATACTGTACATCATATTTTATAAATCTTTGATATTGAAAATAAATTAATTAATGAAATTAAATAAAGATTAAATGAGGATTTCCACTTTGAATTTTGGATTTATTGGATTTATGAATTATAGTACGGTGTAGTGTATAAGAGGTGAAATAAATATTAAATGATGAAATTAAGGTATAGAAATAAACAAGGAAGTAAATCTGAAAATTAGGAAATTTAATACAATTTCAATGGCATGAAAAAAATAAAAGAAATGATTATTTTTAAGAGAGGGAAATTTATCTATTTGACAAGTGATTAAATTTCATTGGTGGAATAT
The DNA here is from genome assembly GCA_031772115.1 of Heritiera littoralis. Classification (NCBI taxonomy): domain Eukaryota; kingdom Viridiplantae; phylum Streptophyta; class Magnoliopsida; order Malvales; family Malvaceae; genus Heritiera; species Heritiera littoralis. The sequence goes on from JAPDPK010000055.1 coordinate 1,419,509, forward strand.
ATTAAAGAAAGTGAAAAGCGAGCAAAACCGTGCAGCAAATTGGACTGCACGTCATTTTGCTGTTGTAGTGTTCTATACAGCTGGACACAAATTGAAATGCAATTTTTTGTGCTATAAAAATTGATAAATGATAATTAGATGGAAGGGATTTATTAATCAGAGATATGGCTGATTTATTGGCTGAAATATTCATCAAAAGTAAGCAAGATAAGTCAACAAAACGTGCAGAAAAATTTGGACTGCACGTCACTCCCTTTTGTTGTCGTGGCGTTGCTCAGCTGGAAGTCATCTAAGGGAAATTGGGATAAAATTAATTTTATGGTATAAAGAGCAATGGAAAAAAAGGCTCAAAGGGAGAGAATTTTAACATTTTACATGGGATTAATTTTATTGGCTGGAGACTACAGAAGAGGACGGAACTAAGTCAAGAAACTTTCTCCATAGCCGTTCATTTGCTGCAGTTTTTCTTCCCAATTTAATGCACTATGAGATGAGAAAAAAGCGCTAAGAAGCTAGGTGGCAAAGTATTATTGGCTAACATGAATAAAAAGAAGATTAAATTGAACCAAAACTTCGGCAAACTTTCTTCCTTACTAATTCTACTCTAGTGCTTCTCGACTTTTCTGTTTTGCTGCATGTTCATGCTCTGTTTCTTCCGTTTCTTCCATGATTAATTAGCAAAATCTCATCCTCTTGCTAACTAATCACTTAAGCCTTCTCCATAAACTTTCCCTCCATCTTAAGAGCCTCTAAGAATCACAAGAGGAAGGCTGACGTGAAAGAGAATAAGCAGAAAAAGGAAGCCAAAATATTCGGCCAAGGTAAAGATTCAAGGGGTTTTGAAGTTTTGATTTATTTTAAAGTTGTAATCTTATAGATTTAAAGGTGTAGATCTCATATTTACTATTGGTTTTGAGATATCTTGCTTGAATAAAAATTTGCCACGGAAGAGGGGTTTCGGTTAGCATAAGAATGTAGTGATACTTGGTAGTTTCATTCAAGGAAATGATAGAAAATGATCAAATGAGTAAAGATTTAAAGTTGGAAACATTTAATTATGGAAGAAGGTTGAAAATTAAAAATGACATCAAATAGGTTTCGGTCAGCCATGGAACTTGAGGAATCCATGCATTTGTTGCATGAAAATAATAGAAAATGAAAGCTTAAAATGGACTAAGAGTCATAGAAACAATAAAACGTGGGAAAAGATTTAAAATCAAAAGTGTAGACATAATGGGAGTTCAGCCATAACTTAATTGAGCATGATTAAGTGTTGCAATTTATGATTTGATAATAGAAAATGGATATAGAAATTGAAAGAAGAAGACGGGTGAAATCAGAACAAAGAAAAAGCTCAAATGAGGAAGTTTAGTTCTAGCATCAGTGTAATTTATACTGGTTGTGCATGTACTGTGTCATTAGTGGCTGCATTTTATAGAACCTAGTGACTTAAAATTAAGAGGAAAAATATTGATAATTTTTTATAAAATTATTTTGCAACCGGAAATTACAGATTTCGATAGGCTCAACCGGGAAGCTCGGTTTCGTAAGACTGGTAAGGGGGAAGTATGTGAGTTATATGGATACATTGAATTGCATGATTTATCAAGTTTAATTTTATGAAATTATGGAAAGATTGATCTGCTATGAAAATCATGCAAAATTATGGTTGAAAACTAGTTTATATACTGTAATTTTCGTGCAGGAGGCTAGAAATTCATAGCCGTTATGCTGCTGGAAAATTATCAAAATTATTCTAAAATATCATGAAATATTTTAGATGCATAAATGGAATAAATCATGAATTTTGGAAATCATTTCCATAAATTTTCCATTAAGTGGAAATAATTGAAAAATGCTAAATTAAATATTCATTTTATGAATTTTTATTTAAAGTGAGAATGAAACATATTCTTTTTACTATTAATTATTCAAAAGAATATTTATGAGATTCTCACTTGATACATGAATATTTATCTACTGTTTTCCCTGTATTTGGAAATGAGAAATAAATACCTTTTTGGAATATTTATTTAAATAAATGATTTAATTCATTAGATTTCCTTAAAGGTATTTTTATGGGAAAATAAATGATTTTATACTTTTATGGAATTAAATAATGATTTTATTTATTTTATAAATTCCATAAGAGTGATGAGATGATGAATAAAATGTTTGAGATGATTTTGGAAAATGTGAAAATGATGGAAATTCATGAAAAGAGGAAATATATGAAATTGTGAGCCTTATGGATAAACATGAAATATTTCAAATTATTTTGAATAAAATCTATAAAGGCTATGATACAATTTTATACTGTTTTGAGACTTAGGCCCCAATTTCATGCTTACTGATTACTGTTACTGTCACGTGGCTGATTGACTCGCCAAGTCATCAGCGATCCCGGAGTCACTTGGCAAGTGTACCCAAGGACCCTTTATAGATTATGGCCATAGATCTGATTGTATATTGTTACCGAGTCCATTAGGGGATGATGATAGTATGATATGATTTAGGGTGATGCCTAGTCTCAACCCACTGATATTGTTTATTGAAATGGATTTTACTGAATACTGTTTATTGTACTGTATTGTGAATTACTGTTTACTGAACTGAATCGTATTGAATACTGTTTACTAAACTGAAAGGAAATTACTGTTTATCGAGAAAGAATATTTTAAAAATTATTTCTAAAATAGAAATAATTATTGAACTGTTTATCCAATAATTTAGATATTTATAAGCTATTGTACTGAAAAGACTAGTTACTGTTCTACAGTTTTATTGCTACTATTCACTGTACTGTTTTCCCACTGTACTATCACGTGTTTTGAACTGTTACTGAAGTGAAAGGAAATAAACGGTTTATTCCATTTATATTTTGAAGGAAACCGAAACAAACACGCAGCGGAATTTAAATCATTCGGCCTCCACCAGGATGATTCGGAGAGTTGCCTGATTAGGGTATCGAGATTTTACCCAACGTTTTCTCTGATTTTCTGTCGTTGGTCGAGTCACAAGCAACAACTTTTCGTTCCTGCCTTATGGTATCCACACGAACGGATCTCACGACTCTTGAACGTCTCACGATCAGAAGCCTTAAAGAGCGTTTTTATTTTAACAGAATTGCTAGCTTCGATTAAAAGAATATTTTGTTCTGTTTGAAAGAAGCTTAAAACCACAGAGAACAGGTTTCTCTTTTCTGTTTAATTGTGCGGCTCTCTTTTAGAAAACACAAAACCTCCTTTTATAGGCAGTAAATTTTACCCTAAAATTTACTGTCAAACAGAACTCTAATCCTACTTAGAATAGGATTAGTTATATCTTAATCCAATTCAGAATAGGATTAGTTATATCCTTAATCCAATTCAGAATAGGATTAATTAAGCTCCTCATTGATCCGTTCTAAGTGTGCGACCCAATAGGTTCTCAAAACAATGGCGATAACAAAATTGTCACAGGCAATGAGCGGTATCTAGCAACACATCATTACTACCCATGTAACGAGAATGTCAATGACTCGACATAACCTTACTCGTGATAGATGTTACCGTGTAGTTTAATCCCTTTATCCTTTGATGTCTTGATTAGACACAAGTCATGGAATGTGTCACACTTGTATAGTCTAATCAGCGTTTCTTGATTCCTGAGTAGACTAATTAAACAAATAAAATCAATATCTCATATTGACTTATTCGAGCACGGCTATGCATTTCTTAGTCTCACTCTATCAAAGGGCCCAAGACATCACTCTTGTTATATAAGAGGGATAAATCCTATCTGATCACTCAACATCCCTCTACATAGATCAAGGCATACCCAATTACTACCTTTATAGTCCATCCTGTTACGAATGACATCTAGCAGCATTAAAGTATGCGATTCTCTATGTTGGGATCTCTGATGATCTCAAGTCAAAGGATCACATACACCATCATCACTATGAGAATGCTTATGACACTCATATAACAATCCATGTAGAGTTCTCATGGAGGTCGATCCAGTACATAGTTCTCTAACATGTACCTATGTGATGACTTGATATCCTATATCCATGACAATGGTCATCAGTCAACCACATACTAGTCTTATCGTATCATTGTTATCCTTGTTTACAATAATACTTGACTAGGGATATTTTAAGAATAGTGTGTTATTACTATTCTAAGGACATTATCATATAAGATTACATTACGCAGTTATAAGACAAATATAATAATGAACTATAATAAATAAAAATGTCATGATACATAAAAAAATGCCAAAGTCAATCATCTAATGAATGGTTCTAAGGGCATAATCCAACATATTTATGGACAAATAAACATTTTCCAGCATATAGATTTCATTGTATCAAGCAGTATATGACTCCTTTACTGAGCACGTGGTTAGTTCACCCCCTTATCTTTTAACTCCCCAGATTTATTGCAAGGATTATTTGAGACCTTCCTCGGATAAATAGAGCTGCGAGTAAGCATACTAGGGCAAAGTGCGCTGAATTTTAAAGGTACCATCACTTCTCTTATATATTCAGACACTTGTATACAGTACTACTTTATTGTAAAATGAAAACAGAGATGTAAAGTGTACGGAATATTGAAAAAATTTTATATTTCGAATTTTATTAAATAAATAAATATGTTTATCATTTATTACTGTTAATGATCAAGTGTTAAAGGCATCACAGATAGCCCAACCGTAAATTATGCATAAAATATGTTATTTATTGTACTGTGGACTGTTATAGAGAATGGACGAGGCTTTAATTGGTCCATACACATGTCCACATAAACATGTCCCTCACATAAGCTGGCTTACGTTGGGACCAAGGTTCCCTGTACAAGCTAGCGAAGAAATTCTATTTTTTTCCTTTTAAATCTTATTTATCTTTTTTTTATGCTATCAAATTCTTCCGTGTTATTCTAAAAGCTATTTTCACTCAAATTATCAAAATTTTTCATTTTTTCCCTTGATTTGGTAAAGTTTATGTAGAATAAGAATTAGGAAAATGTTAGGGTTTAGGGAACAAAAAGATGATGAAGAAGAATCAACATTGTTTTCTTTTATTAATTTAAAATTTTATTGAGGTCAAAATTGACTTTAATTTAAGGATATTTTTTTCCTCAAAAGATTATAAGTGTAAAGATTAATTGTTAGGATGTGTTTACAAGCTATCTCAAAAATAAGATCAGAAGAAATTATCACTTGAACAAGACATCCATTAGGAGAAAAACAAATTTGGAAACTCAAAAAATACCAAGAAGAACCGAGATCCTTCATCTCAAGAATTTACCAGCATCATTTTTTATCTCCTGAATACCAAGATTATCATCTCTGGTTATCACCATATCATCAACATAAAGAAGCAACAACAAAATACATTGTTTAGATTGTTGAATGAACAACATTTAATCCTGAGGGCTCGTGTACAATCTTGCTTATCATTATAGTACTGAATTCTAAAACCAATTTAGTGATGCTTATTTAAGTTCACGTAAAGCGCATTGACGAAATTAATATGATCTAGGATGATATTAAGCTGGCACATGGTCAACCAGGTTGTTAACTAGAGTGAATAAAAAAATGAGAAAAGGTGGCTAAGTTGCAAGGGAAAGATAAGCAGAGCATTGTTCAAGCTTATGCTAAAAGGGAGATAAGAAGACTAGCTAGATATGAGGATTAAGGCATGTTGACATTTCAAGCTATTTAGTGGAAGTTGTTGTAGTTAGCTAGGTCGATATGAAATGTTATAATAGAATGTCAGTTAGTAGTTCAAGATTCAATCGTAAGATTGAACTATAATAACTGATATTATAAAAAACATGTAGTTGTGACAATGAAAGGCTTGCAAGTAATAAGAATCACCTTTCTTATTCTTCTTCTTATCTTTCTTTCATTCTTCCATTCCAATTGAGATCACTTATAGAAGGTTATCATTTGGAGCTTTCATTGTGTTTCTATGGCATTTACAAGAAGTAAATTGTTGGATGATCGTGTAGATAAGCAAGAACAGTGATTCCACAATTTTAGTGAGAAATTTCTAATGTTCATTTAGAGATTTGCAAGATAGAATTGATATGGAATTTATGTGTTTGAATAAGGCAAATATTTCATCACAGTTGAATAAATTTGCTTTCAAGATTTCGGCTCTGTATGTGAATGTGGAATAGTGACAATAGCAACATTTGAGTTCCAATTCTCCTTTTGTGATTCATACAAATCTTAGAGTTCCATTAAATTGTCTTGGTATTGCTCCTGTAAATCTAAAACCATTATGGATCAATGTTCCCAAATTTGATGGTGAGGATTTTATAGGGTGGATTTTCAAGATTTAGCAATTCTTTGATTTTCCATGGTACACCTTAAGAGCAACAATTGTATGTGGCACCATTTTATTTTGGTGGAAGGACTTTAGCGTGGTACCAATAGAAATATAGAAATTTTCAAATCGTGACTTACAAAAATTTCTTGGAGGTGTTACAGATAAGATTTAGATCTATAGAGTTGGAAGATTATCAAGGGTTGGTGCATTTAGGAACAGTAGTGGAGTATTAAGAAGCCTTTGAATCATTATCCAACAAGGTAAATGGTCTTTCTGTATCTTTTCTTCGATGTTGTTTTGTGTCTAGATTAAAACCTAAGATTTAACATGAAGTACTTGCATTTCAACCACATTCTTTGACAAAAAGCAATAGCAGTAGCCAAAGTTTAAGAAACCAAAATAGCTCTTAAACTTTTCCCTACAAAACTGTTAGACCTCAAACAACAAATACACCAAAGCAATGCACAATAACAATACCCACAACAATTAACAGCAATATCCCAAGCCAATAGTAATAATAAATCAACCTACCAAGCCACAAATAATACGCAGGCAATCAAACGTAAATAAAACGACACCATAATTTAACGTGAAAAACTCTCCAGTGTAGAGAGAAAATCATGAGGCAAACTGAATAAAATTCTACTATGAGAAATAAGCAAATTACAAAGTTTCAATACCCTAAGCTTTTTGCCCAAAGCTCAGGGTTCCAACAATTGGCCTAAAAACATTAAAGTTTACCTTTTGGATTCACCAAGATAATCTACTCAAAGAATACCCAATTCTTATACAAGCTTATCTTTCCCCTTGCTCTCTCTATAGAACCAAAAAAATATCACAAAGACTAAAGCTTACTTTTTCTCTCTTATGTCGCCTCTCACAAAAAAAGAAACTTCTCTCACTTTAGTTTTTCAAATTATTTATGCAACACTTTATATAGAGAAAAAACAAATTCCTAACTGACTCCAAGCAGGACTTTAATAACTACTATGAGCTGGACACCACACATCTAACAATCTCCCCCTCTAGCTCTATTAAGAAGAGATCCATCACCACGACCTGTCACTTAGAGTTCACCTTGGCCAAAGTGTTCATCTCGGCCAAGTCACTGTATAACTCAAGTTTATCTCTGGGAAGTGTCTTCATCAACATATCAGCTATATTCTTATCTATGTAAATCTTCTTCAACTACATCTGTTGCTCGTCAATCACTGAGTGTGACCAATGGTACTGAACATCAATGTGCTTCGCCCTAGCATGGTGCATGGTGTTCCTACTCAAATCCAAAGCACTCTGGCTATCACAAAATACCACATACTCTTTCTAACTTAACCCCAATTCAAGAAGAAATCTTTTCATCCAAAGCATTTCTTTGCCTACTTCGGTTGTTGCAATATACTCAACCTCTGTAGTAAACAAGGCAACACACTTTTGTAGTTTGGATTGCCAAGATACAGCCCCCTGCAAAAGTAAATATGTAGCTTGAAGTAGATTTCCTACCATCAAGATCACCTGCCATGTCTGCATCAGTAAACCCTTCAAGAACTGGTTTTGTAGTCCTAAAACTCAATTATATCTTAGAAGTTCCCCTCAAATATCTGAAGCTCCACTTCATTGCTTCCCAACTGTATAAGCAAAGATACATCAAAGAACCAATTGTAGAGGAGTAAGGAATAGTAGACATAGCGTCCTTTTCTTCCTTAGTCACCAGACAAGATTTCTTACTCAAGTGAAAATGATTAGTAAGAGGCGTGTTAACTTACTTAGGATTCTGCATGTTGAATCTCACTAGCTCTTGTTCAACATAATTTTCTTGTGACAACCATAGTTTTCTAGCTTTCCTATCACGAATGATATCCATACCCAAAATCTACTTTGCTGGATCTAAATCCTTCATGTCAAAGGACTTAGACAATGCCTTTTTCAACTTGCGAATCATACCAGCATCTTGCCCTATAATCAGCATATCATCAACATATAACAAGAGAATAATGAAGTTACCATATGAGAATTTTCTCACATACATACAAGGGTTTGCTTCTGCTCCTTTATAGTTTTGGCTTACCATAAAAGAATCAAACTTCTTGTACCATTTCCTAGGAGCTTGCTTCAAGCCATACAAGCTCTTCTTCAATTTACAAACCATGTGCTCCTTCCTTTTCACTTCAAAACCCTTGGGTTGATCCACACGAATCCTCTCTTGCAAACCACCATACAAGAATGCAATCTTCACATCAAGTTGCTCAAGCTGAAGATTCAAACTAGTTACTAATCCCAATACCACTTGAATGGAACTCATCTTCACAACAAGAGAAAAAATCTCATCAAAATCAATGTCTAGTTTTTTACCAAAGCCTTTTACCACCAATCGAGCTCTGTATCTCACTAGCTTGTGACCATCCTTTTTCAGCTTGGACACCCATTTTTTCTTCAATGGTCTTCTCCCTTCAAAAGCTCAACAAGGTCATAAGTGCTATTTTTCTACAATGAATCCATTTCCTCTTTCATTGCTTTTAACCAGCACTCCCTATCTAGAGTATCATGCACATCTTGGAAGCTCTCTGGCTCCCCTTCACTTGTGACCAAAATATATTCTGAACTAGGATACCTAATAGATGGTCGATGCTCCCTAGTAGATCTTCTAATTTGAGATTCTACACTGCTTTGTATCGGGGTTCGCTCCCCCTGCTCAACACTCTCTAGTTGAAAGGGTTGCCCCACCTGCTCAAAACCCACTGCATTTGGCTGTGCAATGTCATTATCGGCATCTATCCCATCACCAACTGTGGCTGGCTCATTTCTATCCCCAAGTTCTATATCTTGTGCAGTTCCACCATCTGTGGTACCTTTAAGTGGAATCCTTGCAAGTGTCGAGTCATCATACTCAACTGTAACCCGTATAGTCTTTCCATTTTTCTCAAAGTTTGTGATGAACTCATTTTCATGGAAAACCACATCCCTACTTTTAATTGTCTTTTTCTTCTCTGGATCCCATAGCCTGTAACTATATTCCTCATCACCATACCCAACAAATATACATGGAGTAGCTTGCTATCTAGCTTTGACCTCTGCTCCTTTGGCACATGCATGAATGCTACATAGCCAAAGACCTTAAAATCTATCACGACCTGAAAGTCGTAACCTGCACTTGATACTTATACTTTTTCCTTCTTTACAAATTTACGAACTAAAATTTTCCTTTCCATTTTATGGTTTGTATTTAGTGTCAGTGTCACCGAAAAACAATTTCCACCTTTCTCAATTTCGATTTAACTTAATGTTTTCAATTAAATGGTTAACTCCTAAGGAAAACCAACTTACTTCCTCAATATTTTAATTCAAGAATTAATCTGGCAAAAAAAAAAAAGATTGAAAACCTCCCCTTATATATAATTAATTTTCCCCAATTAATTAACTTGCAAAATATATATTTTCAACATCATATCTCAACTCCACAATCCACAATTTATATCATCTGTGATAACCGTAAAATTTTCCCTTTATTGGAAATTAGAAATATTGAAAATAAATATTGGAGAAATTAATCATCTCAACCACAATCCACAATTTATATGAGAATGGGATATGGGTGAAAATCCCGAAAAGTGAGGAAGTGAAAGAATTGGGAAATTCGTATAAAGAAAATTAAATTGGAAGTGAAGATAAAAATAATAGAGAGAGGAAAAGAATTAAATTGGATAAATTAAAATCCAAATTAAATAAGGAAAATGAGAAATGAAAATAAAGTATGTTTATATAATTACAAATTTTATAAATGTATTTTATACAAATACATATGTATTTAAAAATACTATATAGTATTTTGTATATACGTTGGTATATATATGGAAATATATATTACTTCATAAATTTAAATAATTCATATGTATATAAACCTAATATTTTATGTGTATATATATAATTATATATACACATACATATATAGAAAATGTAAATGTTATTTTATATTAAAGTTTATAGGTATATATATATTGTATTATAACATTTATATAATTCTATATATAAATGTTATTTATTCTAAAGTATATAAATATAAATATATATATATATACTAGATATATATATATATTTTGTAATGTACAATATATATATAATCTATATATAATATATATTGTATTACAATGTATATGAAATAATATTATATGTTACAATATATATATATATATATAATCTATATATAATATATATTGTATTACAATATATATGAAATAATATTATATGTGTAATATATGGTAAATATTATGTGTATAAATTATATGACATAGTATATAGTATATTGTAAAACATATACTAAATATAGAAAGAGGATAAAAACCAAAAGAGGAAATAAAACAGAAAACCAAAGAAAAGGAAAAAGGCAGGATCGGGGAAGGAACCCCGACCCTCCTAACCAGAGCCGTTGGTGGCGGAGATGCCACCGCCGGTGAGGGAAAATGGAGGGGATGTCGTCGCCGGCCAAAGAAGAAGTCAAGGAAACCATCGGCGGCGGAAGAAAGAAAGAAACGGAGGCATAAAACACAGTGGAAGCCGAGGGAAGAGAAAACCAGATCTGGCGGTGCCGGCCAAATTGGCCGCCGCCACTGCCACCGAAGCACCGTCGAGGGAGAAGAACACGATGGAGGTCACCCGAGGCGCAATGGACGGTGGAGGAAGGCCGGCGAAGAGGAAGAAGAAACCGAGGCAAAACCGCCTCGATCCGTCGCTGTGCCGCCGATCCATGGCAAACGGAGGGCACCGACAAGTTCGTCGTGTAATCGGCGAGGAAAGGCACTGGACCGGTCTGAACCGGCCTGACCGGGAAAGGAAGGAACAAAGAAAAGAAAAAGAAAAGAAAAAGGAAAAAGAAAAAGAAAAAGAAAAGAAAAAGAAAGAGAAAGAAAAGAAAAAGAAAGGAAAGAAAAAGAAAAGAGGAAAAAGGAGAATTTCGAGAATTCGGAGATTCCCGGAAATTTGACAACCCGAAAATTTACGAAAATTCGGTAAGAAATTTCCCGAAAATTTAATTTCAGAAAAATTAAATAAATTATGAAAAAAATTTTAAAAATTAGAATTTTAATTCCAGAAATTATTTTCAGCAATCGGGATAAGGAATCGGGAGAAATGGAGTGCGGGCGCGATTGCTAAGCGAAAGTCGCCGACCCGGAAAAAGGTAAGGGATGCATGTGCAGCACTGTAAGGATACTCAGTCTGCATATTTTAAATTGAAATATTTTATGCAAATATTTTATGAAAATTATTATGATGCATGATTTGCTGAAAATAATTTGGGAAGAAGTACTGGCTAAAAGATTTAAAACTGTATTTTTCCGTGCGGGAGGTTAGTAAATCGGCAGCCGTTATGCTGCCGAAAATTTTAGAAAAACTTTATAAAATCATATTAAGTGATTTTATTTCCGAATTTCGATAGTAAATCACGAAACATGAGGAAATAACTAAATTTCATAAAACATGAATATAATGAGATGGAATTTTAAAATATTCATGTATTCGAGAATGGTGACAACGAAATCACCGAAAATTCTCGAAATAGATAAATTACACGAAATACGAGACGAAAGATGAAGTGAAATATAGTGAATATTTTTATGAATATTTTTATAAATATTCACTAAAGGATTTTAACCCTTCTGGTTTTAAATTATGAAATTTTATATTTATATAAATTCCATATAAGTTTATTTTATGATGAAAACTACGGTTTTGAGATTGGTTGGCATTCCTATCATGCGGATGCATGATATGTGATATGTTTAGTCTCGGTCGACACCTGATCCGCGACCCACAGAGGACAATATAGATTATGGTCATAGATTTGACCGGTTTATTTCTGTACCCTTCGAGGTTATAGTATGATAAGATTGATGTCTATCTTAGACTCCATAAATGATAGGTGATGTGTTAGTAAAGGCCAAACCGAGCAAGACTCGATGATTGTACCGTGTGAGCCACCTCTAGAATCCTTCGGGAACTAAGTGCTACACGTGTTCTGATGTGTTAGTAAAGGCCAAACCGGGCAAAGACTCGATGATTGTACCGTGTGAGTCACCTCTAGAATCCTTCGGGAACTAAGTGCTACACATGTTCTGATGTGTTAGTAAAGGCCAAACCGAGCAAAGACTCGATGATTGTACCGTGTGAGCCACTTCTAGAATTTTTCGGGAACTAAGTGCTACACGAGTTTTGATGTGTGAGTAAGAAATTTCTGTACCGTGAGAGCCACCTCTAGAATCCTTCGGGAACTAAGTGCTACACGAGTTTCGATGTGTGAATAAGGAGTTTCTGTACCGTGTGAGCCACCTCTAGAAGACTCAAGGGACCTAAGTGCTACATAGATTCTTTGTGAACTATGGGGAGCCACCTCTAGAATCCTTTGAGCACTAAGTGCTACACGAGTTCCTAGATATGACACTTAACTCCATTGCTAGTTAGAATGGACGTCGTAACTGAAGCAGTGGATTGGGGCTTACGCCTAAAGTAATTAAATAATCGGTTATATGGGAATAGACTTTAATAGCTTATTTTGCTCTTTAAAGTACGGTACCAATTAAGAGAGTACATTAAAACATGGAATGAGTTTTAAAGAAATAAGATGATGATTTAACTAATATTCTTTCCAAGGAATATACGAATATTAATTATTTTATTTAAATGCTTTATTTCGTAGAAGCATTATTTTAAAAAGAATATGAAAAAGGTTATGAAAGTTTTGAAAAAAAAAAAGAAGAGGATTTATTAATTCAAAAGGAAATGAAAATTTCTCTCTACAGTTGCTTCTAGGTTCCGTAACAAGTATGGTATTCTAAAATACCTACCTTACTCTATTCGGATCCCTAGTCGACTGTAGTATCCTTCCTACATGCGAGCCTAGAGCCCATAGGAAAAATGAAAATGATTTTCAGCATATAGGAAGCTGAGTATCAAGTGAGGCATATAATTCTCTTACTGAGCTGTGGTTTTGCTCACCCCTTAATTTTCAACATTTCAGGTTTTGATGAATGTGAGTTCAGTGGATTGTGGATCCTGGCTGTACACGAAGGACAATGTGTCAGACCGACTGATTATTTGAGGTATGATCATTTATTCTCTGTATTTAGACACGTCAACAGTACTACTTATCTGATTAGTTACGATAGGGGATGTGTATAATATAAACAATATTATGTAAAATTGTTTAACAGTTAGTACAAGTGAAGTATCGCAGACAGCCCAACCGGTTAAGTTGTGTATAAGAAGATGAAAAATGTGGTCACGGGTCATGACAGATTAAATGGTATCAGAGCAATGGTTGGCCTGATGTAGACCTGCTTATTGGGCCGGGTTGACCCGACCTGGTTCACAACCGGATCGGGTCAATCCGGCCCAAAATCCGAACCGGTATTATACCAATACGGAACCGGCCCGGCCCGGTATGTTACCGGGCTGGGCCGGTTTTAGTTTATTAAAACCGGACCCTTACCGTTAAGAACCAGGCCCGGTTCATAACCGGACCGGTTCGAACCGGTCCGGTTTTAAAAAAAAACAAAAACTGCAGTGCAACTGCAGCATGCAGACTCGTAGAGGCTTGCCTCTGCGAGTCTGCTTTTTGATGGGCAATGGCCATTTGGCCGTTGCCCATCAATCTTTCTTTTCTTTTTTTTTTTATTTTTTTTATTTTAATTAAATTAAAAAAAAAATAAAAAGAGGCTAGGCTGCCACTGCGCAGTAGTTGCAGTGCAGTAGTGCAGTGCAACTACAATATGCAGAGCAGAGGCTTGCCTCTGCTCTGTGTTTGATGTGGCCGTTGCCCATCAATCCTTTTTTTTATTTTTTTATTCTAATTTTTTTCCTATAAATACCTCTATAATCTTCTATTTTCATTTACATTTCTTCTATATTTTCTCTCAAATCTACTATCTATGTTCATCTACTCTTATTCTCTTCACTCACATACTCTCTCAATATTCACTCAAACTCTCTCAAATTCACTTAAATTCCCTTATTCCAAATTTATAATATCATCATTTCCTTTCTAAATTTCATTTTTCTTTTTATTTTATAATTTTACAAATTTTACTTTTAATTTTCAAATTCTAATATATTATATATATTCCTTATTCCAAATTTATAATATCATCATTTTCTTTATAAATTTTATTTTTCTTTTTATTTTATAATTTTGCAAATTTTACTTTTAATTTTCAAGTTTCAATTTTCAAATTCCAATATATTATATATATATCATACATCTATTTTTTTAATTTTTAACATATATTTATTTTCAAAAAAAATATAAAAATGTCAAATTTCTTTCCTCGTTCATGCTCTGTTTCTCGACCTTTTGGTTCCACTGAAATTCCTAATTTGGGTGACGAATCATTTAATGAAATTGAACCCGATATTCATCCGGAGGAGGAGCTTCCTTTGGCGGCGCCATCGGTTGGTCGTGGTCAACGTGGAGGTCATGCTCAAACCCAATCATCAGCTGCCACCACTGCCGCTACATCATCAAGGCCGAAGTTTAGTCGAAAAAAAACGAGCAAGGTATGGGAGTATTTGTAGCAAAAGAAGGTGAGACGAATAAATATTGTGCTATCTGTAAATTGTGCCAAGGCGTTTACTCTTATAAGTCCGGTGGAGGTGCTGGCGGTACAGGTACGTATAAAAGACATTTAATTACTGCACATAAAATTAATCCTGATGCCGAAGAAGATGAAATTTTAGAAGGAAAACAATCTCAAATTAATACACGTGATGGTGGAAAAAATTTTATTTTTGATAATGTTCAAGCTAGACGTGATTTAGTTAGATTTGTAATTAGGACTGAACAACCATTCACAATTTCTGAAAAATCAGGATATTTAGAATTTGTTTGTAACTATTTACAACCCGCATATAAATCTATTTCTAGACATACATTAAAAAGAGATTGCATGGATATGTTTAAAGAATATAGACAAGCTTTAATTGATAAACTTAGTAATATTTCATCTAGGGTTAGTTTAACTAGTGATATATGGACTAGTACTAATGGTATAAGTTATCTTGTTATAACTTGTCATTGGATAGATGAAGATTGGTCCATGCAAAAACGAATTTTATCTTTAGATGTAATAGAAGAAGCACATAATTCATATACTATTCATAAATATATTACTAAAGTTTGTAAATTATATGGACTAGAAAATAATAAAGTTTTTGCTATTACTTTTGATAATGCTTCGAGTAATACTGCAGCTATTCCTAATTTAATTAAAAGTTTAAACCCTGTTATGCAAGGCATATTTTTTCATGCAAGATGTGCATGTCATATTATAAATTTATGTGTTCAAAGTGGTTTTAGTTCTAGTGGTACTGGTACTGGCATAGGTCCAATTGATAAAATTAAAATTTTAGCAAAATGGATTCGCACACCAAGTAATAAACGTGAATGGAAGCAAATTTGTATAACAAATAATATACCTATTAAAGCAAATTTGCTTTCTTCTATTTTACCTTATAAAGAACTTGTTACTCATTTTTATAACAATTATACAAATAGCACACAATTAGTACTTTTTGAAGATGATTGGACTTTTATTGAATATTGTGTTGATTTATTATCTACTTTTAAAGATGCAATCGAAAGATTTTCAACTCAAATTTATCCAACTACACCGTATTTTGTTCCTATTATCTACACAATGTTTGATAAATTTGTAAAATTTAGGAATCATGAAACTTTAAGTTCTTTTGTATATGATATGGAGGAAAAATTTTAAAAATATTGGGAAATAATTCCTCCTATTTATTGTATTGCAACTTTACTAGATCCTAGTCAAGGTGAGGTAAATATAGAAATTTTTTTTGATTGTTACAAAGAATTTCTTGGTCTTGATTCTATTGAGGATCAAAAGTCCTCAATTAACAATCTTTTTCGAGAATTGTTTAATGTTTATGAAACAGAAAGGGAGCAATTCAACTTTAATCGAGAAGAAGAAGATTCATACGAAGAAATCGAAAGTAGCAAAAAAGGAAAAGGAATTTTAAACGCAATTAAGGAAGCAACAAAGAAAAGAATGAAGC
Source organism: Heritiera littoralis (assembly GCA_031772115.1). Taxonomy (NCBI): domain Eukaryota; kingdom Viridiplantae; phylum Streptophyta; class Magnoliopsida; order Malvales; family Malvaceae; genus Heritiera; species Heritiera littoralis. The sequence continues at coordinate 1,435,893 of JAPDPK010000055.1, forward strand.
TAAAAGGAAAAGCGAGCGGATCGGGATCGGGATCGGGATCAACAACTCGACGAAGTTCTAGCTTCAATGAGCTAGGATTTTTCTTAAGTCAAGATTTTTCTGTAGATGATAACTTTGATCTTCTCCAATGGTGGAAAGAAAACCAAAAACAATTTCCAATTTTAGCTTCTATGGCCCAAGATGTTTTTGCGATGCAAGTTTCTTCTGTTGCTTCGGAATCCGCATTCTCGACGGGTGGAAGAATTATTGGAGACCATTGAACCACTCTTAATCCGGATTCATTGTGCATGTTAACATGCCTTAAAGATTGGTTTGATGCGGAATCGCACAATGTCGAACTTGGAATGGCCAATGAATTTGCTGATAATAATTCAGAAGAGGAGGAAAAAATTTCCAAGGCAATCCGTATAAATTATGAAGAGTAGAGAATAATCTTTTTTTTTTGTAAATTGTATGTAAAATTGTAAATAAGTTTAGTCATAGTGAATATTTTTATGGACTACAGTCCTGTGGTTTTTACCCTTCTAACTTTTGAAGGGGTTTTCCACGTAAAAAATCTTTGGTCTCCTACTCTCTGCTTTTTTCTCCTTTGTTGTTGTTGTTGTTATTCTTATTATTATTATTATTATTATTATTATTATTATTATTATTACATACCAAATTAATTAATGTTATACTTATCTATGTTTAAAATAAATAAATATTTAAAATACAAAATGAATTAATATTTTAAAAACATATTAAATAAATGAATAAATAAATAAATGAATAAATATTAAGTAAATGATATTTCAAATATAATAAATTATTTTAAATGCAAAATGAATATAATAAATGAATATAAATAAAGATATGCAAAATGAATATAATAATAATATTCATAATATCATTATTTGTATTTTGAATCAAATATCATTTTATCATAATATTATATTCATAATATAACTTTAATTTAGTATAACAATAATTTTATTAGATAATTTTATAATAGTTTATTTTTACATTATTGTTACATTAATTAAATAAATTATAATATAACTTTATAATAAATTATTGTTAAATTAAACTATTAACATTATTTATTATAAAAATAAATTTATTAGATTAAATTATTAAAATATATTAATATATATTAAAATAAATTAATATAAATTTTTAGAAATAAAAAGTCTAAAAAGCAAAAAAAAATGGACCGAACCGGTTTAAACCGGTTCGGTCCGGTTTTGAGGCGAACCGGTCTAGCGAACCGGGCCGGTTCGCCTCTTATACCGATTCGGACCGGTTTTCTCATGGTTAGGGCCGGAACCGGTGAAAACCGGTCCGGAACCAGCCCGGTCCGGCCCGTAACCAGCTCTAGCCTGATGTCTGTGGATACTTTTGGAAGGAAAAGAGTTAAACATCCCCGGTAGTACTGTGTCATCTGAATACATAGAGAAAATAAATGATTGTAAATGGAGTAAAATGATTTAAAGGGAGTGAGAAAGTATAAACTGAGAATGTTAAAGAAGAAAATAGGCTCAGAAATTACCGAATTATTGGTGATTCTTCTAGTCTAAATGAAGGCCTGTTCGATAAGGAACAGAAATGGACTCGGTGAGGGCCCCACCAGTACTTTTCTGTCCGAACCGAATTGAGATCTGAAAGTGACGGTGTAAAGTAGGGGAATGAAATATCATCATTAAATAGACTTTAATATCACCGATTGAGGGTAATTTGAAGAGAGAGAATATTTTTAGCCAAAAATGACCAAAATACCCCTACCCCCAAAATTTTACCGGGAGTCAAAATAGATCACTAGAAGTTGGAATTGATCGATTTGACAGAGAAATTAATGTTATAAAGCTGAATTACAAGTAAATTAATCCCATTGTGGATTTTAGTGAACTTCTCTGTCGAAAATCGAATGAGATCTAACTTGTTGTTATAAGAATCATAAAGGATACTATCAACACATAGATGATCATGTCATTGATTTGAATGTATATTGAGGAGATAGAAATAAATGTCGAAATGACGAAAATGCCCCTATATTGGGCGATGTTCGGAATAGTGTTAAAACCGAGCTGAATTGGAATCCATTGATAGTCATGGAATTATTAATGGCATCGAAGATGTCGTATGAATCTAACGATCCCTATTACTGATTCCACAAATACTTAGATTACGGATGCGAAAGAAAAACCTCGAGTGGACTGTGGGCCATAGGGGATAACAGTACGGTTGAGTGAGGCGGCCAGGGCCCCCCCACGAGTGGACTTTGGGCCATAGTGGTAAATCCTGGGCTTTACAATAAAACGATCCGTGAGGGACTAAGTGCCACGTCTGTGTGACTGGGGCCACCTCTAGAACCCAGAGCGGACAGTACGTATGAGTCAGATACTGGGGTGGTAAATCCCTGGTTAACGGAGATCCAGGCACTCCCGGTCCTTACAATAAAACGAGTACGGATGAGTGAAGTGACTCGGTAAATCCCTGAAAGAAACGGTAAATCCGGGGCTTCAGAATAAAACGGTATGATGCGATCCAAAGAGTGTAGTGGAATGTCATCAGATGCTTAGCCCGGTTATTGACTGAAAGGGTCGAAAAATTAAGAGTGTATTGAACGGGATCGTTAAATACTATGAAAAATGAAATGATTTTAAGATCAATTGCATTGTGTTTTATGAACTACGAATGATTTGCAAGAGACTTTAGAAATTTGATATCGTTATGCTATCGAATTTTCGTAAGAATATTGATTTTTGCGATTTCAACTAAAAAAGTAAGAAACTTCTTAAGGATAGAACTTTCTTAAGGAATTCAGTCTTGAAAATATTAAGTTGCCTGATTTTAGCATAATCATGAATATTTAAATTAGATTTTACCTTATGGAAATTACCAAACTTTAGTGTTTTAGAAATATTTTAAAAAAAAATTGTGAAATTTCAGATTTATGAAATTCCTTGCATTTTAATTGGTTTCGGAACCTTTATGAGTTTTGAAAATGCTCTTTCGAACTAAGACTTATGAAACTCTGCATTAACATGAATTATCTAAAGAATTCAGTTTTTATTGAAAGCTTATTAAATTTCATGATTTTAAAGTCTTGTGATTTTTCCGTCTTAAATTTGGTTTTACGAATTTATTATAAATCATGGTGCTAAAAATCTATTTTTTTTATATATATGTTGTTGGAAATTACTAAGTTTTTAAATAATTGGAAAATAATTATGATTTTCTACGATGATCTGCTTTATGAACTTTTATCAATATCTGTATGATTTGACTTACGGATTTGAACTCCAAACTATGAAACTTTTGTTTTGAGACGTTGGCTAACCATCATCCTGCAGTATCTGACTATAGCGTGACCTTCGGGGCCTATAGTATCTGACTATAGCGTGACCTTCGGGGCCTACAGTATTTGTATCTGATATGAATTTTGTGCACTATGTTGCTGTGTGATTTGATCCAGTCCGCAGCGGCCACAGATGACACCTGATCAGTGTTCACTGTAGACCACTTGGACTATGGCCACACGCCTATCTGTTATTATCCTTATAGGATATCTTTGCTGCCATGTCTCCACTTTCTGTTATTTCTGATTTCTGAATTATTTGATTTTCGAACTCTGAAATATGTGATACAGAATGAAGTACTGTGTGGAGTACTGTATGCTAGAGAATAATTATAAGAACAGTGAAGTGATAAAAAGAAGATGACAGCGAACCTAAAATTCTTCAGGACCCTTGAGACAGAACTGTGATGGGCGACTCAATGATGGGCGACCTGTAGTGGATCATGTGTTATGAGATACAGGCGAACTATGTCATCGCCGACTCACTAGTAAGGGTAAACATGGGGCGAAAGGAATCGCCTAGGGAATGCTCGCCAACGGTCGATTTGAACAGGCGGGACTCTTACAAGAAACTTAGTGATAACACGAGTGTAAGGAACTAGGTACGTAAGGGTGCCAAGGTTCGAACCTCGTGGATAATATACTCAAGGGAAATTAAGCCTGAATTCAGTAAATGGAAATGGTTTTAGAGTGAATAATTGAATTGAAACGAGTAGCTGTAAAGTGTGTTGATAACCATTGTACTTGATACAGCTTATCGGAATGAGATTCGTAACGCTGTAAAGTATGACTAGGTAATAAAATCAAGGTAGAGTATGTATCAAAATGATTTGAATATTGAATGTCTCTGCCTTGAGAATACACTGTGAAATGATGGGACACAATGATGAAGGTCCAAAATGATAAAAGAAGTGTGGTTAAAGAAACTACCGGATGAGAATCCGATAAATTTCAGAGTAACATAGATTGAGAAATCAGGTTAATGTTGACTCGATCGTGGATATGAAATTTATTCTTAAGCTTGTATCGAAGAATATAGAAGAAATCCGACAAGCTTAAGAAAATAATTTTTGGAAAATATTATGGATGATGAAATTCACAAGTATCGATGTAAAGGAAGGAAATACAAATGATATGATTTGAGGATGAATTAAATGATGTATTAAAATTTTTGGTTATACACTAAAATTCTTATGAAGAACAAATAAATATTATATGGAAGTGATGCCTTAAATATGATTTAATCGGAGATGTATAAGGAGCTTATAAGAGCAATCTTTGTAAAAGGCATAATCAGATGAAAAGTTGAAGAACGATGGTCACAAGATGATAAGAAATGTATGATTAAAGAAAATATCAGATTTGATTTCCGATATAAACTTCCAGAGTTATATAAATTAGAGGAATCGAGATAACATTGACGATTTTGAATATGAAGTTAAATTCTAAGTTTATATCGGAGGATATAGAAAGAATCCGAAAAGCTTAAGAAAATAACTCTGAAAATTGTGTGAATAATGAAATTCACGTGTAAAGGTCTGAATGACGAAAATACAGATAATGAAAAATTGAGAATAATGAAACTGTCTGTATAAGTATAAATGAGAGAAATACAAATGATATTGAGTTGTAGATGAATTAAAAAGGATGTATTAATTTCCTATCATTGATAAAGTTCTGGTGAAGAACAAGTATTCATCTACATGAAAACAGACGCTTTATGGAGCTGATTAGGGATGTGTGAGGAGTTAATAAGACTAGCCTCATATAAAGAGTCCTTAGATAAAAGATTGAAGATTGGTGTCCATAAGGTGATGATTTGAACTCGGAGTGAATTTTACGAGTTTCGATTGAAGTTACAAGGGTAATGAGTTGCCTTGTAAAGTAGATAAGCCTAAAGAATGAGGCATCCTTACATGAGTAAATTGATGAAATACTGATAGAGTCTAAAGTATAAATGGAACATGAGCAGCATTGTGATATGATCCTTAAACTCTTAAAGACTGTGGAATTGTGCTAAGATTTGCAACTAAAGATTTGGCTAGACAGTACCTCCTCTTGAGATATATGATCTCGAGACGACAGGATGACAGTGAACCTGTCTATGATATAAAGATAATGATTGAGATACGAAAGTAATGAGTCTAGCTAAATACTATTGTCAGCCTATAAAAGAGTGATGAGACTAGCTGCTCTATAGAGGAGATCTAATTAAAGAAATTAAAGTCGGTAGATGGATAGTGTAAAGAAAAAGATGGTATGCAAGATTTTAAAAGATCTTAGCAGTATAGTACCATATCAATTGAGAAAACCGACAAAAAGGGATGAGAGTAAGAATATGAAAACGAAAGTGAAAGTGGAATAAGGAAATAAACTGCATGATGAGAAGGGAACATCAATATGAAACAGTTCCCGAAGTTAAGACTGAGGGTGATTTGTGTTGGTTACACATAATTGTGGCAAGATGTAAAAGCAAGCCAACTTTGATAAGTACAATTAATGATACTCCAAGGAGTAAGATAATTGATATGTTTACTGTAGTATATAAATAAGAAATGTTTGTATATATAGCCACCTCGAAATGATAGAGATGGTGGAATTGTATAGATAATGTGGTGCTTAAATGGATAATTTGAGGATTCAATCACAGAATCTAAATTATGAAAAGAGATTAAAGACCATACTACATGAAGAGAATATGATAGTCTCATGAATTATGATCGTAAGAGATGAGCTATAGTAAAGTCGGCAAATGAGATGCAGCCTTGGTGGAATAAGTGTGAAAATGAATATTGTGGACAATAAAAGTCCAAAAGAGAAATGATGATATGGAAGTGATTAAAGACTGATGATCTAAATAGAATCACTTTCCATTATCAGACTTCTAGATTCTCTAGTGCCTTAGTCGAAGTATAAGTGTTAAACGATGTGAATGTGTATGTACAGTTCCAGTGAGCCTTACATGTGATGGGAGTCTCTGTGTTGCCATATGCTAATGAGAGATAGCAAAAGGCTTTGAGATCCCAAGTGTATTGATAGCACCGCTCCATACTGATATATATATTTATATATATGAGCGTGAGATGTAACCGCTCCATGATATTGAGAGAGCGTGTGCATGAGATGTGAAAGCTACTGGGACACTTACATATAATTGATTGACACGAGTACATGATAGTACCAAATTATGTCGACTCGGCACTAAGTGAGAAGAATGGATGATGAACAGCATAGATTAGCTGTAATATTAAAAATATTGTGTATGGACTCTTATATGAAAAGAGTAAAAGTGAATAACATCCGATTTGAGAAATGAACTTACGAGAGTATAGACATATATGATGAAAGACAGCATGTAGTGGTCTAAAGTATTACTTGGAGGATGAACTAGAGGTCAGAAGTCGTAAGTGTACGACATGTACCACCTTTGGACTTAAGTTAAATTCGGAGGACCGAATTTCTTAAGGTGGGGAGCATGTGATAACTGTAAATTTTTTCATTTATTGGAAATTAGAAATATTGAAAATAAATATTGGAGAAATTAAATCAGAGGAAATAAATAAAATTTTGCGAGAATGGGATATGGGTGAAAATCCCGAGAAGTGAGGAAGTGAAAGAATTGGGAAATTCGTATAAAGGAAATTAAATTGGAAGTGAAGATAAAAATAATAGAGAGAGGAAAAGAATTAAATTGGATAAATTAAAATCCAAATTAAATAAGAAAATGAGAAATGAAAATAAAGTATTTATATAATTACAAATTTTATAAATGTATTTTATACAAATACATATGTATTTAAAAATACTATATAGTATTTGTATATACGTTGGTATATATATGGAAATATATATTACTTCATAAATTTAAATAATTCATATGTATATAAACCTAATATTTTATGTGTATATATATAATTATATATACACATACATATATAGAAAATGTAAATGTTATTTTATATTAAAGTTTATAGGTATATATATTGTATTATAACATTTATATAATTCTATATATAAATGTTATTTATTCTAAAGTATATAAATATATATATATATACTATTATATATATATATTTTGTAAAGTACAATATATATATAATCTATATATAATATATATTGTATTACAATATATATGAAATAATATTATATGTGTAATATATGGTAAATATTATGTGTATAAATTATATGATATAGTATATAGTATATTGTAAAACATATACTAAATATAGAAAGAGGATAAAAACCAAAAGAGGAAATAAAACAGAAAACCAAAGAAAAGGAAAAAGGCAGGATCAGGGAAGGAACCCCGACCCTCCCAACCAGAGCCTTCGGTGGCGGAGATGCCACCGCCGGTGAGGGAAAATGGAGGGGATGTCGTCGTCGACCAAATAAGAAGTCAAGGAAACCACCGGCGGCGGAAGAAAGAAAGAAACAGAGGCAGAAAACGCGGTGGAAGCCGAGGGAAGAGAAAACCAGATCTGGCGGTGCCGGCCAAATCGGCCACCGCCACTGCCACCGAAGCACCGTCGGAGGGAGAAAAACACGATGGAGGTCACCCGAGGCGCAATGGACAGCGGAGGAAGGCCGGCGAAGAGGAAGAAGAAACCGAGGCAAAACCGCCTCGATCCGCCGCCGTGTCGCCGATCCAGGGCAAACGGAGGGCACCGACAAGTTTGTCGTGTAGCCGGCCAGCTGAGGGACGCCCGAACTGCCGAAGAACCGACCGTCGGCGAGGAACCAGCGAGGAAAGGCACTGGACCGGTTTGAACTGGCCTGAACGGGAAAGGAAGGAAAAAAGAAAAGAAAAAGAAAAGAAAAAGGAAAAAGAAAAAGAAAAAGAAAAGAAAAAGAAAGAGAAAGAAAAGAAAAAGAAAGGAAAGAAAAAGAAAAGAGGAAAAAGGAAGAAAAAGAGGAAAAAGGAGAATTTCGGGAATTCGGAGATTTCCGGAAATTTGACAACCCGAAAATTTACGAAAATTCGGTAAGAAATTTCCCGGAAATTTAATTTCAAAAAAATTAAATAAATTATGAAAAAAATTCTAAAAATTAGAATTTTAATTCTAGAAATTATTTTCAGCAATCGGGATAAGGAATCGGGAGAAATGGAGTGCGGGCGTGATCGATAAGCGGAAGTCGCCAACCCGGAAAAAGGTAAGGGATGCATGTGCAGCACTGTAAGGATACTCAGTCTACATATTTTAAATTGAAATATTTTATGCAAATATTTTATGAAAATTTTTATGATGCATGATTTGCTGAAAATAATTTGGGAAGAAGTACTGGCTGAAAGATTTAAAACAGTATTTTTCCGTGCAGGAGGATAGTAAATTGGCAGCCGTTATGCTGCCGAAAATTTTAGAAAAACTTTATAAAATCATATTAAGTGATTTTATTTCCGAATTTCGATAGTAAATCACGAAACATGAGGAAATTACTAAATTTCATAAAACATGAATATAATGAGATGGAATTTTAAAATATTCATGTATTCGAGAATGGTGACAACGAAATCACCGAAAATTCTCAAAATAGATAAATTACACGAAATAAGAGACGAAAGATGAAGTGAAATATAGTGAATATTTTAATGAATATTTTTATAAATATTCACTAAAGGATTTTAACCCTTATGGTTTTAAATTATGGAATTTTATATTTATATAAATTCCATATAAGTTTATTTTATGATGAAAACTACGGTTTTGAGATTGGTTGGCATTCCTATCATGCGAATGCATGATATGTGATATGTTTAGTCTCGGTCGACACCTGATCCGCGACCCACAGAGGACAATATAGATTATGGTCATAGATTTGACCGGTTTATTTCTGTACCCTTCGAGGTTATAGTATGATAAGATTGATGTTTATCTTAAACTCCATAAATGATAGGTGATGTGTTAGTAAAGGCCAAACCGAGCAAAGACTCGATGATTGTACCGTGTGAGCCACCTCTAGAATCCTTCGGGAACTAAGTGCTACACGTGTTCTGATGTGTTAGTAAAGGCCAAACCGAGCAAAGACTCGATGATTGTACCGTGTGAGTCACCTCTAAAATCCTTCGGGAACTAAGTGCTACACATGTTCTGATGTGTTAGTAAAGACCAAACCGAGCAATGACTCGATGATTGAACCATGTGAGCTACCTCTAGAATCCTTCGAGAACTAAGTGCTACACGAGTTTTGATGTGTGAGTAAGAAATTTTTGTATCGTGGGAGCCACCTCTAGAATCCTTCGGGAACTAAGTGCTACACGAGTTTCAATGTGTGAATAAGGAGTTTCTGTACCGTATGAGCCACCTCTAGAAGACTCAAGGGACCTAAGTGCTACATAGATTCTTTGTGAACTATAGGGAGCCACCTCTAGAATCCTTTGAGCACTAAGTGCTACACGAGTTCCTGGATATGACACTTAACTCCATTGCTAGTTAGAATGGACGTCGTAACTGAAGCAGTGGATTGGGGCTTACGCCTAAAGTGATTAAATAATCGGTTATATGGGAATAGACTTTAATGGCTTATTTTGCTCTTTAAAGTACGGTACTAATTAAGAGAGTACATTAAAACATGGAATGAGTTTTAAAGAAATAAGATATGATTTAACTAATATTCGTTTCAAGGAATATACGAATATTAATTATTTTATTTAAATGCTTTATTTCGTAGAAGCATTATTTTAAAAAGAATATGAAAAATGTTATGAAAGTTTTGAAAAAAAAAAAGAAGAGGATTTATTAATTCAAAAGGAAATGAAAATTTCTCTCTACAGTTGCTTCTAGGTTCCGTAACAAGTATGGTATTCTAAAATACCTACCTTACTCTATTCGGATCCCTAGCTGACTGTAGTATCCTTCCTACATGCGAGCCTAGAGCCCATAGGAAAAATGAAAAAGATTTTCAGCATTTAGGAAGCTGAGTATCAAGTGAGGCATATAATTCTCTTACTGAGCCGTGGTTTTGCTCACCCCTTAATTTTCAACATTTCAGGTTTTGATGAATGTGAGCTCAGTGGATTGTGGATCCTGGCTGTACACAAAGGACAATGTGTCAGACCGACTGATTATTTGAGGTATGATCATTTATTCTCTGTATTTAGACACGTCAACAGTACTACTTATCTGATTAGTTACGATAGGGGATGTGTATAATATAAACAATATTATGTAAAATTGTTTAACAGTCAGTACAAGTGAAGTATCGCAGACAGCCCAACCGGTTAAGTTGTGTGTAAGAAGATGAAAAATGTGGTCACGGGTTGTGACATCATCACACATTACACACATCCCTAGAATCATCAATGAACATATTCACATTCTGTAAAGTTCATAGTTATCACACCAAAAACATATTCTGGATCGCACTCGATAATCATACTAGTTTATAATAAACTAGAGTGATCTTAAGTTACATCTCAAAACAATTTCCAATGACATGTACTGTGCATTACATGTCTATACATGACAACCAACATGATGTACAAAATTTCATATACCTCAAAAGTAATAAAAGTAGCACTCGGAGGACTTAAACAAGCAACATTATTAGGTACAGTCCCTGAGCGACCCACACAGAACTCCAAGTATGGACTCTAGCTTGTATGATCTGCGATAATGTTAGAAAGGGTGAGCAAACCACGGCTCAGTAAGTAGTTTAAGTAAATGCAAGCTAGACCCATGTCACTCTACATGCAAGTGTACAAAAAAGCAGTAACTGAAGTGACGTGTATGCATAGTATTATGTCATGATACCAATGATTTTGTAAGATCTGATTTTACCCTACTATAGATCTTAATCTCATAAAATGGATATTGGAAATTAAATAAATAAAAAACATTGATTTCCACTTGGTTGAAAAGCTCGTTATCATGAGATGAGAATGAGCAATTTCGGTGAAATAATGTATGGACGAGAATGTTGTTCAGCTTGCCAAAGGGCGAGAAGGTAGTATGTTCGCCAATGACTGAGCAGATTGACAATGGATAGTGGCGAGGGCGAGTATACCAGTTCGCCCAAATGATGCGAGTGCTCCTGATCGCTCATACAAATTGAGGAAATTAAAATGCTAAATAAAAAAATTTAGAAATGTAGCAATTGACGAGTTGGTTGGTTGCTTTTTGGTTGAGCAAATAGTTGAGTTCGCCAACTCCGTGGATAGGTGATGGCCCGCTTGTGGCGAGGACTAGGAACGCCAATGTATTTGGCGAGTAAGGTGGTCGCCCAGATAGAGGGGCAAATGAAAACAGAATTCAACGTAGCAGCCAAGATTGATTTTGTGAAAAATACGGTTGAGGACAATAAATGAAGAAAAGTTAAAGTCAATAAGGGAATTAGCCTTATTGGTTGAGGAAGTAAACAAAGTCTGCAGCAGAAGAAAAAGAGTGTGGAAGGAAGACTTTCTCGCCCTTTGTAAGTGCAGATTTTCTTCATGCATTAAATGCATGATAGACGTGAGGAATGATGAAAGAAACAGGATAAGAGGCAGGCGGTGGCTATTGATTGGCTGAGCATGGCTATATAAGCAGAGACAAATGAGGAAAAACGAGTTAGCCAATTTCAGCTTTTTCACGAAAACCATTTCTCTGCTTCTTCCATTTCTCTGCTATGGTTGATCTAATAGGCTTCACCCTTAAGCTGGCTAAACAAGCAAAACAGCTTACAAACCTTTCCTTCTTAGTTGGTTGAGCTAAAAGAATAAGCAAAGGAGGCCAACATGAGACAGAAAGCAGTCTGTTCTGGAAGTGCAGTTGATTGAGGTGAGTTTCATATTTCTTAGGTGTTCTTGATATTCAAGGGTAGACTTATATGTTTACAACATAGAACACAACCTTGTTTTAGTTAGATCCTTAGAGAATATGAAAACAAGGAAAATAATGGAATAAGTGACGACAATGGCGATTACAGTGATCGCCCATGTCGAAAAGTAAGTAATCGCCAATGAGGCGAGTAGAATATAAGGAGCTCGCCAAGGTAAAGTCTGTGTTTAATGGGTGAGAACGCCCAATTCTAGTGAAATGAATTCATGGGCGAGCTCAAATGCAGAAGCGTTGGGCGAATAGGATTGTGGGCGAACTCCCACAATTAGGCCAATGAAGGTCTCGTGAGTTGCCTGGCGGGCGAGATGCCACGTGGTTGCCATAGGATGAATGGCGAGCTCGTCTGGGCGAACTAGTGAAGCTCTATTTGGGCGAGTAGTGATTCGATTTATTTCAATTTCGCCCAAGTAATGGAAAAATATTTATAAAGAAAATATTAATGGAATTTATATAATTTGCAGCCGATAATTGGGAATGGCTATGGGCGAACAGAGAGCGGGGCGAAGCAAGGCTTCGTTTCTAACAGGTAAGGGAAGTGTGTGTGAAGTGATGCATGTCCTGTGGAGTAAATTTTATGAAAATATTAAGCTAAATGCTTTGTTTTCTGACATGCATTGTTTTTAATAAATTTCTTTGATTTTGGGCGGGCTACAAAGCCGTCCCTATGATATTTGGGCAAAATGGCATTGGCGGGCGAGCGAAACTTGCTATATTGTTTTAGACGGGCGAGTCCTTCTATGAAACTGGACGAGTGCCCTTGTTTTAAGGAGAAATATGGGTAAACCAAAGTTGGGCGAACCCTTTTCCATTTTATTTGGGGCGGAGGAAGTTGTTGGCAAGCCATTAAAGGCGAGCCGGTTTTACTTAATGTTTTATAAGAAAGAATTGGCGGACGACTATATGTTAACCTGTTTTGGAGTGACCATGGCGAAGAGATTTTCGATGGTATTTTTCTTGAGGAAAATTAGCCATTTTAACATTTTAAAAATGGAAAATATAAATTCGGGTATTGGCGGGCGAGCCAAATTGCTTATAAAAATGGGGCAGGCAACCCCTTTTGTTATGAAAGCTAAGGGCGAGCTGACCCTGGCGAACAGTATTAAACAGTAATTTCTTAAAGGAAAAATAGACGTTTTAAACATTTTCAAAATAGAAATTTTAGACCTCTTGGCGAATAGATTACGGGGCGAGCCACTGTGGGCGAGCCAGTATGCTTTCGGATTTTGAAAGCATAGAGGGCAGGCGAACACTGGTTCTCCGCGTTGGGCGAACTGTCATGGGCGAGCCATATCGGGCGAGTCGACCATGGCGAACAGGTTTCTCTTTTCCAAATTTTCTTAACGAAAAATAAATTGTTTTCATTATGTTTTTGGGCGAGTTGACCAATGGGTGAGTTGACCATGGGCGAACTAGCCATGGCGAGTCAGTTTAACCCGTGTCTTTCTCACACGGAATTCAGTGAGATTGCGGGCTGTTTTAAAACCTTTTTGGAAAGAAAATGATGACATTATGAAATAATTCCTTAAAGGTTTTTCATGAGATATAATTGGATTTTGAGACGTTAGGCCTCTAGTTCATGCATTACTATTGCGTGACACGCCTGGGGCGGTGGCTCGGTGGATGGACCAACGAGTGCACCTCAGGGCGTCACAGGGCTGATGGACCCGCCAAGTCATCAGCGGTCTCGAGGTCACTTGGCAAGTGGACCCGAGGACCACTATAGATTATGGCCATAGATCTGAGATAGTCGTGAGGGGCGATGGCCTACGGGTGCACCCCAATAGCGGCAGATTCCGTTCTCGCAAGGGGATAGCATGATTTATTTGTTGCCTAGTCTCGACTTACAAATTTCTATTTACTGTAAAGATTTATTAAAATTCTATATATAGTGTTTACTATGTATCCACTGTTCTTTTCTATTGGGTTATTGTTAAGAAAAGAATAAATGAGTTGTGATATATAGTTTTGCTTTATTTAAAGCAGCATATGTTTCCTTTACTGAGTGTATGAATCGCTCACCCCTTTTGTTTTAACTCTACAGATAAGAAGTACACGGAGTTGAGAGAATTAGCTCTCAGATGGGTATAGCTATGCTTAAAGCACTGAGGCATGGCACGTTAAATGTGACAGGTACAGTCTCTTCTCTTTTACATTTCAGACATATGTATACAGTACTACCTTAGTGAAATAAAAGTTAATAGGGGATGTCAGGTGAAAGGAATAATGAAAAATAAATTTCATATTCCATAATTAATAGATAAATGTTTAGCATTTATCACTGTTACTGTTGAATGTTAATGGCATCATAGACAGCCCAACCGGTAAAGTTGTATGGAATACGTGAAAAATGTGGTAACGGGATGTTACAGATTCAATGGTATCAGAGCTTGGGTTGGTCTGATGTCTGTTGATGCCTTTAGCATGGAAAGTGTTGAGAAAGGTTAACATCCCCTGTAGTACTGTATAGTCTGAATGTATAAAAGAGTCGAATGACTGTGCAATGAGTTAAGTGGTGAAATATGGTGAAAGTTGACTAATTATGGGTTACAAATAGAGATAGTAATCCGGAAATTTTGCATGAGATAGGCGATCTTATCATCATAATGTCGGGTCTATTTGATAAGGTACTGTGAGGAACTCGGTGAGGGCCCCACCAGGACTTCTCTGTCTATATCGAACTAAGATCCTGAAATGATGATATTGAGATAAAAAGGGGTAATATTAGTATATAAGCTCTAAGATTGCCTGTTGGAATTATACTGGTGAGAGAGAATTAAAGGGGAATTTATGAATATACCACTATATTGACATTTTTCTTTCGAAGTCATAAATGATTGAATGAATTTAAAATAGAAATTGATGGTGAAATTGTATGAGTAATTGATGGTATAAAAGAGGATTCCTACTATGGACCCCACTAATATATTGATAAGTAAGGCGGCCCAGAGTACAAGCTATGAGAGGTCGCGAGATAGTCATCCCTGTTGTGGATTTTGGGGTCTGAATTTAAAGTGAATTGTGTGAGAAATGATGTAAACTGGTTATATAGAAACTCCTTATGTTTTAGGAGAATGGATATTAGTAGTGACCTGACATTTGAGGAAGTCAAGTGTTTGAGTCTGTGGATGAGAAAGAAAACTTTGAAATGGGCGAACTCGAGCACGGTTGGAAGGACCGGGCATCGAGGTGATCGCTAAAAAGGATAATATGGATAAGTAGCGTTGTCACAGCAATCGTTGTCAATGGGCCCAAAAAGGGGATTGCCATGGCCGGTTGGGCTGGTCCGTTACGATATCCATAGAACCGTGATATTATGAGATTTATGAGAAATACTCGATGGGCGAGAACTACATTGGGATAGCTCGCCAATGGACGTGCAAATGTATGATCGCCAATAATGTGGGCGAGTTAGATGATGGCAAGGACTTAAATGAGTCCGCTAATATAACATGAATTACTAAAGTGGGCGAGAATCCTGATCACTCAAAGAGTATGGTGAGTAATCTGATCAACAATATGACATGAGTCAAAGCAATGTGGCGAATAGAACAAAAGTTGTAATCGCCAAGAAGATGAAAGGTCTCGTAGTTGTCAAATTATAAAGTTGGCATCGAGATTTAGTTAACAAGCTTAGAGGTTGGAAAATTGAAATAGAAATTGTTGTAAGCTCTTACCAGTGAATCAGTAGAGTTTGAGAAATTACTCAAGAGATTGATGAGTAAAGAATAAAACTAGTTTGTTATAACTGGTGAAAACGAAAATTTTATCGTTTTGAAAACAACGGGATTAGTACTCTCTACAGTTGCTTCTAGGTTCCGGAACAAGTATGGTATTCTAAAATACCTATCGTATTCTATCTGGATCCCTAGCCGACTGCAGTATCCTTCCTATTTGTGTGCCTAGAGCCAACTAGAATGATTTTAAAAAAAAGAATAAATATGTATATTGATATATATATATATATATATATATTAGAGACGTGAGGTCTCAACTGATTAAGTGGACATTAAAATTGTCTGAATAAAAGATTTTACTACTTAAGTGAGGTTAAGGGTGCTTATTGGAGTATAAAATTATAAAATTGACCCAAATGTCATAGATGGGTTGTTGAGTAGTGTGTGGAATTCACTACCTTACTGTTGTGATATATATATACTTATGAGAAAGTGGAAGAGAATGGGTATGTATGAATATAGTATTTGAAATGGTTACGAGATTGTAACAGTAAAGTACTATATTAAGTGAGAAATTAATTGTATAAGTAAAGTGGTGATGAAATCTGAATGATAATAAATTTAAATTTCAGAAATAGATGTAAGGAAAAGTATATTCTCCAAGTAGTGACATTACATGTACTAGGAGAATAAGAGATAGAATGATCACTTAAGATAAAAGAAGTGATCGAGGGAAAAATGATTTCCTGAGACGTAATCGGTGGCTAATAGTAAGGTCTGCAAAAGAAAAGCAGTCCTAGATTAATCATGAAACAATCACTGTGAGTTAGTGAAGAATCCGAAAGAACCATGATGTTATAGAAGTGATTATGGATTAAGTAATTAAATTATTTCACTTCTTCATCATCAGGTTTCGGGATGTAATAAGTGCTTTAGTCGATATATATTGGTGAAATAGAGAGGACGTATGTGAAGTTCCAGTGAATGAGTACTTGTGATAGGGATCCCTGATTCGCCGTATGCTTTGAGAGAATAGCAAGAGGCTTTGGGATTCCAAATTTTTACTGTTAGCACCGCCTCAGATTGATATAGATATCCGAGCGCATTGTGTGGACGCTCTGGGATATATTAAGAACGAGTGCATGGTATTTTAGAGACTACTGGGACACTTACATACGAATGATTAAAATTATCTACATGATAGTTACCAAATTATAATCGACTAGCACTGAATGAGATGATAAGTGATAAATAGTATAGATGAGTTACTAACTCTCAAGGATGATAAAAGACTTGAGGGAGTGTAAATTGGTTTTGAGAAAAGACGCCTGAGATTCTTCAGGACCTTGAGAAAATTCGGGATGGGCGACCCATGAGTGGGGTGATCGCTCAACACCGGATAACATGTTGTGAGATGTGGGCGAACTAGGTGGTCACCAACCCACTTGAGAGAGAGAATAATCCTAGAGCGCGGAAGAGCGCCAAAGGGATGATTATTGATGGCCTAAAGAGACGGGTAGTACTCTTAGAGACAATGAGGAATATAAAAAAATATTCATGGTCTCATATTGGAGATGAGATTAAATAAGAATTGAAAAAAAAAGTGATAAGGAAGAAAAATAACTATATTAGAGGTACTTCCTATACTAAGTGAAAATTGAAAAGAGGAAAATGCTATCTGGATGGTTGTGGATATATTTCGTAAGTCTGCTCATTCCTTGATTATGGAATTTGTTGAGATAATAAATGCCTTGGCCGGATATGTCAAGGAAATGGTGAGGTTTATAGTATTCCAGCGAGCATTATTGGTGATAGGGAGTCCCGCTTCATATCTCAGTGTTGAGAGAGATTACGGGAAGCTATGGGATTCCGATTGAGTTTCGCACCGCAGATTATCCGCAGACTGAGAGACAGTCCGAGCGTATGAAATGGACGCTCGAGGATATGGTGTGAGCGTGTGCGATTGATTTTATAGGCTTCTAGGATAATCCTCTACCCTGGCAGAGTTTGTTGATAAAAAGGGCCACAAGAGAGTATCGGCATAACATTTGGAAGAAATTATTTAGCAGACGATATAATCCACGATAGCATGAGAAAATGGGAGACCGAAAATTATTTTCGACTTGGTCGAACAGACTTCTTAAGATATACAAGAGGTTATATATATTAAGGTCTCACCATTGGGATGCATAGTGAGAGGGAAATTGAGTTCCCGATGCATTGGATCGTTGGAGATCTTAGATCATATGAAAGATGTGCAGTACCTCCCGTGTTGTTAGGAGTGCACAATGCGTTCCTTGTTTCAATAATGAGAAAGTACTATCCATATCCTTCTCACGTGATTCGAGATGAGTCCTGGAGATTAGAGAGGACATTAATTACATTGAGAAATTGGTACGGAGTATGGATAGGAAAGATAATTGCAGTGATAAAGTGCTGTGATCTAAGATCATGTTATGGCTAAAGTGCTTTGATGGTATAATATTAAGGATAAGGCTACTTGAAAATTTAAAAGCCTTATGCATAAGAACTATCCAGAGTTTCTTCACTGACAGGTCTGGTTGAAATTTGGAGGACCAAATTTCTTAAGGTGGGGAGAAAATGTAAGATCTGATTTTACCCTACTATAGATCTTAATCTCATAAAATGGATATTGGAAATTAAATAAATAAAAAACATTGATTTCCACTTGGTTGAAAAGCTCGTTATCATGAGATGAGAATGAGCAATTTCGGTGAAATAATGTATGGGCGAGAATGTTGTTCAGCTTGCCAAAGGGCGAGAAGGTAGTATGTTCGCCAATGACTGAGCAGATCGACAATGGATAGTGGCGAGGGCGAGTATACTAGTTCGCCCAAATGATGCGAGTGCTCCTGATCGCTCATACAAATTGAGGAAATTAAAATGCTAAATAAAAAAATTTAGAAATGTAGCAATTGACGAGTTGGTTGGTTGCTTTTTGGTTGAGCAAATAGTTGAGTTCGCCAACTCCGTGGATAGGTGATGGCCCGCTTGTGGCGAGGACTAGGAACGCCAATGTATTTGGCGAGTAAGGTGGTCGCCCAGATAGAGGGGCAAATGAAAACAGAATTCAACGTAGCAGCCAAGATTGATTTTGTGAAAAATACGGTTAAGGACAATAAATGAAGAAAAGTTAAAGTCAATAATGGAATTAGCCTTATTTGTTGAGGAAGTAAACAAAGTCTGCAGCAGAAGAAAAAGAGTGTGGAAGGAAGACTTTCTCGCCCTTTGTAAGTGCAGATTTTCTTCATGCATTAAATGCATGATAGACGTGAGGAATGATGAAAGAAACAGGATAAGAGGCAGGCGGTGGCTATTGATTGGCTGAGCATGGCTATATAAGCAGAGACAAATGAGGAAAAACGAGTTAGCCAATTTCAGCTTTTTCACGAAAACCATTTCTCTGCTTCTTCCATTTCTCTGCTATGGTTGATCTAATAGGCTTCACCCTTAAGCTGGCTAAACAAGCAAAACAGCTTACAAACCTTTCCTTCTTAGTTGGTTGAGCTAAAAGAATAAGCAAAGGAGGCCAACATGAGACAGAAAGCAGTCTGTTCTGGAAGTGCAGTTGATTGAGGTGAGTTTCATATTTCTTAGGTGTTCTTGATATTCAAGGGTAGACTTATATGTTTACAACATAGAACACAACCTTGTTTTAGTTAGATCCTTAGAGAATATGAAAACAAGGAAAATAATGGAATAAGTGACGACAATGGCGATTACAGTGATCGCCCATGTCGAAAAGTAAGTAATCGCCAATGAGGCGAGTAGAATATAAGGAGCTCGCCAAGGTAAAGTCTGTGTTTAATGGGTGAGAACGCCCAATTCTAGTGAAATGAATTCATGGGCGAGCTCAAATGCAGAAGCGTTGGGCGAATAGGATTGTGGGCAAACTCCCACAATTAGGCCAATGAAGGTCTCGTGAGTTGCCTGGCGGGCGAGATGCCACGTGGTTGCCATAGGATGAATGGCGAGCTCGTCTGGGCGAACTAGTGAAGCTCTATTTGGGCGAGTAGTGATTCGATTTATTTCAATTTCGCCCAAGTAATGGAAAAATATTTATAAAGAAAATATTAATGGAATTTATATAATTTGCAGCCGATAATTGGGAATGGCTATGGGCGAACAGAGAGCGGGGCGAAGCAAGGCTTCGTTTCTAACAGGTAAGGGAAGTGTGTGTGAAGTGATGCATGTCCTGTGGAGTAAATTTTATGAAAATATTAAGCTAAATGCTTTGTTTTCTGACATGCATTGTTTTTAATAAATTTCTTTGATTTTGGGCGGGCTACAAAGCCGTCCCTATGATATTTGGGCAAAATGGCATTGGCGGGCGAGCGAAACTTGCTATATTGTTTTAGACGGGCGAGTCCTTCTATGAAACTGGACGAGTGCCCTTGTTTTAAGGAGAAATATGGGTAAACCAAAGTTGGGCGAACCCTTTTCCATTTTATTTGGGGCGGAGGAAGTTGTTGGCAAGCCATTAAAGGCGAGCCGGTTTTACTTAATGTTTTATAAGAAAGAATTGGCGGACGACTATATGTTAACCTGTTTTGGAGTGACCATGGCGAAGAGATTTTCGATGGTATTTTTCTTGAGGAAAATTAGCCATTTTAACATTTTAAAAATGGAAAATATAAATTCTTGGTATTGGCGGGCGAGCCAAATTGCTTATAAAAATGGGGCGGGCGACCCCTTTTGTTATGAAAGCTAAGGGCGAGCTGACCCTGGCGAACAGTATTAAACAGTAATTTCTTAAAGGAAAAATAGACGTTTTAAACATTTTCAAAATAGAAATTTTAGACCTTTTGGCGAATAGATTACGGGGCGAGCCACTGAGGGCGAGCCAGTATGCTTTCAGATTTTGAAAGCATAGAGGGCGAGCGAACACTGGTTCTCCGCGTTCGGCGAACTGTCATGGGCGAGCCATATCGGGCGAGTCGACCATGGCGAACAGGTTTCGCTTTTCCAAATTTTCTTAACGAAAAATAAATTGTTTTCATTATGTTTTTGGGCGAGTTGACCAATGGGTGAGTTGACCATGGGCGAACTAGCCATGGCGAGTCAGTTTAACCCGTGTCTTTCTCACACGGAATTCAGTGAGATTGCGGGCTGTTTTAAAACCTTTTTGGAAAGAAATGATGACATTATGAAATAATTCCTTAAAGGTTTTTCATGAGATATAATTGGATTTTGAGACGTTAGGCCTCTAGTTCATGCATTACTATTGCGTGACCCGCCTGGGGCGGTGGCTCGGTCGATGGACCAACGAGTGCACCTCAGGGCGTCACAGGGCTGATGGACCCGCCAAGTCATCAGCGGTCTCGAGGTCACTTGGCAAGTGGACCCGAGGACCACTATAGATTATGGCCATAGATCTGAGATAGCCGTGAGGGGCGATGGCCTACGGGTGCACCCCAATAGCGGCAGATTCCGTTCTCGCAAGGGGATAGCATGATTTATTTGTTGCCTAGTCTCGACTTACAAATTTCTATTTACTGTAAAGATTTATTAAAATTCTATATATAGTGTTTACTATGTATCCACTGTTCTTTTCTATTGGGTTATTGTTAAGAAAAGAATAAATGAGTTGTGATATATAGTTTTGCTTTATTTAAAGCAGCATATGTTTCCTTTACTGAGCGTATGAATCGCTCACCCCTTTTGTTTTAACTCTACAGATAAGAAGTACACGGAGTTGAGAGAATTAGCTCTCAGATGGGTATAGCTATGCTTAAAGCACTGAGGCATGGCACGTTAAATGTGACAGGTACAGTCTCTTCTCTTTTACATTTCAGACATATGTATACAGTACTACCTTAGTGAAATAAAAGTTAATAGGGGATGTCAGGTGAAAGGAATAATGAAAAATAAATTTCATATTCCATAATTAATAGATAAATGTTTAGCATTTATCACTGTTACTGTTGAATGTTAATGGCATCATAGACAGCCCAACCGGTAAAGTTGTATGGAATACGTGAAAAATGTGGTAACGGGATGTTACAGATTTAATATGAACTTTAAACACAACACTTTCGCTATGCACTTCAATTTAAAATACTTACATTATGCACCTCAATTAAAATAGTTACAAGGTACACTTAATTCAAGCAAAATCACTACGCAGTTAATTTAGGACACCATCACTATGTTCTTAATCTAAAATGCAATCACAATGCACTCAGTTCGATACACAATCTTCATACTCTTAGTTCAAAACATATGCATTATGCACTTTTAAAGCAAAGGAACTTATGGAAATTGAAAATCGATATAGTTAGACGACATGCCTCAAAGTACTAGAAACGAATTTCAAAACTGATCAATTATCACTTTTAGGCTAAAGCTTCAATCTACTGAAAACGATCTCAAAACTGATTACTTATCACTTTAGGCATAACCCTCAATTCACTAAAAACGATCTCAAAACTGATCACTTATCACTTTAGGCATAAGCCTCAATTCACTAAAAACAATTTCAAAACTGATCACTTAAGACTTTAGGCATAAGCCTTAGTTCACTGAAAACGATTTCAAATCGATCGCTTATCACTTTAGGCAAAAGCCTCAATTAACTGAAAAACAATATCAATACGATCGTTTATCAATTTAGGCATAAGCCTTAATTCACTGAAAACGATTTCAAATCGATCGCTTATCACTTTAGGCAAAAGCCTCAATTCACTAAAAACAATTTCAAAACTGATCACTTAACACTTTAGGCATAAGCCTTAATTCACTGAAAACGATTTCAAATTGATCGCTTATCACTTTAGGCAAAAGCCTCAATTCACTAAAAACAATTTCAAAACTGATCACTTAACACTTTAGGCATAAGCCTTAATTTACTGAAAAACGATTTCAAATCGATCGCTTATCACTTTAGGCAAAAGCCTCAATTAACTGAAAAATGATATCAATACGATCGTTTATCAATTTAGGCAAAAGCCTCAATTAACTGAAAAACGATATCAATACGATCACTTGTCACTTTTAGGCAAAAGCCTCAAATCACTTAAAAAGATATCAAATAGATATATAATAAAGTTTTGGCAAAGACCCCACTCACTGATACATTTACAACATCCATCCTGGCTAACAATGAAGGAAGTGTCGCATCGAGGAACTCGTGTAGCACGTAGGTCCTTTAGGATTCTAGAGGTGGCCCCCACGGTCTATAAGGTATCCATGTGGCATGTAGGCCCTTTAGGATTCTAGAGGTGGCTCCCACGGTTCGAACGATATCTGTGTAACATGTCGATCCTTCAGGATTCTAGAGGTGGCTCTCACGGTCCAAAAGGAATTCGTGTAGCACGTAGGTCCCTTAGGATTCTAGAGGTGGCTCCCACGGTACAATATCTATGGCCATAGAATACTCCAGTCTTGCTAATCAGTCAAGAACTGAAACCTTTCTGCTGGTTTTCTAGACAAGCCTAATAATGCCTAGAACATGAGATTCGTAAGGAGAAAATATTTATACTGAAAGTCTAGATCACAAAGCTCGATAGACAGGTAATGGAACCTAGAGTGAAGCTTGATAGGCTCGAAATGACTTGAAGGTTAATGGGTCTGCCTGAAATAAAAAACGGATATGAAAACATATTTCTCGTGTAGCATTTAGCTTCCATGGATCTCAAAACACTTCTTAAACCAATTTTGAGTTTCAAATATACAAAACCTTCGATTTATTTCAAAAATCAATTCAAAACCAAAACTTTGCAACTTAAAACATAATGCAATGTCGTCATAAAACTTATACATCGACTAGCTTAAATCAAAACACTTTATGCATGAATCGTGTATGCATCAATGGTATGCCACTACATACATTGCATGGCTATCTCGTATAATAAATGCATGCCACACACTAGTACACTTAGCTTTTGCATACACAAGAACAAGGTTCATACACATCAATTAACACATGCACACTTCATTTCACTAAACAAGCAAGCTTGGCTGGTCACAACACACAAGATAGAAAAACAAGGTTTTGATCCAGCCTAAGCAATGTCTAAGATCACATTTCAATAGTAACTTCAATCTTACCTTTGCTTACCTTAGTTGCCCAAATTAATAGCATTGTGTCGCTTAATTGAAGGACGAATTCTAAATATTAACAAAATTTAAATCATTCCTACGAGATGTTGCTAACAAGCTTTACTTAACTCACTTACCTCGGTGCTTAGTAATTCTCTTCCTAAAGTTGTCCAAACCACTAGTCAAGCTCCAATACTGCTTTGTGCCACTACAACCAATTTATTTCTTAGTTGCATATTTTAATCATACTTGATCATCGTGAAATATATTTTTGTATATTATTTACTTTCATATTCTTCCTTTAAACATTATCAAACTAACAATTCCAAAACAATATAACATAAATCTTCAATTATAAAAATTATCCATGCTATGAATTAAATCAATCCCTCCCCACTTCAAGATTTCACAATATAAATAAAAATCATCTCATTATTGATTTAAATATTCTCCAACCAATAATTCCAAGCATGACAATATTAATCTTTATCTATAAAGATTATTCACATTATAAGATAATAAAATTCCAAACTAACCTCGAAGCACATTACTTATAATAAGCTTAACTTCATTATTTTTAACTCATCGTGCTATCATAATAGCCTCTTTCCATAATTTATCAATCAAATATTATTACGCTAGCCACAATTATATACAGCATTACATATCATTCCTTTAAAACATTTTTTTTATTCAACAATCGCAATTTATCCTCACAACAAACTAATCGCCTTATTCATTAATTATATATTTTAATCATGCTAAAAGATAAAAGTAATTCCAATTCATCTCTATGCACCATGCTTACCTATTCCTTATTAAAATATTCTCAAATCCACAATTCCAAGTATGACATTATTAATATTCACAAAAATTATTCATGTATATCACAATCAACACCAAACAACATTTAGGATATTACTTACCTTTGAATCCAAAAATATATAAAAATCTCAAGCCTTCCTCCTTTGAAGATCTCCCACAATCCAATACCATATTCACACTTAATTTACTCAATTACCTCCTATAAAGTTTAAATCAAATTAATTGACACATCCTTACCCTTTAAATCCATGTTGACCCCTATTTTCCTTCACACATTTTCTTGCCTTAAACCTCTCAATCAGCAGCTAAAATTCCAAATTTTGAACAAGCCTTTTCTTCTTTCGTTTCTCCTTCCTCTCCCTTTTGGCTTTGACTCTTTTTCTGTTTTTCATTCCAGCCAAATGTATCTTGTTTTTGATACTTTATCTAGCTCCAAGCACCACACGTGCACCCCTGTTTTTGAGCCCCAATGTCGCCCTTGTTTAGCAACTCCTCAACCCATTAGAACGTCTAGATCAGTCCTGTAGGTAGCACCATTTCAAGTCCTTTGACTGCTACTGCTCAAGGCTGCATGCAGCCCTGGTTTCTGCTTCCCATCATCACTTTAAAAGGCCGCTAATTGTAGCTCTAACGCAGACCTCTTCAACACCAATCTCTGCTCTTAATACCAGCCTTTATCTAGCTTCCATAACACTTATTTCCAACCTTCAAATGCTGTCCGATGCATCCCTGGGCTGATTTCAGCCTTCCAAATCAGGATTCAGCTGTTCACGTGGAGGAGCACTGTTTTTCAGCCTTATGGTCCCTTGCCGTCAGCCACCAAACCAACGCCAAAATAGCTCTCACACTTAGCTCGAACCTAGCTGAGAATCAACACCGATCCCTTGTACTAGTCACATTTAGGCATTGGAACTCTACCTCTCTTCCGTATGCTCTGTTTTAAGGTTTAAAACATCCAAGAACGCAGCACCTCCTTCAGATTTGTTCTGCTCCGTGCATAGGGAAGGCTTTCGCTGGGCAGTGCTGCAGGGCTCTCTTCTATTTTCAGCCTTTTTAACCCTCCTGTACAGACCCATTCTAACACTCCTTGCCAAGTAGCCCAACCTCCAGCCTTATTTTCGCCCTCGCCTTAGCCTCTTCCTACTGTCCTGTTCAGTGTCCCAGGAGGTAGCCTCCTCTACACTCGGCTGCACTCTTCCCTATTTCTTTCTCTGTCTCTCCACTCGACATCATTTCTTTTCTCTTCTCTCTTTTTTTTTTTTTACCACCAGAGAAAACCTCCATTTTTATTGAAAAGCTGTGCGAGCAGTTAAGTCTTGATTGGCTTCGTAAGGAAGCCAATCGGGATTTTTTTTGTTTTATATAATAATAATATATCTATATATATATATTCATCTTTATATCTTACCATACTCAAATATACATATAAATTTTCTATTATCTATTTTGTTATTTTTTTAATACTATTATATATTTTATTATATACATATATATGTATATTAATGTATAAGACATATGTATAATATATATACTTAGGTTTTAATATTTTATTTATATTTGTTAAATACTTATAATCATCCCATTATCTCCCTATTTATTTATAGGCATGTCTTAATTTATTTCATTTCACTTAATTATTTGTGTATGTATATATATTTATAAATATATCCTTGTACTTGCACATTTATATATGCATGTCCATTATATTATTTTGATTCCACTCAATTATTCATTTCTAGATATTCTAAGTACGCATGTGTGCATTCATGTACATTGCTTGCATTAACCAGGGCATATGTCGACGTTTGTATCGAACTGCATATTTCTTACATATAATTTAGTGTACATCGTATTTATAACATATGTGTACATTTCACTTGCATTCACTACTTAGATATATATATATATATATATATATAAATTCATTCTCATAATTTCTGACCAAGATAAGTACATTTAAAATCCGCGACATACTCTTATTTCCCATCTTGATATAACCAAAATCACTTACTCTGTAGGTTGTAAACAACTCCTTATTGGGAACACAATGATATGACACTCTGGTGTCAACTATCCACTCAATGCCAAAATCTCCTACATGGTTACACTCACCATGTGTACAACTCAAAGAAACCGTTTCACTAACAGAATTCACCATTGTAACAATTTCATCATCTGAGTTATTCTTACTTTTCTCATCCTTTCTGCTCTTGCTTCAAGATCTTGCAGTTCCGCTTTATGTGACCAAGTTTGCCATAATGAAAGCACTTCACCCTACTCTGGACTTATGTTTGTTCTTGGACTTACTGTGACCTCTAGAATCCTAACTTCTGTCTTTAGTTTTGCCCCTGTTCTTTGTGACAAGAGCTTCAGTCCCAGAGTTTGTCTCCTTTTGCCTTGCTTCTTCATTAAACATATTGTCTTTTACCGTCTCTAAGGTCACCGTGCTGTTAAGAGCTAAATTAAGAACAGTTACAACTAGTGTCTCCTAGTTGTCTGGCAATGAGCCCAGAAGAAACAATGCTTTTATCTCATCATCCATTTGCAGTTTCAAAATGGTCATCCTATTAAACAAACCTTGCAAGTCACACAAATGTTCAGAGATAGATCTTCCTTCTTTATATTGTATAGTAGCAAGCTTCTTAACAAGCATAAGTTTATTCAAGGCGATCTTTCTCTCATATAATGATGCTAAGTTTTCCCAAACACGAGAAGCACTTGTCTCCTGCTCAACATGATGAAAAACACTAATCTCTACCCATCTTCTAATGGTTCCCAAAGTCTTCCTATCTAACTTTTTCCATTCATCATCTTTCATATCTGTTGGCTTAGCAGAATCACCTAATACTAGCTCATACAGATCTTTGCAGTACAGATGATCTTCCATCATTGGCTTCCAAATTGAATAATTTAAAGCTGTCAATTTTATCATGGATCTTGTATCTCCCTCTATGATCCAAAAGCACTAACCTGAGCTCTTGATACCAGTTGTTGGGCCTTAAACGACAAATATACAGACGGAATGTCATAATAACAATATCCACAACAATTAATAGCAATATCCTAAGCCAATAGTAATAATAAATCAAGCTACCAAGCCACAAATAATACACAGGCAATAAAACATAAATAAAACGACACCATAATTTAACGTGGAAAACTCTCCAGTATAGAGAGAAAAATCACAGGGCAAATCGAATAAAAATCCACTATGAGAAATAAGTAAATTACAAAGTTTCAATATCCTAGGCTTTTTGCCTAAAGCTCAAGGTTCCAACAATTGGCCTTAAAACAATAAAGTTTACCTCTTTGGATTCACCAAGATAATCTACCCAAAAAATACTCAATTGTTATACAAGCGTATCTCTCCCCTTCTTCTCTCTACGGAACAAGAAAAATATCACAAAGCCTAAAGCTTACTTTTTCTCCCTTTTGTTACCTCTCACAAAAAAAAAGAAACTTCTCTCACTCTTCTTTTTCAAATTATTTATACAACACTTTATATAGAGAAAAAACAAATCCCTAACTGACTCTAAGTAGGACTTTAATAACTAATGTGGGCTGGACCCCACACATCTAACAAAAACTTTATTCTACATATCCACCATTATTACCTACACCACAAATAAACCACTCTTATATGCCAAATAAAACACTACCAAATAATCCTTTCTTAGTGCAACAACAAGTGTACTAAAACTTTCAACCAATGCTAAACTAGAGTTTCAAAGGTTTACACAAAGCCAAATGCAAGAATGACGTCAAAAAAGGGCTTTGTTTTTATTATCATGAGCCTTATTCATGGGGCCATAATTTTTGAGCCTTGGTTCATATTTTGAATACACCCAATGACCGATTAAAGTAAGACGTAAGTGACAAGGAAGGGATGCAGTCAATGAACCAAAGAAGAGCCACAAGTGATAGTAGTAGAGACACCAAAAACAGTCTTCATGCAATGTCAAGGGTGTTAACTCCTTAGACACTATGATTTTTTTTTGTTTTGTTGCAAAGACTTAGGTAGAAATCTTGGTGGATGAAGGTAGAACTCATAAATTCTTACAATCTAGATTTGTGTCCAAGTTGAATTTAGCGATTGATACTAGTTACAAGTTTGAAGTTATGATGGGTAATAGAAACGTGTTGATATGCGAAGGGTAGTGCTCAAGAGTTCTAGTGCAAATTCAAAAGCATATATTTTTGGTGGATTTCTATGTCTTACCAATCCAAGGTGTTGATTTGGTTTTAGGTGTTCAATGGTTATAGCTACCATTGTTTTAAATTGCGGTCGCGTTGCGTTTATCGCGGTTGCGGACATAACGGCGGTAATTGCGGTCATCACGGTCATCGCGGTCGTGAATTTTTTTTAATTTCGCACAATTCTATATAAAGTGTAGTAATTGTAATTATAATCATGTAAAGTCTTATTTTTATAGTTTTTAAAGTAATTTATGATACCTCAAGTTTATTATTTATGTGAAAAAAATGTTTTTTTATATTTTTTTGAATTATAATAAAATTGAACTTTTTAAATTCAATCCACTACAAAAAATAGTTATAAAAGAAAACTCACAGACAACAAACATAATATACAAAGAGACTATAATGCATAGCTCAGAATATTGGTCCTAATGCATAGCTCAGAATATTGCACATTTGGTTACTTAATTCATTCCTTTAATAAGTAAAAATAATTCATTTAATTTACTTCCTTTAATAAGTAAAAATAATTTAATTGATTATATTTACATTATCAATTAACTTATTAAAAAATTAATCATGTTTGGTTGTATTAAAACTTTAATACTAATTTGCTATTATCAATTAACTTTTTTTTTTGGTCTAATGTTATCAATTAACTTAAACCTAATCAAATATCAAATCAAATAATCAATATTATTTTTTCTTATAATAATACTTAATATCATATATTTAATTACATTACAAATTTTACTAAAAAAATTACATTAATAATTTAAATTCAACATTACCTAATAATATTTAAAAAATTACCTAATATTAATTCCTAAAATATTAAAATTCTTTGAAAAAAATTAAAACTAAATAAAATATTACAAACCCACGACCCACCCAAAAAAAACCCAAATTCCCGAACCCACCCACTCTGCCTCTGCCTCTGCCCATTCAATTTCATTTTCATCTCTTCACTCACTCTCAATCTCAATCTCAGACTCTCTCTCAGACACATCCTCACCTCACCGACTCACCCTCACCCACTCAGGCTTCGGTTCCTTTCAAGCCATTCTCCACTCCGCAGCCAAATCCCCACCTCTCACAACACCCACGGCCTCACTCACCCTCAAATCAAGAAGCTGCAAGCCACAAGTTGCCAGCAAGAGCCCAGACCAGATGCTCTCCAGTCTCCACTTGCAAATGACAGATCACAAAAGCTACCGCCTGTGTAGCAGACCGGTAGCTTCTCAGGCCACCCATGCCTCGTCGTTGCTCACACCCTGTCCCGACAGCCAGAACAATACTAAATAGAGACTTCGGTGTTCGGTCCCTCCTCCCTCGCCCTCAGTCGATCACCCCTCACAGATCCCCTTCCCCGATGCCCAATCCAAGTCTAGTTGATTTCATCTCTTCCATGATCCAGATCTGTTGTCGAAAGGTAAAGAGTTTCTTGCTTCAAAAATCAAAACTCAAATCAATTATTCTGTTGTGTTGTTGTGTCTTTTGAATTGATGTTGAATTCTTTGTGATTGAGATTGAAATTTTGATTGTGTAAAGCTAAGATTCTGAGTTCTGTTGATTTTGAAAATTAATTTTTTTTTCTGATAGCAAAATGTTGAACGAAATGCGGAGAATAGCGTCAATAACGAGCCGTTATTGCCGCTATCCTCCGCTACAGCGTTTTGTAACGGCCAATAGCGGCCGTTACTGTAGTGATATAGATTCACAGCCGCTATGTTTGCAATAGCGGTGGCGGCCCCTGCCGCTACCGCAAGATAGCGGCCGCTATTTTCGCTATTTGAAACACTGATAGCTACTAGGTTCCATTGTGGCTGATTACGAAACTAACAATGGACAATACTTGGAATAATGGTTTCATTCAGTTATAAGGAATAAAGCAATAACATCCTCAACCAATATCCATGCATTAATTCTATAAGTATAAAATATAAAACATCATGGCTTCTTTGTTTAATTGACTTTGCTGCTGGTGAATGAACAAGTCAAACATCTTAAAGCTTCTTAAAAATGTGGAATTGTTGTTACAGGAGTTTGATTCAATTTTTGTTGAACCAAATACTCTGCCTCCACATCGTCAGTTTGATCATCAGATTCATTTGTGTGCTAATGCATCTCTAATAAATGTTTGGCCATATAGATATCCATATTTCTAAAAAGGTGAGATTGAGAAGCTGATGAAGAAAATGTTAATGTCTTGCATAATTAATCCCTAGTATAAGTCCTTTTTCATCTCCAGTATTGATGGTTATGAAAAAAATGGCACTTGGAGATTTTTTGAAGATTACAAAGTTTTAAATAGTATAATGGTGCAGGATAGATAACACCTCCCAATAGCTGATGAATTGGGAGGTGTTAAAATTTTTCAAAGTTAGATCTTTGAGCATGATACCATTAGATTCTAGTAAAACTAGTTGACATTCATAAGATTGCTTTCCGCACTCATGAAGGCCACTATGAGTTTGTAATCATGCTATTTAGTTTGATCAATGCTCCATCGACTTTTGAAGCTATGATGAAATTGATCTTGTAGCCATTTTTAAGGAAGTTTGTAATGGTGTTCTTCGATGATATACTAGTTTATAATCCACCAATACAAGAGCATTTGAAACATTTAAAACAAGTGTTGTAGGCACTTAAAGGAACTAGTTTTTTGTTAAAAGGAGCAATGTGCATTTCCACCAAAGGCTGTGGAGTACTTAAGACATGTTGTTGCAGCAGGAGGGTTGAGTATGAATTTTCAGAAGGTTAAGGTAATGGTTGAGTGGCTAATACCAAGTAGCTTAAAAGACTTTGAGGTTTTTTGGGGGTTGACTAGTTTTTATCGTAGATTTGTGAGATCTTATGCTTCAATGCAACACTATTAATGGATATTCTTAAAAAAAGATTTGTTTGCTTGGAATGATAGAGCACAATTGGCATTTGATGTATTGAAGGGAAGTATGACATCGGTTCTAGTTTTGACACTTTTAGATTTCTCTAAAGATTTTGTAGTAGAAACGGGTACACCTAATTTGGTAATTGAAGCTGTCTTATAGCAAGAAGAGCATTATTTAACTTATTTTAGCATGAAGTTTTACTTTCGACTGCAACGTGCTTCAGTTTATGTGAGGGAGCTTTATGTAATCACTAAGGAAGTGAAGAAATGGAGACAATATTTGCTAGGTAAGTAGTTTATAAATTGCATTGATCAAAAAGACTTAAGAAGGCTTTTGGACCAGATAGTCCAAACAGCGACCAGCAGTAGCACTTGGCAAAACTATTAGTTTTTCAATACACAATAGTATACAAGCCAGGTAAAGATAATAGAGTGGTAGATGTTCTTTCAATGAGACTTGATGAAGTTAATAATCATTTTTTGACTTATTCCAAGATAAAATTCCAGTTGCTAGATCAACTACGTAAAGAAAACAAGGACTCTTCATTTTTTAACCAGTGGTATGATCGCATTGTAGAACAACCAGCATTGTTTTAGGATTATGAGGTTCGTCATGGCCTTTTGTTGTTGAGGGGGAAGTTGTTACCGGATCCCACTTCTCAGTTGAAAGAGCAGATTCTACAAGAATGCTATTCTACTTTGTTGGGGGGATATATTGGTATTCAAAAGACCATGGCAAAGGTGACAACATCTTTAACTTGGGTTGGTTTAAAGAAAAATGTCTGGCAATTTGTAAAGAAATGTTTGGTTTGTCAACAAACCAAATATAAGACTAGGGTACCTATAAGGCTTTTACAGCCGTTACCTATTCTTGATCAAATATGAGAGGATGTGAGCATGGATTTCATTACCGCATCACCAAAATCCAATCGATTTACTACAGTCTTAGTAGTTGTGGATAGGTTGTCAAAACAAGGACATTTTGGGCTTTATCTACAAACTATAATGCTCTAAAAGTTGTTAACTTGTTTGCTCAAATAATATGTAAATTACATGGTTTGCCTAGATCAATTATCTCAAACAAAGATGCTATGTTCATGAGTCAATTTTGGACTGAGTTGTTTATTTTGAGTGACATAGTGCTCAAGCAAATTTTTTCATACCATCCACACATGGATGGTCAGACTGAAATAGTAAACAAAGTCTTGGAACAATACTTACGATTTTTCCTTGGGGAGTATCCTAGAAGATGGTGTACCATTTTACATTGGGTAGAATTGTTGTATAATTCTTTCTTTCACAATGCAACAGGGATGTCTCCATTTTGTTAAGTATTTGGTGGAGAGCCTCCATCTATATTGGACTATATTCCAATGAAAGATCAAACTATCGCAGTTGATAAAGAGCTCATGGATAGACAAAGCATTTTGCAACAATTAAGGAGGAATTTGGTGAAGTCTCAGGCAGCAATGAACAAATACGCAGATGTGCATTGAAGAGAGGTGGAGTTTAAAGTAGGAGATTAGATGTTGGTTAAACTTTAACCATATGGACAAAATGTACTTGCGATGAGGGAAAGTAACAAGCTTCCAAGAGATATTTTTTGTCCTTTTAAAGTAATGAAAAGGGTTGGTGGTGTAACTTATAAACTGGAGTTTCTAGCTGCAGCAAAAATGCATGATGTGTTTCATGTGTCAGTTTTGAAGTTTTTCCAAGGAGATCAAGTACCAGAACATCTACCTTTACCTATAGATGTTATAGCTTGCCATCTTGTTTTGGAGCCACTAAAAGTGTTGCAGGCAAGAATTTTAACGCATGGAGAAATGAAAGTTTTTTAGCAGTTAATCCTATGTAAAGGATTGGGTAAGGCAGAGTCAAGTTAGGAATATGAAGCTTTGATGAAGAAATTTTACCTAAAATTCAACCTTGAGGACAATGTTGTTGTTGATAAATGGGTATTGATATGACCCTGGATGATATAGAGTTGGTACATGGTTAACCATGTGGTCAATTAGGGGGAATAGAAGAAAGAGAAAACGATAAGCAGATCATTACTCAAGCTCGTGCTTAAAGGGAGATAAGAAGACCAACTAGATATGAGGATTAAGGAGTGCTGACTTTTTAAGTTAGTGGAAATTATTGTAGTTACTTAGGTTGATATGAAATTGTATAGCAAAATATTAGTTAATAGTACAAGATTCAGTTGTAAACTATACAGTTGTGAAAAAGAAAGGCATGCAAGTAATAAGAATTTCTAGAATTTCATCATCTCATTTCTTGTTCTTCTTCTCATCTTTCTTTCATTTCGTTCGAGATCCCTTACAAAGGGTCTATCAAAAACAAATCGAGGGAAGATTTCATATAAACTTATTTAGGAAGATCTTTTTTTAAAATAGCATTTTTGACATCCATCAATATGAGATAAAAACTATCCGTAGTTAACGTAATTTGAAAATTTTTGATATTGTAATTAAAACTAAAGTCACTTGAGCCATGAGAACAAAAGTTTCTTTGTAATAAACTTCATACTCTTTGCAAAACCTTTGAGAATCAATCTTTTTATTATATTTCTTAGTAGACCCATCTTGTTTGGCCTTAGATCATTAACATTATGGACCATTGATGTTGAGCATAGGTAAGAGAGCCGTCTTGTGCAATTCTTAATGGCACTTCGGGATGATTTTGAGTCTATTCGAGCTTTTATTCGTCATTGTGCTCCTCGATGTTTTATTGATGATGTTATGTCAGAGATGGATGAAGAAACTAGGAGTAGTATATCCTAAACTATTCTAAGTATATCATAGTGATGTTTTAGAGTTTTTTTTTTTTTTTGAATGGATAATGAGTTTGATAGCTACTCTAAGAAAATTAAAAAATGGTACTGCTTTGATTTGTTTGGTCTCCCTTTCTTACTTTGTCTTCTTCCTTCATTGCAAATGGAAATAGGAAGAGAAAGAAGATGTAGAGAGAGGGCGAGAAAGAGTTGGAATAGGACTCAACTCTTTTTTTGTAATTTCTAATTAAATTTAAAAATATAACACGGTAATGACGTGGCAAAACCATTATAGATCGGTAAATAAGATTAAAACCATAAGATACAAGGAAATAAGTTTTTAAACCATAATAATTTCGTAAAAAAATTTTATAAAGTGGGTATGTATCATCATCTTAAGCCTGGTGTTGAAGTCTAAAAACTCTACCAACAATGTATTAGATAATAATCCACACACACATTAATGTAAAACAAATTATTTTTACACATTTTTATAGGGTAAATTCCATCCAACTCCTTAACGTTTGACTTTAATTGAACTTTAGTTAATTAGTTTAAAAAATGGACACTCCGACCCAAACTGTTCTATTTCGCAAGACATTTAAGTCCTTCCGTTAGTCAATTGTTAAGTAAACTATTAAAAGCTTAATTTTGAGACTATTTTACCACTTAGACCATTTGGAATGCTTTAAAATCTTGCCACAATTAAAAATGAAGAAAGAAACAATAAGAAGAGGTTCTACT
This sequence comes from Heritiera littoralis, assembly GCA_031772115.1. NCBI lineage: Eukaryota > Viridiplantae > Streptophyta > Magnoliopsida > Malvales > Malvaceae > Heritiera > Heritiera littoralis. Next base: position 1,471,207 of record JAPDPK010000055.1, read on the forward strand.
AGGCTTTGAAAGGTATTTTTTTACTTTTAATTTTTTTTGTTTATTTATTTACTTTAATCCATTAATTTATTATTTATTTGCTTATTATTTATTAATTTTTTGAAAGGTATGTTAGAAATGGAAGATTTTCATGAAAAAGTGAAAAGAACCTCACGGGAATAAGAAAACATTAAAAATAACGATAGGAAAGGAAAATTTTTATGAATGAGGAACTGTTTGAATTGAAACTTTCAGGGAGGATAATTTTGTCATTTCACATATTTTGTTAATTATTATTAACCGTGTTAAGATTTTTGGAATGGAGTGTCCATTTTTGAAATTAATGGACTAAAAGTTGGATTATGGTCAAACGTTGTAGAGTTGGATGAAATTTACCCTTTTTATAACTTCATGTAGGAATAATATGTTTGCAACCCAATCATTAGATTTAACAATTTTTTCACATCTATTATGGACGTAAATTTTTGAGTTAATCTGATACTCTTATCATTTTAATTGAGAATAGCAGTTTTTCAAAATATATTAGTGGTTGAAATTTTATAATTTTGGAACAAATAGTTAGACATTTTTTATTAACTTGAAATTTGGCGTGCATAACTTATATGAATAAAACATAAAATTCAACCGTCGAATTAAAAAATGATAAAACCTATAAAAAGATATGAATGTGTGAAAAACTAAAATAATTTTGCACTTATATAAGTGAATCCCTCCTCATATATATATATATATATATATATGGACTAACTTCCAATTTGCAACTCCTATGATTTGTCATAACGATAAATATTTTGAAATCATCTAAGTAATACCCAAATAGTAATAATATAGCAACCGAAAGTGCAAAAGGTTGAGATCAAATTTGCACATGGCTAGTGCACATCCTAAGTAACGCAATGCAGGTACCAATTATTTTAGGAACATACAATTTTTTTTTTTAGATTTTTCTTTGAGTAAGGTAATTTAAAATCTTAATTCTTAAAATAAGATACATTTAAACTTTATTCTTAAATAGAGGTATTTTGGACTTCTTGTTGCACAAAACAACAATAAATGTATGTTGACGTGCTGTTCGTACTCTATCTCCACGTGTCTCCAATTAGCTTCTGTAAAACAAGAAAAGTCAGAGGGACGCAGGGGTGGTTCCTTATGTAGGCACTCTGATGCTTAAGTCAGTCACAAGTTCTTTAGTATTGGGAAGCGTAAAAGCCAGTAGTCAAAAAATTAGAGAATAGAATTATACCTGGGGTCTATTTATAGGCGAATATTCTAGTTAATTACCTGAGGGTGATCACGTCCTTTTACTAGGAGTTTGTTTCCAAGTAGAACAGAGATTTCGTAAATCTTGAAAGTAGAAGCAGCCTGTCGCCGGCGAGAGACTCAGAAGTGTGGCATGTTGTTGGTGGTAGGAGTCTGTCGCTCGTGGAAGCCGGAGAAGCACCACATGTCATCGGTGGGCGACAGGTGATTGGCGCAAAGGGGTCTATTGCCTGCAACAGACATCTATAGCAGGCTGTGCCCTCTGTCGCTGAAGGCCACATGGTCTAATGGTCCCTTGCCACGTGGTGAATCCTAACACTTTTGGGCCTAGCCCAATGCAAATGGACTTTGTCATATCAATTGCTCCTCACTCTCTTGTTGGATTTCTCCAACCAAGAGAGTATAAATATGTATTTTTTGGGCTCTAGCCCAATGTGAATAGTTTTCTTATTTTTGTGATTTTCTCTGATATTTTTTTGTAGGTGAAAGAGCTCTACTCTACGGGAGACGTAATCAGGCGCAACATTTGGCATTCTCTGTCATGGCAATATAAGTAGCTGGGGTTAGACGAAATATCGCACAAAAACCTCTGAGCAGCAGTCTGTCACCCGTTTTTCAGCTCTCTCGCAAAAAGAGTCTGTTGCAAAAAGAGTCTTTTGTTTTCACACCAGGAGTCTCTCACTTATCGCAGTGACAGTAAGTATACACCTGTCACTTTACTTATCACCTCTCACAACTAGTTTTAGGTCTCTCATCGGTGTCTTAGTCTCTCGTGTAGGGTTTAGGTCTCCCGCAAACTTAAGTCTTCTGCTTCACACTTGTAGGTTTCTCGCCAAATAGATCTGTCGCCCATTTTTAGTTTTTCATTGCTTGTTTTACCATGTCTTCGTAACGTCCAGGTAAATCACTTAGGAGGGGCGGTGTTGAATACGCTTTGATGAATGCGGACTTAAAGGATTTCAACACTCGTTTTCCCCTTCCTTCCAGTTGCAGTTATAGACTTCCAGTTAGTGGAGAAGTTACGCCCGAACTAGTTAGAAGCGGCATAGCAGTGCATAAAGCGTCCTTACTCTTCAGTTTTCATTTTTCGTTGCCAGAGTTTGGTCTAGCGTTTCTTAGGTATAAAGATATATTTCCTTGTCAACTTTATCCTCATGCTTGGGCTCAAATAGTAGGATTTTCGGTGGTATGTCATAGCTTAGGTATCATTCCTACTGTCCCCATTTTGAGTGCCTTTTTTAGAGTCCGTGGTCTGAAAGGACTGATAACGTTTTCTCTTCAAAGGTTAAAGGTTGACAAGTTTCCCAATAACAAAATTTTTTCGGACCTTCCTAACAAACTACGTGGTTTTGAGAGCGAGTGGGTCGTTGTTGAGATTCCAAGTGATTTGTGAATTTGCACTAGTTGGAATCGTGATACCGGCGACCACTCGAAGCGCTCGGAAAGATTTAGAGTAGAATCCTTGAGAGACCACTTTAGTGAGCCCATACGGTGAATTTGTTCTACTGGGGAACGTAATTTATTTTCCCTTTTAAACCCAGAGAATATTGTAGCAGCCAGTTGGGGAGTAAGCCGAGTTGTTTCTGGGACTTCTACTACCCCATCTATTCTCCCTACTAGCTCGCCTGTGTCCAATGCTAGCCCTAGCGAACCGCCCAGGGTTACTATAGCTAAGACTTCTAACCCTTTAGGTCACCTTGTAGACGAATCTTCTCCAGATTCGAGAGATGAGACACCTGAGGTTGCGGGTGCTAGTGGTCCATTCGAGGAGGATCTTGAATGGACTCAGGGCAACGCCTTTGGGAGCCCTTTCGTTGACTTCTCGGCAGATCTGAATTTCGATAACTTAGAGGATCTTGGTGATATTATAGGTTTCTATTTTTCTTTACTTTATATATCCGTGTGCATGGCATTTTGGATTTAGATTTGCTGATTACTTCTCCTTGTATTATGCAGATATGAACTTTCATAATGTTATGCACAGAAGGCAGGTCAATGCTTTTGCCAGAGCGGCTCCTCCTTCTCAACAACAGGCGCAAGTTAGGGCATCTGCTTCTAGACATGCTCATGCTTCTACTCCTCCTCCTCCGGCTACCGACGGGCCTAACCGTCCTGCGTAAGAGGTCGGGAGAAACAAGCGGAAGAGGCCCTTTATCCGTGATCGTAGCTCAGACGGTCAAGAGAGCTCTGGGTCGTAGAAGAGTGAGTCAGCCTGCCGAGAAGATGATTCTCGTGCTGCCGAGGATAGGTCAGCTCCTCGCCAGCCTAAGCGTAAATATAGGAAGAAGCTGATCATTGAAGCCTCGATGCCTACGAGACCAATATTACCTAAGGTAGCCAATCCTACCTTGAAGCGCTATTTAGTTGATAGTGGGGTTGTCGTAGATGGAGAGGACTTCCAAACCTATCCCGGAGTGAACGACAATGACAACATTGAGGAGATTGGGATAGCGTCTCATCTGGCCTGGAGCACCATCCTTCCCCGTGACGAGGCGAGGCTCTTTACAAACCTTGTAGAAGTTGAGAATAATTCTGACTATCTCGTGATTAAGGTGAGAGCGTCGTGCTTATTTAGTAATTATATTCCTCTTTTTTGCACCTCTTCCGTCAAGTTTTTAAGTTACCTCTATTTTTTGTTTTATCAGACGGCTCAACAAATTACGGCTGTTAATGCTCGTCATAGGGCTCTTAGGGAGAAAGCTGACAAAGACATTCGTGAGCTCCGAGAGGCAAAAATGGCACTCTAGAATGAGGTTGTTTAGCTTCGTCCATATGCTGGTAGGGTCGAGGAATTGGTGAAGAAAAATGAGGATCTTGAGCGGAGGTTGAGAGAAGAACAGGAGAAGGTAGCCTCCCTTCACAGATATCAAAAAGCCTTTAATAAGGCAACCAATGATCGGGATGCCATGAGGATGTAGCGGGATGAGGCCATCGATGAGTTGCAGAGTGTGTTAGATCGCTAAAGGCAGGTCCGAGCTGAGGCTGTCCGTGAATACCGCCTGTCTCAACACTGCTATAAGAAGAAAGAAGAGCTTGCAGCGGAATTCATCAAGTACGGCTTCTATTTAGCCCGCTTTTGGTTGGAGAAGCATCGACTTGATGAGTCTTTCCCTGAGTTACTTTTTACCGAGGAGGCCCAGTACTATGAAGCTCATTCCTGGACCAAATATGAACCTGATTTGCTAAGTCCAGATGACTATATAGAGGTAGGAGCTACAGATGACTTGGACAATCTTGAAGGTCCGTGGCCTCCTCGACAGCCACGCAGCCGGCCTGAGCCTACTGGGGCACATGACCAATCCGGGCCTGCAGCGACGCGTAATGAGCCCGAACCTATCGAGGCGAGCGATCAACCTGAGTCTATCGAGGCACTGCTAGTGTTAGACGGCAATGAGTTCCAATTTTCTGATTCTGCAGCCGTTGATCCCGTGCCAGACTCTGCGGACATGGCTGGGCCTTCAGGTGATGCTCCATCTTTCGAGATGACTTCTTCAGCTCCCCAGGACTCTGATCCTTCGACTTCTCAAGTTCCTGATCCTCAGCCTCCTCAAGTTTCTGATCCTCTGGTTATTGAAGGCCCTAGTGCTGATGCGACATCTTCTCAACCGGCTGACTTGGTCCTCACCATAGATTAGGATATTTTGTATTTCATTTTGTTTGTTAACTCAATGTAAAGATTCATTCTTAATGAGAAGTACAATTGCTTTTTGTAGCTCTTTCTTCTTTTGTCTGAATGAATACATCACAAACTCTAAAGAACAGCATTAAAGCGTTAAAAATATTGAATAATTTTATTTTTGTGGCATAAAGCGTACCTTTACACCATATTGCTCTCCAAGTTCTACTTTGAGACAGTGTTATTGTTCTTGTTCAAAGATGAACTTTTTTCTCGAGCATTTATGCCTATCCATGCTTTTTTCGCTTAAGGACTTGTTAGTTTTGATAAGCCAATCACAAATATATATATATATATATATATTTTGAACCAATTGCAGCACATATATATTGTAACGTACCTCGTAACATGCTTCATGTTCTGCGTCTCTAAGGACTTTTGATTTGCCCGTCTCGCGCATTTTTCGCTTAGGAACTTTTTATTTGCCTGTCTCGTGCATTTTTTGCTTAAGGACTTTTTATTTGCCCGTCTCGCGCATTTTTCGCTTAGGGACTTTTGTATTGTCTCGCTTCGGGTCTTATTTTTGCCCGTCTCGCGCATTTTTCGCTTAGGGACTTAGTTGTGCCCGTCTTGTATCTTCTTGCTTAGGGTCTTATTTTTGCCCGTCTCGCGCATTTTTCGCTTAGGGACTTATTTGTACCTGTCTTGTATCTTCTTGCTTAGGGTCTTATTTTTGCCCGTCTTGCACATTTTTCGCTTAGGGACTTATTTGTGCTTGTCTTGTATCTTCATGCTTAGGGTCTTATTTTTGCCCGTCTCGCGCATTTTTTGCTTAGGGACTTATTTGTGCCCGTCTCGCGTATTCTTATTTCAATTCCTGTTAACACATAATCTGTCTAACAAATTGCATTAGAGAATATAGAAAGCGAAAAAGCTGGTCTTTAATCAGGAATCAGATAATCACAAAACAATAATATCTATAAAGTAACGGAATAATAGATGAAAAAATAAAGACAAGAATTATAAGTGTACAATATTTTACTGCCAGTACAGCTGGAGATGGTTGGCGTTCCAAGTCTTCAAGATCTTCTTTCCTTGCAAGGTTTCTAAGGTGCATGCGCTAGGTCTGATCATCTTCCTGATTCTGTAAGGTCTTTCCCAATTAGCTCGAAGCTTTCTATCTTCCCTATTTGCATTTGTAATTGTTGACTTTCTTAGTACCAGATCTCCTTTTTGCAATTCTCTGTTCTTAACTCGTGCATTGTAATAAGTGGCTATCCTCTGCTGTTAGGCAGCCAATCTCATTTTTGCCATGTCTCTCAACTCATTTATTAGGTTTAGATTCTCCCTTAGTCCTTGAGAGTTGAGTTCTTCAATGTAAGGGACCAATCTAGGTGACTCAGCTCCTATTTCAATCGGGATGAGGGATTCAGTCCCATACACCAAATTGAACGGTGTTTCCCCTGTCGATACTTTACTTGTCGTTTTGTAGGCCCATAGGACACTCGGGAGCTCATCTACCCATGCTCCCTTTGCCTTGTCCAGTCTGGTATTCAAACCATGTAATATAGTTCGATTACTCACCTCTGCTTGCCCATTAGCTTGTGGGTACGATACAGAAGATATTCTTAGCTGAATATTCAAGCCCTTACAGAAATCTCAGAAGGCATTACAGTCAAATTGCTTCCTATGATCTGCATTTATTACAAGGGGGATCCCAAATCGACAAATTATGTCCTTCCACACCATTGCTTCCACCTTCTTTTCAGAAATTGTAGCCAAAGGCTCTACCTCTATCCACTTTGTGAAGTATATGTGGCCACAAGTAAGTACTTCCTTTGTCCTGAACCTAAGGGAAAAGGTCCCAGGATATCTAATCCTTATTATGCGAATGGAGTCGGTTGAAGAGTGTTCTGAAGCGTTGAGACTGGTGCAGTAGCTATAGGAGAGAACTTCTGACACTTTTCGCATTTTCGCACCTTTTTAGTGGCATCTTTCTTCAATGTAGGCCAATAAAACCCTGCATGCAATATTTCGTGGCCAAGGCTCGAGCCCCTAAATGCTCACCGCATATCCCTTCATGGACTTCAGCCGGGGTGTACTCAGCTTGTTGAGGCCCTAGACACATTAGCAACGGCGTAATGAATCCACGTTTGTAGAGTTCTTCGTTCACCACAGTAAATCTGGCACTTTGCGACTTTAGCCTTCGGGTCTCATCTTTGTCAGTTGGGAGTGTGCCCCCTAATATGTAGTCTTTGATCGGGCTTCTCCAATCACCTCCGACCTCGACATCGTAGACATCTTGTTTTTCGATACTTGGCTTAGCAAGGGATTCCACTTTAACCATACCGCCTTTGATTCCTCTAGAAGAAGCCAACTTTGAGAGGGCATCTGCATGACTGTTCTCAGACCGATTTATTTGAGTCAATTGAAAGTTCTTAAACGATTGTGCCAATAATTGTACTTTTTGCAAATAGGGGACTAAAGCTAGTTCTCGTGATTCATATTCACCCGAGAACTGATTTACCACCAATTGTGAATCGCTATGGGCCATCAAGTTGCTTGCTAACCTTTAGTTTCTTTGGAAGTTTCATCCTGGTTATTAAGGCCTCATACTCAGCTATATTGTTTGAGCTTAGGAAATCGAAATGCAGGGAATACTCATAGGCTTCCCCTTCAGGTGAAGTTAGTACAATTCTAGCTCCACTACCATCCATGTTACGGGCCCCATCCACAAATTATTTCCACCAGACTAACTCTGTTTCTTCTAGAACCTCCCGACTTGTACATTCGACAATGAAATCCGCCAGCGCTTACCCTTTTATTGCTTGGCGAGGCTGAAAGTGGATGTCATATTCACTCAGCTCGATAGCCTATTTGGTCAGATATCCGGAGTACTCTGGTTTTTGTAGTATTTGCCTTAAAGGCTGGTCTATTAAGACAGTCACCGAGTGAGCCTGGAAGTAAGGTCGTAACTTTCGAGTTGCCATCACCAAAGATAGAACTATTCTTTCGACTAGGGGGTATCTCATCTCAGCATCTAGCAGGACTTTGCTTACACAGTAGATCAGACAGTTCTTTCCTTAGTAGGACTGCACTTACGACTTTCTCTCCTACACCGAGATACATGAGGAGGTGGTTATCGGGTTGTGGTCGAGATAATAGGGGCAACTCTTTCAGGTAGTCCTTTAGCTTCTCAAAAGCGCCATTGCACTCTTCTGTCCATTTGAAGTTCTTTCCCGCCTTTATAGTCTTAAAGAATGGTAGACTCATCTCAGCTGATTTAGACAAAAAGCGATTCAAAGCTGCTATCCTTCCTGTTAGCCTTCGAACCTCTCTAACAGTATTGGGTGGCCTTATGTCCAGAATAGCTTGAACTTTTTCGGGATTAGCTTCTATCCCCCGATTAGTGATCATGAATCCCAAAAACTTTCTAGACCTCACTCCAAATGAGCATTTATTGGGGTTCAACTTCATCTCATACTGCTGCAACACATTAAATACTTTCGTCATCTTCTCGGCATGAGACTCTTCCCTTCGACTTTTTATAATCATATCATCAACATAAATTCCATGGTGTTACCCAATAGGTCTTTGAACACCTTATTCACCATGCGCTGGTAGGTTGCCCCTGCGTTTTTCAAACCGAATGGCATTACTCGATAGCAATATGTTCCACTATCAATAATGAACGAAGTTTCCTCCTCATCCTCCGGATGCACCATGATTTGGTGGTACCCCGAAAAAGCATCTAAGAAGTTGAGCAGTTCGTATCCACAAGTCTCATCTACCAACTTGTCAATTCGAGGTAGTGGATATGAATCCTTAGGACAGGCCTTGTTCAAATCTGTTAAGTCTATGCACATCCTCCATTTTTCGTTGGCTTTCTTCACCATCACGACATTAGCCAACCATTCTGGATAATTCACTTCTCTGATAAATCCTGCCTGCAACAACTTCAAGATTCTTCTTTTATAACCTGCTGCCTCTTTGGAGCAAAATTTCTCTTCTTTTACTTGATCGATTTTGCTCCTGAGACTATGTTCAACCGATGACAAGCAACTTCGGGGTTAATCCCAGGCATATCGGCTGGGGTCCATGCAAACACATCAGCATTTTCCTTCAAGCATTGGACTATTTCCTCTTTGGTTCTTTCAGGCAATTGGCTTCCCACATATACCACCCTATCTTCATCTTCATCATCTAACCAAATTGCCTCCATCTCCTCATCAGGCTTTGGCTTAGGCGGTTGTTCGATCGTAAGGGTTTCCTTCCTTTGAATCCTCTTACACGTGGTGGACGCGATATTACACGTCCTAGCCTTCCTTTGGTCTCCTCTTACTTGTCTGACACCATGGGGAGTTTGGAATTTCATTAACAAATAACAGGGATGTACCACCGCTCTCATATCATTCAACAATGGCCGCCCGAAGATCATGTTATACGCCACTAACGTTGATTTCACCACCATAAATAACACTTGACAAATGACACACTTCGAGCTTTCCCCCAATGTCACAGGTAGCTAAACTGCACCCTCCACCTTCACTTTTTCTCTTGAGAAACCATACAGTGGTGTGGGTACTGGCTTCAGCCTATCATTTGTGATGTTCATCTTCTCAAAGCAACTCCAGTATATCAAATTCACCGAACTCCCATTATCGACCAGGATATGACTCACTGGATACTTTGCTATCACTGTTGAAATCACTATTGGATCATCATGAGGGATCATTATATCTCCTCTGTCGGCTGGCATAAAAGTAATGGGCTCTTCATCCTACTTTTCCTCCATTACTGAGTTAATTTGGTGAGCTTGTCGGGCGTAAGACTTTCGAGACGAGGAAGATGTACCAGCTAACGATTCACCTCCGGATATCACATTAATAGCTGGCCCTATGGGTTCATTATCTTCCTCTCTATTCCTTCTATCTGTCCTCCTGTCATTCTCTCTCCTGTCACCATCATTTTGCCTTACAGTTCCCCTATTTTCACCTCTTCTGTCTCTAAAGTTGTCTCTAAAGTAGTTTCCTCTGTTTTGTGTAGGATAGTTGCTCCCGTCACTTCTCCACACAAATCGATTTATTTTTCCACCACGCACTAGCTTTTCTAGCTGATTCATCAACTCCCTATATTTTTCCGTCAAATGCCCATGTGCTGAGTGGTAGTTACAGTACGAGTCTGTGTCACGACCCAAATTCTCGGTTGTTTTCTTTGGGGGCCGTATAAGACCTGATCCCTCAATAGCCGCTAACATCGAAGCTCGAGATTCAGTAAGGGGGTATATGTGCTATATTTTGTTGTAGAATTTTTGTCAAATTTCCTTGACTGACTAGAGGATGCTTCAGGAACTTCTCTTCCTCTTTTCCTTCCCTCCTTGGATTCTCCATTCCCCACCATTTTCATCACTTCTTCTTGGGTGACATATTTATTCGCCCAAGAAAGCAGGTCTGAGACCGTGGTTGGCTGGTCTAGTGACAGGGACTCCTGCAGTTTTTCAGACCTTGTTCCTTGTAACATGGCTGCCACGACTATACCGACTTGTAAGTCTTGCACTTCTAGAGTAGCGTCTCTGAAACGATCGACATAACTCTTCAATGACTCCTTAACTCCTTGTTTTAAAAATGAGTAAATAAGTCGGTTCTTTCCTTCTTTGACTATTCACCGCAAACGCCTTAAGAAACTAGCTTCGTAGTTGGTCAAAATAGACAATAGACCCCTCAGTCAGGTTATTAAACCACTTCATTGCATGCTCGGACAGAGTTAGAGAAAAGGCCCTGCACATTATCTCATCTTCCCATCCATGTAGTAACATTACCACTTCATAATTCTGCATATGATCATAGGGGTCTGTCTTTCCCGTGTATGCAATCATCTGTGGCATTTTGAATTTTGGAGGCAGGGGTTTCTGCAGTATGGCTGTGCAAAATGGTACCCTTCTCCTCTGGCTCTCCTCTGCGGACACTAATTTCTTCTCTTCAAGTACTTGTTCTATCATCTTCTTGATGTCTACTGAGAGAGCAAGTTGATTCCTGGCATGATACAAACCAGGCAGGTCTTCGGCCACTATTTCCTTACCCCTTCCTAGAGGTGCACTTGTTCGTGCCATTTGTGTACACCAAGTGGGGTCAAACTCCGACTCAGCTCCCCAAGTGCTTTGGTCATCATCACCGTTCTTTCCAGCACCTCCGACACCTTGTTCTAAGTTGGTACCAGCCAAATTTGACAAATTATAGTGGTGGGCGAAAGACCTTGCCGCTCGGTCAACACCCTATCGCCCAGACACCTGCCGCCTGACACCAGCTACCTATCGCTTGACATCAGACATCTGTCGCATGACCCCTGCCGCAGTTTCCAAATTTATCGCCTCATCGGCCTCCCGCTGGGTACCTGCGACAAGCGTCCAGCTCTCTTGTCCTGCCGCCTCCTGCTGAATATCATTCTCCTCTACGAGGGGATCCTCTTGTTGCCAAAATGGATCTACCGCTATCGCATTCTCCTATCGCCCAAACGCATGCGGCGGGACCTCTTGACTTGTTTCTCCCACCAAATTTTGCACGGTAGGCGGCAGACTTAATGTCGGGAGGACTCCCTTGAACAGGTCTACCATGGCTCTCAACGCCTAACTCGTTTCTTCACTCTGTCGCCTCAGAGAGTCGAATTCTGCTGCGGACACAGTTACTCTCTCATCCTCTCTATTCACCTGATTCCTATGGTGAATTGGCTATTCAGGGGAACTCACGAAGTTCTCATCACTTCCAGTTCTAACATTTGTCGATCTCGTTCTTACCATCTTAAAAGTTTTGATTGGCTTTTTATACGCTTCTCACAGACGGCGCCAATTGTTGTTGCACAAAAAACAATAAAGGTATGCTGACGTGCTGTTCGTACTCTGTCTCCACGTGTCTCTAATTAGCTTCTGTAAAACAAGAAAAGTCAGAGGGACGTAGGGGTGGTTCCTTGCGTAGGCACTCCGATGCTTAAGTCAGTCACAAGTTCTTCAGTATTGAGAAGTGTAAAAGCCAGTAGTCAAAAAATTAGAGAATAGAATTATACCTGAGGCCTATTTATAGGCGAATATTCTAGGTTAATTACCTGAGGGTGATCACTTCCTTTTACTAGGAGTTTGTTTCCAAGTAGAACACAGATTTCGTAAATCTCGAAAGTAGAAGTAGCCTGTTGCTGGCGAGAGACTCAGAAGTGTGGCATGTTGTTGGCAGTAGGAGTCTGTCGCTCGCGGAAGCTGGAGAAGCGCCACGTGTCATCGGTGGGCGACAGGCGATTGGCGCGAGGGGGTCTATCGCCTACGATAGATGTGCCCTCTGTCGCCGAAGGCCACGTGGCCTAATGGTCCCTTGCCACGTGGTGAATCCTGACACTTTTAGGCCTAGCCCAATGCAGATGGACTTTGTCATATCAGGACTAAATGGATTTCACATTAGCATTGTATTCTACTTCTTTGAACCACAATAATCTTTATTTTTTTTGCACGCAATCTCAACCAAACATTACCTAATTTGTTCATCATTTGAGATTTTTCAAAATAAAATGAAAAATCATAAAACTTAAAATTGGGAGAAGAAAATGAGTCTTTTGCAAATAGATTATTGTGATGCACAAGAGTGGAGGATTCTTGTATTTCTGTGGACAGGCTATGTTTTCTTCTCTTCAAGATAGGGGTCCATTCAATTGTTAAACTTCTTACATCGCTTAGATTAAAAATTTAACAATGTCTAATGTTTTTTGTATAGAAAAAAATAATTTTTTCCTCCAATTGGATCTTTGATTTCATTGTAAATGGAGGATGCTTTGCTTTATATAGCTTGCCAAACTCCTCACAGTTCATATTTTTATCTAGTTTTTGCTCACAATCTTAAGCTTTAAAACACAAAAACCTGGATATGGAACTTTGCAAACAAATGGGTCTAGTTTCATTTCTTTACACATTGAAAATACAAAACCATGGCTATAATTTGAGTAAGACCTTTCTATGATCAGGATAAAACCTCGGAAATCAAATGAATAACGGATTTGTTGAAGTTGAACTATCACTTGAATTGATCGAAAAGAAAAAAAGAAGGAAAGAAAAAAGTTTATCAAAGAACTTTTCCTAACTGAGACTAATCTTTGCTCTCATCTATCTATGAACAAGGATACACGAGCAACACACGTAGAAGAGATCTTGTCCTTTCTGTTGGGGAAATTCTTAAGTGGGTCTACATATATTGATTAATTGTATATTACAGGCTATATAATTTATTTAGTCTGTTTAAAAGTGATCAAACAAAGTTTAAGTTATTAGACTTTAAGGCATCTCATTTAGCATGGGCTTTGCAATGTGTATAGACCCAAATTTTATTTTATTTTCATGATGGTCAAAATAAAATAAAATATACTTCAAGTATAAATAGATTATGGTCCCCAGTCTAAACAGAAGGTAATTCTCATTCTCAAATCCCATATTGAGTGAGATACAGATTCTCTCAACAGGTTTAGACGTGGAAGGCTCTAATCACAATAAATCAATTTCAATGGATTAAGGTACGCTTCCGTATTATTTTTCTTGATGATTGAACATGTGATCCTATGTGTATTTATCTATATGATTTTCCTACACTTTTTGCTCTAATTCTTTCTCAAATGAAATGAACTGGGATGGGAATAGATCTATAATGATGTAGTGTCAAAAAGATTGCATATTGAACTATTTAAACCAGTTCATTTCTCTACAACGAGATATGAACTGGTTCTGTTGCTTCTTTGTTGAAATCACAGGGAAGAAAAATAAAAGATTATTTTGAACGAAACCATCACATGGAGTACAATGCTGATATGAATGTAATTAGATCAGAGTACCTTTTGTCTAAGAAAAAAGTTTAAATGTACCATTTTTTGAGAATTAAGTTTTTAAACTCCAATGGTTAAGGAAAGAACTCCAGTTTTTAATTAGATGAATCAATGAAAAAGAGCATCAAATTTTTCCAATTCATTTTTCTTTAGTTAAAACTGTTTTGTTTCTCAAAGAATACTTTGAACCGAAGTTTTCGATTAAGTTAAATTGGTTATCTTTTCATTATCCGAGCTTCCTGGCATAAGAACGAGTATTGTTATAATTAAGGATTTACTTGAATGAGTGTTAAGATTGGTTTCGAAGAGATTGAAAATTAATAATGGTAATAGTGAGATTAGTTATTGTAGCAATAAGTTTAAAATCAATGATGGCATATTTATTTGTATATAAAGGCAGTGTTGATGGTGTAGCGACAAAAAATAACTATTAAAATATTAAATAAAAATTTATATATAATAAATTTTATAATAATAATTGATAATTGTAAAATTAATAAATTATTACAAATTACTAAAATTATGAAATTTTTATTTAATAATTGGTGGTAAATTATTTGAGATTATATATGATGCACTGACAGTGTATAGTTTCTATACATTTTATATATGATGCACTGACAATATATAATTTCTATACATTGTCAGTTAATCATATGATGACATCTCATAAATGAGCAAGGTTTAACAATGTATAGGCCCTTAAAAATAAATTTAAAAACTTTGTTAATATTTATTTTTAAGGACCTTTATATGAGATTTCATTCCATGGTTAACTGACAGTATATAGAAGCTATATACTGTTAATGCATCATATATAATATAATATTATTTTATATTATAATATATTTAAATTTTAAATAAAAAAACTTGAAATAAGATAAAAATCACAAAATACAAAAAATTCACATTGAACAAACTTGATAAAGAGAATCTAGTGAGAATTTGAAGTGCAATACGTTGGGATTGTTCTCACCATGCCACACTTGTGTGATACAAATGAATCACACCAATGAGATTGGAGTAAAAAAATTGCTTCGATCTCACCCAAATGCAAGCTAATTTGTATCCCATCAAGACCTAAAGCGATCGAAATTCAGAAAGAATAACAGCAGTAATTAAATAAAAGACCAGCAATTAATTATTCACGGAAGGTAATTGAAGGGAAAAGTACAACAAAGCCATAGGATTTTTATGTTTTTGGTGTAATCACAGTTTTCGTTTTTGTTTTACAGTTTAAAATTAATTTTGTTCCAACTGAAAGTGACAATTATAGGAATTATTTTAGTATAGAGTGACATAATCAGTTTTCACATATAAAATCTAGAAAAAAAATCTGTCGGGATGAAAAAAAATCCAAATCAAATTTCTCCATCCCAAAGTTGGTCAAGTGTCTTGAAGGGGCTGTCTCCGGAGAGGAGCTCTTCTGCGCGGATTCCTCTACTTTGTGGGATGTCATTGATCCTTTTCAGCTCATCCTCACTCAATGACCAATTTAATATCTCAAGGTTTTGCTTCATTCTCTCACCGTTGAAACTCTTCACTATTATACTCACCCCTTGTTCATATGCCCATCTTAAACATACCTGATTTTGGATTGGTATCTAGTAAACAACTTTTCATGCGTCTTCATTAATCTAAAAAGGACGATAATGAAAAAAAAATAGTAAATTTTACCAAAATCCTTAAAGTTTTATTATAATTCAACTCTTGTCCATTAATTTGAAAAATGAATATTTTGATCCAAAATTATAAATTTGATAGTACAAAAGAATTATTCTATTAAGTTAGTATTAAAAAATTTATTAACTAATCTAAACATGTATTAGTCATGAAATATCCATAAAACTCATTTTTGGTATTAAAAAATATAAAATATTTTTTAAAAAAACTACTTAAAAATAATAACTAGTAATAAAATTCATTATTAATATTTGAAAACGTGATATTATTAATTCAAGCATAGTAATTGACTGATATATGTTAAAATCATTTGTGATTTTGAATCAAAGTATCTATTTTTAAAACTAATAGACTAAAATTGAATTATATTAAACCTTTGAGGATCTAACAAAAATTTACCCAAAAAAATAGCAAAACCCTTTTTTTAGGAAGAACGCACCTGAGCCACGGTCTTCCCTTTTTCCTTAGCAATTTCTTTCAGCACCTCACACTCCATTACTCTATTGCTGCCCCAGCTGGTTCCTATGGCTCCCAATGGAGAAAAAGCTGACAAAATTATCCCATTTTCATGGCAAAACTCTCTTAGCTTCTTTTGTTGCCAGAGTGGGTTCATTTCCACCTTCAATATATTGAAACAGCTTCACTTACAGTACCACTACTCCAAAGCTCAAACCAAATCGAAGTCTAAGAGTGTCTCAGAGAGTTACCTGATTTACAGCTGGAGGGATCTTTGCGATTGACAAAATATCGGCCAGCTTTTTGCATGTAAAATTGCTGACACCGATCGATTTTGTGAGGCCAAGCCTCTGGCAATCTTCCATGGCTGCCCATACAGAACTGAAATCCATGGGGAAGATACGGTATTCCTTATCTCCTGAAAGTCCTTCAACCCTTTTTTTTAGGCTTAAAGGCCAATGAATAAGATAGAGATCGAGGTATTCCAACTTGAGATTTCTGCGGTTTGTAAAAGATTTAGACAAAAATTCTGTCTTCACACCGAAAAAAAAAAAGACTATATATATATATATATCGATATATAAAAAGAAACATAAATAGGCAGCAAATATTTTACTGTAAGCTTGTCCGAAGTGCAGGAAGAACAAGTTCGCCGTAAGCATCGGTGCACCACAACTTGGAAGTGATGAAGAGCTCGTCTCGAGACTTTATTAGGCCAAGCGAAATTGCTTCAACGATGGCTTCACCCAGCGGCTTCTCTGTCCCGTACAAAGAAGCTGTATCAAAATGCCTATAACCAAGTCTTATTGCTTGGAGAACAGCTAGTTTTGTAACTAATTCTGATCCTTCGACTGGGTCGGATGCCGTGCCAAATCCCAAAACCGGCATTCTTTGGCCACTCCACCTCAAAACATATTCAGGAATACCAGAACTAGTTGTTTCCAATCTGCTTTCCATTTTATTTTTCAAGAGCTCAAGATTTTCTTTTCCTTCAATCCTGAATGAGAAAACTTAGATTGACTTTCGCTGATTGGTGATCAAGAGCTTGTCGATCTTCTCTGTATGGTTTGTATCTCAAAAATTGAACTTGATTGCTGAATTTAAGATTGCCCGATTCACATCTAGGGTTTACCTTTTCTTTTTTTTATTTGTAATGGTTTAATTGATATATTTTTATATAGTCAATGAACAATTGGATTTGCCCTTTGCCCCTTTGTTTTAGTCCATATGGTGACAAAAATGTTCTATCATGCTCTGCTTTTGAATTGTGTGGTGTATAATCTTGTAGAATAAAGGTGAGGTTCAATTTAAAAAGGGGAATAAAGCTGAAAGGGGATGGGAGAGAGGAAAGGAAGATAAAAATATGAGTAGGGATCCACTTACATATATGTAAAACAAATTTGTTTTACACATTTTCATATCTTTTTATGTGATTAATATTTTTGCAAACCAACCGTTGGATTTAACAACCTACTCATATTTATTATGTATGTAAATTTTTGAATCAATCTGTTATTTCTATCATTTTAATCGAGAATAGTATTTTTTTCAATATATATCAACAGTTGGAATTTTATTTTTCAAAATATATAGTTAGACGTATTCGATTAATTTGAAATTTGGCATGCATGATCTATGTGAATAGAACATAAAATTCAACGGTCGGATTAAAAAATTATAAATCATATAAAAAGATATGAAAGTGTGTAAAACTAAATTTGTTTTACACATATGTAAGTGGATCCCTTCTCATATATATACAGGGATGAATCCACTTATACATATATAAAACTAAATAGTTTTACACACTTTTTGGACCTTTAAATTGAATTTAATGGATGGCTTAGATTAACACCCTTTTTTAAGTAAAATTAAATGTAAAAATTAAGGTAAAAATATTTTTCACTTCTTGTTTTACATTTTCTCTTCAGCCTCTCTGTTTTACATCTTCTCTCCCACTTCTCTTCTTCACATCTCACAGCAGTCGGCAGTCTTCTCTTCTCTCTTTCTCTTCACCAACGCTCTTCACGGCAATCTTGGTAAGTTACATCAATCCTAATCCCATGGGTAAGATTATTTCTGTCAAATTTGATATTGTTAAAAGAAAATTCCAAGTATCATTTTTCACAAAATTCCTAAAGAAGCAAGAACTTGTCGTTGTTTGTTGTGTAAACATTTTACTGTGCATAATTTTTTCGTTGTCTTTCTTGATTGTTAACATTCATTATTTTGCAATGTTGATGTTTTGTTGTGTGTGGAGTCCTGAGGTGGGATTGTTCTACAATGAAGAAATAGATCTTGTTTTCCTAGCCGATGCCTTTAATGTGTTCGATGTTTTGCCCCATTGAAAACTCATATTGGATTGAGTCTCTGAGTTGGTGGCTGTTTGTGTATTATCTGTTTATGTATATATTTGGGATCGATGATCTTGTGTAATGATCTTTTTCATCAATGAAAATTCCTTTGCTTTTCAAAAAAAAAAAAAGAATATGCCTATGAATACAACACATTGAGGCTGTTTTACATTGTATGAATGTATATACAACACTTTTACATTGTCCCTATATATATGTAAAGGTCATGAAACCAGAATCTGTTGATTATGATACAAATGATTTTCTTTATTTTGAACATGTTAGAGGTGAAGGAAAGGTCTAAGCAAAAGGTAAAATTGCGTAAGGCAACTAAAGGGAAAGGCAAAGTTGCTGGACCGAAAGCTGCTGTAAGCAAAACCATGTTTTATTCGTGATTAAAGCAACTGCAACTTGTTGGAGCAGAATAAAACCAGCTGTTGTGGCTTAAGCAGAAGCGTGGTGCAAAGTAGCTATTACGTGCGTCACTGCTGCTGTTTACTGAAGGCGAAATATATTGTAACCTTGAAGCACAGAAAACTTGAATGCTGAAGCCAATAGCTGTTGTAACCTTGAAGCTTTTGCTGCTAGATTGTGAGGGGTAGTAGTTGAGGCTGAAACGTGTGCTGTCCATGTGCCAAAGAGCGACCTTTTGGCTGCTGTCCACATCCATAACTTCTTAAGCCATCCTTTGCAAATATGGCTTCCGTAAATAACCCACCACTTCGAGTTGGCATATTATTTAATTTTTAAGTGGATGTGATAAAGCTAAGGTACGTTTATGTCCCCCAAAGTACTCATTAGTCAGGTTCAGTGATGTCATTTGTGTAGAAAAATTGAAGCAGAATCCTATAGAACATCCATGTGGAAATGCTTGTAGACTCTAGGAAAGATATTGCCTTACAGATGGTAGTCCATAATGAAGTTTCTATTCTTTCCAATATGACATTCTCAAAAGAAAATTAAAAAGCATTTAACTTACAAGATTGCTTATCTAATTAGAAAAACATAATTTACATCGGCTATAACAATATCATCAATCCATAACATACATGAGCATCTAATATACGGAGTAGAGAACAAAAGGCAAAACTTAAATTAATTTAATTTACAAAAGCAGCTGAACGTAATATTACATCGGCTTCAGTTCTCAAGAGTTACACTGTTTTTCCCTTCCTATATATAAAAACCTAAGATTTGGTACCACAATTTTGCACAATTTCCCACATTTTCTCAACAACCAATGAAAAGATAATCTTAAAAAATCCTAAAACAATTCAACAAAATCTAAACACAAAAGTTTCTTGTTGAAGAGCTGCAATTCAAAAACAATCCCAATTTGTAATTATCAGATGAGCAAAACAGAAATACTTAAAACAAATGAGCGATTCCAATCTAAATTTAGCATTTGCCAATTTCTCACAACTTCAAATTCATTTAAAAAAAAAGTGACTTTCTAAAATTAAAACCGATATGGAAAAGCTGACCTTAGAGGGAGTAGGATTGGAGCAGCAGGCATCATGAAAAGGGGAGGCACCGAAATTATTGGAAGAGAAAGCAAGGAGAGGAGTTTTGGGGAATACAATAGATATCCAAGAAAGATTATGATAGACAATTTTTGAAGCATTTCAAATGTATTATTACTACTTAAAAATAAAACGATAAGTTATGTACTTAAAAAAGGATAAAAACTGTCAATCAAATCGTACCACAATATCTTATTTATGAAAAAATCTAAAATAAAAACTTTCACACTTTAATAAATTCTTTCTAAAAGCATTATTCTTCATTTACATCCCCACATGTTTTTTATTTTTTTGGTACAGAAGAGTAGTAATACTCCCACTTAGGATGAACAAACTCTAAATTTACCTAAGCCTAATGAATCTGCATGCAACAGACCACTCATATTTGTAGGACTCTCAAAAACAAAAACTTCACTTTCTTTCTCGTGAGCCAAGTTGGCAAGAAAATCAACACAAGAATTGGCTCTTCTGCACATGTTGCTCCTCTTCAAGTAAAAGAAAACCAGAGAAAAAAATTCAAGAAAATTTAATTAAAGACACATATTACAATATAAAAAAATGTAAATAAAACCATCAAAGTCATACCTTTCACTCTAAAATACTAGATGTTGTGATATTTGTAGACTCTCCTATCCCTTTACAGCTATGCTTATTATGATCATACCCTTCGCAAATTTGACATGATCGCCTTTTCATAGTTGTATGAGTCAAAGCTATCTCAAGCCCACTTTTGAGTCTTCCACTCTGAGACTCGTGACCAACCTTTTTTCGACCTTTAGTTTGCGAAACATGTGGATCACCAATATTTATGGATGAAGGAATTTGAGACTCATGACCACTCGTTACCTGTTAGCTTGAACCATTATCTTTCTCTGTAATAGCAAGCACTTGGTTTTCCATCGTGGAAACCTTTTGAAGTATCTGTTCCAAATCTCCTACAATAACTTTATACATCTCTTCAGAATTTTTAGCAAAAAATGATAGTTGATTTATGAGTCGACAAACATTTAAAGTTCTTAAAGCTACTGACTTCTCAGGATCAACTTGAAGACTTTGCACACTTTCAGAAATTCCATAACCTCTATTTGCTTCCTTTGTCCAAAGTTTCAAAATGTAATGATTTGGAATCTCAACAAAATTTTTAAAGTGAAAAATTGTCAACATATGTCTACACAAGATGCCTTTAAATTCAAACAAATTGTAGTCACAAGTACCAACTTTAGAATTCAAATCAAGATCAACAAGAAAGCTGTCATGAGAATCAAAACAACTAGAAACCTTATATTCATAACAAGAGCCAGATTTTGTTACCTTTTGCTTTATGAATTGATTACTCTTGACAAACTCATCTTGGAAAAGGTTAAAGACATTCTTTGTATAGACTGATGCTCCATGATGCTCCATTTTAGAACCAATTTTCAAAATCCGAGACTTGTGCCTTGATTCGAAGTCTTCTTTTTTTTCTTTATCATAACGACTTTCAACTGCCTTCTCATATTTCACTACAAACTCTTTCAATGTAGTAGTGGAATCTACAAAAGAATCAAAAAAAGAATTTATGCTCTCACTTCTTTGGGTAGAGTTCATTCCTGCAAAAAAGGTATTTTGATTATACATAGGAACCCATGAATTACGAATCTCATACAACCCTTGAAGCCATTCATTTTGTTCCAAATTGTTCTTCACAATCAGTTCATGCCACTCCTTCTCAAACTCCTCCACAGAAGATGAATGACGGATGCATCTCTTCAGTTCACGTTTGAAAGAAGAGTTTTTATGATATATATGAGAAAGTTTCTTCGGAAATTTCTTCTTTATATGCCAAAGGCATAAATGGTGGCGTGATTTAGGAAACACTTTCATTACAACAGCTCTTATAGCTAAATCTTGATTAGTAATTATAGATACCGGAGCTTTTCTATGCATCGCCTCAAGCCAAGTCTCGAATAGCCTAATGAAACTTTGCTCAGATTCATCTTGCAATAAAGCACAACCAAATAAAATTGATTGGCAATGATGATTTAATCCTACAAAAGGAGCAAATGGCATATTATACTTATTGGTTTTATATGTGGTGTCAAACGTAATGGCATCAACAAAACGTTCATAAGCCAATCGAGATCGAGCATCAACCCAAAATAAATTTACCATATGAGCATTACCATCTGTAACGACCCGTTACCATATTTTTCACCTTATTTTACACAATTTATCCGGTTGGGCTGTCTATGATACTTCACTTGCACTTAATGTTAAACAATTTTAATATAACATTGTTAAGATAATACACATCCCCCATCTTATATACAAAAATGTAGTATTGTATACATGTCTAAATACAGAAAATAAATGATCGTACCTTATATGTCTCAGTCAGTCTGTCACATTGTCCTTTATATGCAGCCGTAATCCACAACTATTGGATCTCACCATCATCAAAACCTGAAATGTTTAAAAATGGGGAGTGAGCAAACCACGGCTCAGTAAGAGAGTTATATGCTACACTTGATATTCAGCTATCTATATGCTGAAAATAATTTTTTTCATGTTCTTTAAAATCTTCCTAGCTGGCTCTAGGCACACATGTAGGAAGGATACTACAGTCGGCTAGGGATCCAGATAGAGTACGACAGGTATTTTGAAATACCTGGCTTGTTCCGGAACCTAGAAGCAACTGTAGAGAGTACTATTTCCGTTGTTTTCAAAACGATATAATTTTCGTTTTTCCACAAAGTAAACCACTTATCTCTTTTCACTTCAGTATACTTTAAAACACGTGACAGTTCAGTGATAAAAATAGTGGTTTACTTCTCTTCTCTTCAGTACAGTAAAAACACGTGACAGTACAGTAATTTGTAAATATCCAATCGTTGGATAGTTACTTCTTCGATTATTTCTTTCTTAGAAATAATTTTTATGTTATTCTTTTAAAATAAACATTTATTTCTCTTTTCAAATCAGTAACTGTATCGTACAGTTCAGTAAAATAGTATATTCAGTAAAACAGTAAGTCGATACGGTTCAGTAAGTAATAGTAAACAGTAGCTACCAATTCAGTAAATAGTATACTGTAGCTTTCAGTTCAGTAAACAGTAAATGGTAGCTTTCTTTTCAGTAAAACAGTCATTCGTGGCTACCATCTCAGTAAACAGTATAGTTCAGTAATAAACAGTGTTTTGGTACGGTTTTTCATCAGTAAACAGTACAGTAGTTCAGTACAGTAAACAGTACAGTAAATAGGATTCCGTAAATCCTTTCAGTAAACAGTAAACAGTAAACAGTAAGCAGTAAGCAATAAGTGAGACTAGGCAACACCCTACAAGTAAATCATGCTATCTCGTCCACTAGGGACACAGTAACAGTAATGAGATCTATGGCCATGATTTAGAATATGTCCTCGGTGTACGCTTGCTAGGCGACAATCCGGGACGCTGATGACTAGCTGGTCAATCAGCCACGTGACAGTAACAGTATAGTATGATGCATGAAGCTCGGGGCCTAAGTCTCAAAACAGTATAAAAATCGTACCTTAGCCTTTATGGATTTCAAACACCGTAAATCAAATATCCATAAGGCTCACATGTAAATATAATCACCTTTATGAAATTTATAAAATAAATAATATTTTTCAAATTATTTCATAAAGTTATAAATTATGTTTTCTATACGGTGAAAACAATTTGCAAAATCATCACTGTAAAGATAGAAGGGCAAAACTGTCTTTTTCCACCGTAAAACACATATGCACGCTTTCCCTTGCTTTTTATCCAAAACATGGTTTTCAAAGAAATCGGGATTCAAATCAAATATTTTCATAATTTATGTAAAAATAAATTATTTACTTTCCAAATTCAAAATCCCTTAACCATGTTTTTCTTCTAGAAACACGTGTAGAGACCTCTAGTCTCGAAATCATGGTTTCCCATCACTTCTTAACTTTTATGGAATTTTCATAATTATTTGTTTCCATAATTAAAACCATAAAGGTTTTATGTAAAATCAAGTGAATATTTAAGAATATTTATAAAAATATTCACTTCAGTCTCTTTTTCATTTTCATCTCGTTTCACGTGAAATATCACCTACAGGGTGAATTTTCGGTGATTTTCTTTTCACCATTCTCGAAAACATGAATATTTTAAAATCAAATATCATTATATTCATGTTTTATGAAATTTACTTAATTTCTCGACTTTCATACTTGAAAATCGTTTCACGTGAAATCAAATCATTTATTATGATTTTCAGTGATTTTCTGTAAATTTCAGTAATTTTTCGATAATTTTTCGGCAGTATAACGGCCGCCGATTTGATTAGCCTCCTGCACCGAAAATACAGTTTATATTTCTCAACCAGTATTTCACCACAATTTAAAACCGATAAATCACCACAAATTTCAAAACCAATCATGATAAATTGCATTTATAATTTAAATGCATAATTTAAAACATGGCCGAATATCCATACAGGCGGCACATGTCTCCCTTACCTATTTCGGGTCGACGACTGCCTCTCGAAGGTCGCACCCGTGTTCACCTTGCCCGATTTTATCGGCTCGGTCATCGAGGGAATTTTCTGGAATTTAAATTCTAAAATTTAGAATTTTTCCACAATTATTTAAATAAATAAATTATTTAAATAATTTACTATTTTTTGGGATTTCTTACCGATTCCCGTATTTCCCGGGATTTCCCGTAATTTTTGAATTCTCGGGAATTTTCCAAATTTCCGGAATTCCTTTCCCCTTTTCTTTTTCTTCTTTTTCTTCCTTCTTTCTTTTTCTCTTTTTCTTTCTTTTTCTTTTCTTTTCTTTTTCCTTTTCTTTTTTTTCTTTTCTTTCCTGGCCGGTTCAGACCAGTCAGACCGGCTCCACCCTCCTCACCGCCGGCTCTCCTCCGGTGGCCAGTTCTCCGACGGCTCGGGAGCTCAGCAGCTGGCCAACTTCGAGGCAAAGCTGCCTGTGGCCTCAGCTTGGCCTGGATCGGTGGCACGGCGGCGGATCTACTCGGTTTTGCCTCGGTCACTTCTCCTCCTCCGTCGGCCTTCCTCCGCCATTCCCAGCCTCTCCGGTGGCCTCCATCCCATTCCTCTCCTTCCGCCGGTGCTTCGATTGTGGTGGCGGCGGCCGATTTGGCCGGCAACCGCCAGATCTGGTTTTCTCCTCTTCTTGGCTTCCGTCGGTTTTCACCCTTGTTTCCGCTTTTGTTCCTCCCGTTTCCGTCGCCGGTCGTCTTCTCCTCTCTGGCCGGTGCTGTCTCTTCCTTTTTCCCTCGCTGGCAGTGGCATCTCCGCCACCGTCAGCCTTACCTGGGGGGGGGGGAATGGGGTTTGCTTCCCCAATTTCTCCTTTCCATTTTTGTTTTATTTCTTTCTATTTTTAGTATACATCATACTATATACTTTATACTATATACATATAATATATATATACTATATATTACACATATAATATTATTTCATATATAATGTATAGTATAATATATATTATCTATAATATATATATTGCATATTACAAAATATATGTCTTGTATATATATATATATATGTATATTTATATATTTTAAAATTAAATAACATTTATATAAACATTTATATAAATGTAATAATTCCATATATATATATTGTATTAACAATATATATACACTCAAACTTTAATGAAATTTAATATTTACATTTTCTCAAATATGTATATACTTACATATACATAAAATGTCATACTTGAATACATATGTATTATTTAAATTTAGCAAATAGTATATATACTTATATATATACCACAGTATATTAATATATACAGTATACCATACGGTATTTAAATACATATGTATTTACGTCAAATTACATTTATATAATTTGTAATTATATAAACATATTTTATTTTCATTTCTCATTTTCTTATTTAATTTGGATTTCCATTTATCCAAATTAAATTTCCCTACTTTCCTTATTTAATTTCCTCTTTCCATTATTTTTATTTTCACTTCCAATTTAAATTTCCTTCACTCGGATTTCCACAATCCGTTCCTTTCTCAATTCTCGGGATTTTCACTAGTATCCCGTTCTCATAATTAATTCATTTATTTATTTCTAATATTTATAATTTCCAATTAAATGGAAAATTTACGGTTATCACATCCTCCCCACCTTAAGAAATTCGGTCCTCTGAATTTAACTTAAGTCCAAAGGTGGTACATGCCGTATACTTACGACTTTTGACCTCTAGGTCATCCTCCAAGTAATACTGCCAGTACACTTTCAACATCAAGAATACTTTAGACCACATGTTATTTTTCATCATATATGTCTATACTCCCGTAAATTCACTTATTAAATCGAGAGTTATTCATTTATATTCCTCTTTTCACATAAGAGTCCATACACAATATTTTTCATATTACAGCTGATCTATGCTGTTCATCATCCATTTTTCTCACTTAGTGCCATGTCGATATAGTTTAAAAATATCATTTACATATGTTAGTCAGTTATATGTAATTGTCCCAGTAGCTTATTCACCTCATGCATACGCTCTCTCAACATCATGGAGCGTTTACATCTCACGCTCACATATATATATATATATCTGCATGGAGCGGTGCTATCAGTACACTTGGGATCTCAAGCCTTTTGCTATTTCTCATTAAGCATATGGCATCCCAGAGACTCCCATCACATGTAATGCTCACTGGAACTGTACATATACATTTCTACTGTTTCTTACTCATACTGCGACTAAGGCACTAGAGAATAGAGGATTCTGATAATGGAAAGTGATTCTATTTAGATCATTAGTCCTTAATCACTTCCATATCATTATATCTCCTTTGGACTCTTTATTACCCCCAATATTCATTTTATCAAGGCAGCATTTCACTTGCAGACTTTACTATTAATCACCAATCATGAGACAATCATGTCCTCTTCATGTAGCATGGTCACTCGATGATTGAATCCTCAATTATCCATTTAGTCATTACATTATCTGTACACTTCCACCATTTATCATTTCAAGGTGGTTATGTGTATGTATAACACTTTTCTATTTAGATACTGGCAGTAAACACTACTTGTCATTTATCTTACTCTTTTGAGTACCATTACTCTCACTTGTCAAATTTAGATTGATTTTACATCTAGCCACTGTCATGTGATAACCAACACAAGTCACTTTTCAGTCTGAATTTTCGGGAACTATTTCATGTTCCCTACTCATTATGCAATTTATTTCCTTATTCCACTTTCATTTTCGTTTTCGTTTTCGTATTCCCACTTTCATCTTTTCATATTTTTACTCTCATCCTTTTAGTCGGTTTTCTCAATTGGTATGGTAATAAACTGCTAAAATCTTTTAAAATCTTGCATATCATCTTTTCTTTACACTTATCCATTTACCGACTTAAATTTATTTAATTAGGTCTCATCTATAGAGCAGCTAGTCTCATCACTCTTTCTATAGACTGGCAGTAGTATCTGGCTAGACTCATTACTATCGTATCTCAATCATTATCTCTCTATCATAGATAGATTCACTGTCACTCTGTCATCTCGAGATCATATATCCTTCATAAGGAGGCACTGTCTAGCCAAACATCTTAGTTGCCAATCTTAGCACAATTCAACAGTCTTTAAGAGTTTAAGAGTCATACCACAATGCTGCTCATTTTCCATTTATACTTTAGACTCTATCAGTTTTTCATCAATTTACTCATGTATGGATGCCTCATTCTTTAGGCTTATATACCTCACAAGGCAAATCATTAACCTTGTAACCTCAATAGGAACTCGTAAAATTCACTCCGAGTTCTAATCATCATCTTATGGACATCAATCTCCCATCTTTTATCTAAGGACGCTTTATACTGAGGCTAGTCTTATGAGCTCCTCATATATCTGTGATCAGATCAATAAAGCGTCTATTTCCATGTAGATGAATACTTGTTCTTTATAAGAGCTTTATTACATAATAACCATTTACTATATCACTTTCATTCATCTACTTCTCTGTGTCATCTGTGCTTCTCTCACTTACACTTATACAGATAACTTTATTATTCTCAAATTACGTTATCTGCATTTCCATCAATCACACCTTATACACGTGCACTTCATTATTCTTTCATTTTCCAGAGTAGATTTCTTAAGCTTTCGGATTTTCTTAAGTTCTCCAATATAAGCTTAGAATCAGATTTCATATTCAAAATCGAGTCAATGTTATCTCGATTCCTCCAATTTATATAACTCTGGAAGTTCTATCGGAAATCAAATCTGATACTTTCTTTAATCACACATTTTGTTATCATCTTGGACATCTCATCCTCATGTCCTTTCATTTACACTGTGTATTCTCAAGGCAGAGACATCTACTATTCGATTCATTTTGATACATACTCTACCTTGATTTCATTGTTTACTCATACTTTACAACCTTACGAATCTCATTCCAGTAAGCTGTAGTAAGTACAACAGTTATCAACACATGTTACAACTAACCAATTTATTATCTCTGTAATTTGCTTTAAAATCAATTTCATTTAATAAGTTCAGGTTTAATTCCCTTGAGTATGTTATCCATGAGGTTTGAACCTGGCACCCTTACGTACCTAGTTCCTTTCACTCGTGTTGCCATTAAGCTCCTTGTAAGAGTCTCGCCCATTCGAATCGGCCGTCGGCGAGCATCCCCTAGGCGATTCTTTTGCCCCAGGTTTACCCTTACTAGTTAGTCGGCGATAACATAGTTCGCCCGCATCTCACAACACATGATCTACTACCAGTCGCCCATCATTGGGTCGCCTATCACAGTTCTGTCTCAAGGGTCCTGAAGATCTTAGGTTAGCTGTCATCTTCTTTTGTTTATCACTTACTGTTCTTATATATATTTACCAATTCACAGTACTCCATACAGTACATCAATTTACAAATCATAACTTAAAAAGCTCAGGTTCTATATAAAAATTATCTGTTTGATACCTCAAAGTAATAAAATATATAAAACCGTAAGTAACCACACCAATATGTATTTCATTATCTGTACTATTCACCTCATTAGTCAATTCTTGTAATCATTTCACTTTTCATAGTATTTAAAGATCCCGTTCAATACACTCTTAATTCCGGCCCTTACAGTTAATAACCAGGCCAATCATCTTGTGGCATTCCACTACACTTTTATCGGATCGTATCATATAAGGCCCCAGCCCGTCCGCCATCCGCCTATACACATGTGTATTAACCTCTTTGAGAATGCCCAGCCCGTTCACTGGGTCACCCCTCGAGGTTGTATCGTGAGGCCTAGCCCGTTCACTAGGTCACTCGTAATTCGCGTCCGTAATTTAAGTGTTAGTGGAATCAGTAATAGGGATCGATATATCCATATGACATCCTCTATGCCATTTATAACTCCATTACTATCAATGGATTCCAATTCAGTTTGGTTTTATCATTGTTCCAAACATCGCCCAACATAGGGGCATTTTCGTCATTTTGACATTTATTTCTTTCTCCTCAGTATACATTGAAATCAATGATCTCATTATCCATGTGCTGATATTATCCTTTCTGATACTTATATCAGCAATTTAGATCTCATTCGGTTTCGACAGAGAAGTTCACTAAGATCCACAATTGGATTGTGTTGCTTGTAATTCAGCTTTATATCATCATTTTCTCTGTCAAATCAATCAATTCCAACCTCTTTTGGTTTATTTTAACTCCCTGTAAAATTTTGGAGGCAGGGGTATTTTGGTAATTTTTGGCCAAAAATTTTCTCTCTCTTCCAATTACCCTCAATCGGTGATCTTAAAGTCTATTTAATGATGATATTTCATTCCCCTCCTTCATACCTTCATTTTCAGGTCTCAGTTCGATTCGGACCGTAAAGTACTGGTGAGGCCCTCACCGAGTCCTTTCGATTCCTTACCGAACAGGCCTTCATTTAGATTATAAGAATCACCAATTTTCTGCTAATTTCTGAGCCTATTTTCCTCTTTCACATTCTCAATTTATACTTTCTCACTCCCTTTAAATCATTTTACTCAATTTACAATCATTTATTTTCTCTGTGTATTCAGACGACACAGTACTACTGGGGATGTTTAACACTTTTCCTTCCAAAAGTATTCACAGACATCAGGCCAACCATGCTCTGATACCATTAAATCTGTAACGACCCGTTACCATATTTTTCACCTTATTTTACACAATTTATCCGATTGAGCTGTCTGTGATACTTCACTTGCACTTAATGTTAAACAATTTTAATATAACATTGTTAAGATAATACACATCCCCCATCTTATATACAAAAATGTAGTACTGTATACATGTCTAAATACAGAAAATAAATGATCGTACCTTATATGTCTCAGTCGTTCTGTCACATTGTCCTTTATGTGCAGCCGTAATCCACAACTATTGGATCTTACCATCATCAAAACCTGAAATGTTTAAAATTGGGGAGTGAGCAAACCACGGCTCAGTAAGAGAGTTATATGCTACACTTGATATTCAGCTATCTATATGCTGAAAATAATTTTTTTCATTTTCTTTAAAATCTTCCTAGCTGGCTCTAGGCACACATGTAGGAAGGATACTACAGTCGGCTAGGGAGCCAGATAGAGTAAGGCAGGTATTTTGAAATACCTGGCTTGTTCCGGAACCTAGAAGCAACTGTAGAGAGTACTATTTCCGTTGTTTTCAAAACGATATAATTTTCGTTTTTCCACAAAGTAAACCACTTATCTCTTTTCACTTCAGTATACTTTAAAACACGTGGTAGTTCAGTAATAAAAATAGTGGTTTACTTCTCTTCTCTTCAGTACAGTAAAAACACGTAACAGTACAGTGATTTGTAAATATCTAATCGTTGGATAGTTACTTCTTCGATTATTTCTTTCTTAGAAATAATTCTTATGTTATTCTTTTAGAATAAACATTTATTTCTCTTTTCAAATCAGTAACCTATCGTACAGTTCAGTAAAACAGTATATTCAGTAAAATAGTAAGTCGATACGGTTCAGTAAGTAATAGTAAACAGTAGCTATCAATTCAGTAAATAGTATACGGTAGCTTTCAGTTCAGTAAACAGTAAATGGTAGCTTTTTTTTCAGTAAAACAGTCATTCATGGCTACCATCTCAGTAAACAGTATAGTTCAGTAATAAACAGTGTTTTGGTACGGTTTTTCATCAGTAAACAGTAAACAGTACAGTAGTTCAGTACAGTAGTTCAGTACAATAAATAGGATTCCGTAAATCCTTTCAGTAAACAGTAAGCAATAAGCAATAAGTGAGACTACGCAACACCCTACAAGTAAATCATGCTATCTTGTCCACTAGGGACACAGTAACAATAATGAGATCTATGGCCATGATTTATAATATCTCCTCGGTGTACGCTTGCTAGGCGACAATCCGGGACGCTGATGACTAGTTGGTCAATCAGCCACGTGACAGTAACAGTATAGTATGTGTAGACACCCTATTTTATCCGGATTCTTAATTTGTAAAAATAATTAATTGATTTAGGTGACATAGTATCTTAGAATTAGGCTAGAATTAAATTAGGACTTTTTTTTTTAGATGTAGAATTAACATTAATTAGGAAATTAGAATTAAAATAGGATTTAGGAATAATTAAAAAAATGATCAGAAAATAATATAAAAATTAATTTTAGGATTAGATAATTAGGATAATTAGATTTTTAGGATAATTATTAGAATTTATTAATAGGAGAGTTGTTATTAGATTAAAATTAGATTACTAGAGTTAGATTAGTATAGGAATTAATAGATAAAAATAGATAAAAAAAAAGGGAAGATAAAGACTAATTGTTATCTAATTAAATTAAAACTCTAACTCTTTATGGCTATAAAAAGAGGACACTGCTATTGGGAGGGAGAGTCTGACGATGGTTGCATCTTTCTCATCCCACTGTCATCTTCACCGGAACCCTACCTTTCCTAACCCGAGCATCCTTGCCTCCATCGCTATTGTTGCCCTCCTCATCGTTTAATATATCCCTTGCACCGAACCATCTTCTGCAAGCCTACACCGCTCCATTGCGTTGTCTCATCTTTGCTGTCACCTGCAAGCTTCCAGCCAACCTTGCCATCTTCTTTATCGCACTGCTCCAACTACCTGCGTCTACTGCTGCACTTGTGGCTCGTCCAAGAATACCATGCAAAAGACCATCATTCTTCTCAAGGCTGCTACACCTGCATTGACGCTGCCATAACCACCCAAGCCGCATTCATTCAAAGCCACCCGTGCCTATGTTTTAATCACCATCATCGACTGTCACCACCATTTAGCATAGTTACACCATTGTTGCCCTTGCTTTCGCATCCTCCACCTTCAGTCGTCAATCCCCAGCCCTGTTCCCAGTTGCGACGCCATCAGCTTGTACCAGCAAACCATTCAAGCGTCTCGCCGTTGCCATTTGAATCGAGACCCTTGTGTTGCGTATCGACACTGCCGCCTCAATTGCTTCACCGGTCTCTTGCTGCTGCTGCACCGTTGTCACCAATTACTGCATCACCGTCGCCCCTACTCTGCATGTTTGTCCGCTGCTAGCAGCATCGTGCCACTGTTTCCTCACCAGCTACATTTTCTACACCATCGCTAGGCGTCCCTTGTTGCCGTTCCAGTCGTAAATCATCACCACATCTGCACCAACATTATCATCATCACGTGGGAGCTGATTTTACTACAATTTACCGGAAACGTGGACCACTACAGCAAAGAAAAGAGAAGGAAATAAAGACAAGTGCAGGTTTGTTTAATTAATGATAAAGTTAACTAATTAATTAGTAATTTGTATAATATATTAAATTGATAAATATTTGCATGTGTTTTAGTAATTTAACAGATTAACAATTTGATACTAATATCTAACTTGATGTAATCGTTTTAGTTGTATAAGATAATGTATAATATGGATAAAAAAGGGTTTAAATAATTGGCATGATAATTTGATTTGTGATTAAAAATAATTTACGTTAATTAATTAATTTAATAACAATTGAATGATTTAATATGAATTGGTTAATTGTGGATTTATTTGCATGACTTGTATAATATGAATTGATTTACTTTGCATGATTATTTTGATAATATTTGATTAATATGTGTTGAATAAATAATTTGTGTGTTGATATGATTTGTTTAATTTAATTTGTATGATATTTGTATGATATATTTTCTGTTTTATATGTTTAGTATGATAGATATTAGATAAATAAAATAATAAATTAAATTAAATTAGAAAAAATGCAAATAAGAATAAACAGAATAAAGATTGAATAAGAAAATAATAAAATTGGTTATCAAAGATGAATATGGATTATGCTGAGGATGAAACTCCAAGAAAGTCAATTGGTACTCCTTGGATTTTCTAGGTGAGAGGATTCTTTTTGAGTTGAGCCAGATTGATGGAATACTTGAGGAGAATTTTCAAGAAAACATAATCCATGTTCATTTTAAAGATATAATAATAATAAAGAATAAAATAAAATAATAAATTAAGAATAAAGGATATAAAATAATATCATGATAAGGTAATAAAAGAAGTAAATGTGACATATGCCGAGGATGAAACTCCAAGAAAGTCAATTGGTACTCTTTGGAATTTCTAGGTGAGAGGATTCTTCTTCGGTTGAACCAGA
This sequence comes from Heritiera littoralis, assembly GCA_031772115.1. NCBI lineage: Eukaryota > Viridiplantae > Streptophyta > Magnoliopsida > Malvales > Malvaceae > Heritiera > Heritiera littoralis. The sequence goes on from JAPDPK010000055.1 coordinate 1,504,606, forward strand.
TTGATGGGATACTTAAGAAGAATTGTCAATAAACCATATGTCATGTTTATTTTTAAAATATAAAATAATAGAATTAGAACAATACAATAAGAAGAATAAGATTAGAAAATATTTAAAGATAAGAATTCCATAATATACTCAATCAATCCGACGATGGAGTTCAAGAAAGTCGATTGGTACTCCTTGAACATCTTGAGGTGAGGGGAGTTTCTAAGATTTGAGCCAGATTGATGGAATAGTCTTAGAAACTTTCCCAATATTTAATTATCAAAACTAATACAAACATAAAGGCAAATTTAGACTAAACTTAGAACTAAGTGGTACCATTTTAGAATGGGCGTCGTGGGGGTGCTAATCCTTCTCCACACGTAACCGTACTCCCGAACCCTAGATTCTTTGAACGTAGACCATGCCTTATCCTTAGACAATAGTAGGTGACCAATCACACCTTAGATTTGAATGGTTGGTGGCGACTCCTAGAATTTTAAAGTCTAGCGGTTAGGTTTACGGACCTAGACGTTACGACAGCTTGGCGACTCCACTGGGGACTTTAGAGAGTCAGGCCAAATATTCGTTTAAAGATTAGTCTAAGTTTGCCTAGAAGTATTTGGAAAATGTATAATAAAATGTTAATTCATTCCTTCAACACACACATCACTTGCATTTGCATAAGCCCTCAACCCGGGCTCTTCCTTTTTAGGAGGGAGTAAAGTAACTATGCTTTCGTGAGGTGATAACCTCCACATAGGCTAACGAAATACTCCCACTCAGATTGAACCTTTCCATTTGTAACCTATAATGGGTGAGGATTGGGTGCCTTACTAGTCCTGTGTGGATGATAGTGAGGAACAATTTGGGAACCTTTAGCTCTTTAACCAAACCCAACATATAGAAAAAAAACATGTTAGGAGAACACATGAAGGAAAACTTATATATATATATAAAATCTCTTTTTGTTTCATTCTCACGTTTTTGTGCATTTCTTAGGAGGCCTGTCTCATAGCAATTGATTAACAGACTTAAAATCCATCTACATCCATGGAGAATTTTTCCCAGAAGAAGTCTGCGAAGTCTTTACCCTCCAGTGAAGTGAAGCTATTATCTGAAGAGGCCCAACAAAGGGACGATGACTGCTTGCCTAAAGATTACATCTCCAATCTTCTTGAAAAAGTTCGTCTTGATCTTAGACAAAATGATTTCACCGAGTTAATTGGCATTTGGGGAAGTTGGGATCAAGAGAAGAAAGAAACATTCCAAAACAAATATGGGGGTTTGGCTTTACTCCTCTTTGTAGATGTGGATGTTGATTTGATCAGGGCTATGGTACAATTTTGGGATCCGTCTTATCGGTGTTTTGTGTTTAATGAAAATGACATGGTGCCGACAATAGAAGAATATTCAGAGTTGCTTTATCCGAAATTGCCAGTTGGAGACAAAATCTATTGGAGGAACAAGACAAGTTATCGCAAGAAGTTGGCTGCGATGATTGGTGTTGATGTGCAAGAAATTGATCAGAGGTTAAGACAGAAAGGGAAAGGTATTTATCTCTCTTGGGATTACCTACGAAGTCGAATCACTCAACAAGCAGAGGATAAACAATGCATGAAACTGATGGCCTTGGCTCTATATGGGATGGTGATTTTCCCAAAATTCTTGGGGCATATTGAAATCACAATTGCAGATTTTGTGGAACAGATTGATTTTGGGGTAAATGTTGTCCCTGCTATTTTGACTGAAACCATTAGATCTTTGAATTATTGTCGGCGAGTGGAGGACGGGCGTTTCATAGGATGTATGCAATTATTGTACATTTGGATGAAGAGTCATCTTAGAAACAGAGAAGCCAAATTTCGAGAGCCCTACTTTAAACACATCCCTATCAAGGAGTTTTGTGAAAATAAATGGCCTGAGCCAAAGACAAAAAAGGAGTGGGTTTCTACCTTGCGTAAACTCACAAATCGAGACATAGTCTGGACAGCGCCGTGGATGCCACGAGGACCAATGTTCTATGGTTGTGGAGAACGATGGTGGGTTCCTTTGTTAGGATTATGGGGCACCATATCTTATGCTTCTTTGATGGTACGAAGACAACTAGGATATGAGTAGTTTATCCCAGCTACTTATGGACTCAGTCAGTGAGAGTACGATTATTCAGAGAAAGGGGCTTTAAGAAAGATAGAAGAAGATGTTAAGGCATGGAAGACACCTCTCGCAATAAAACTAGGGATATTCACCGAAAAAGTTACTCCTGAATATTTTGTTTGGCATGCTAGACGAGCCAAGGATGTCAAAATTCCTTCTGAAGAAGATGATGAAGTTCTTGAAGAGCCTACACCCAGAGACCCTATGATTGATTTAGAGATTGCCAAAAGGAAGTTAGAGGAGGAGAAAAGTGAATTGGAACAAGAATACAAGAAATTCAAGTACGAGACTGATGTGAGAATAGGAAGGAGGGATCATGCATATTCAAAGGTCCATCAGGAGAAGAATAAGTTGTTGGACGAGATTAGTTACTTGAAGAAAAAGCTCGCGAGGTCTGAGAATAGTCGTCTGATGGAAGAAAACAAACGACTAAAGGAAGAAGCTCAGAAGAACCGGGAAGAAGCTCAGAAGAACCAGGAAGAAATTGCACGACTCAAGAAGAAAGCACAAAAGAAGGAAAATGAGCTTGATGAAGCTCAAAAGGAGATAATACGATGGAAAATTCGACTACAAGGAGTTCTCAATCAAGCCCAAAAAGATCAACAAAAGATGGCCCAAAATATGCAAACCTTAGTAGATGAATGGAAAATCTTCAAGAAGGACTCGCAACTCTTATGGACAATGTTTCATCAAATTAATTGGGTGGCTCATAGGGCCCAACAAATAGAAGATGAAATAAGGGAGATGAAGCCTGGAGTTAACCCAATAACTGAGCATGGAGAGAGGATGCTACAATTGTTAGAAGAGATAGAGGGCCATTATAGTGCAGTTAGAAGACTCATGTGGCACCATTAGATTTCTTCATGGATGTCTTAGGATTTTGGTTTTGCTAAATGATTGTTATGAGACAAGTTTTTTTTTCTTTATGCATTTAGGTTGTAAAATTCCATCCATCAATAAAATACATCTTTGAATTTTTTTAAGTCTTTGCACGTTTTCTCTTGAAAATAATTTCAACTTAATTGTGGCATTCAAGGTGTCAAAATTGAATCTACTAGACGGTCTGCCCTCCATAAATACCACACAAGGTACCAAGCTCGTATAATGGAAGATCAAAATAATAGAATAGAGAAGTTGGAAAGGGAAAATGCAGAGATAAAGGGGCAATTGAGCGAGATTACCCAATTACTAAAAGCCATGATTAAAGGAAAGGAGAAGATGGGTAATCAGGAGGAGTCTATCCAAGAACCTCAACAAAGCATGCGAGACAACCCTATTTTTGTGCCTGAAGGAAGTACTGTCAAAGCTCCCACACCTCTACAGATACAAGTTCAAAACCCAGTGGAGGTACCAAATTTAGATGATCCCACAGAGTTAGAAAAGTTGAAGCATAAAGAAGAATATAGTGGTACTAAAGCTCAGCTGAGCTTGATAGAGGAAAGACTAAGTGCCGTTGAAGGAGTTGACTATTTTGGACCTGTTGATGCTGAAAGGTTGTGTCTGGTACCTGGTGTCGTGCTTCCACCAAAATTCAAAGTGCCTGAATTTGAAAAATTCAATGGAACATCGTGCCCAAAAGATCATCTCACCATGTACTGTAGAAAGATGGCGGCATATGCATGGGACGACAAGCTATTGATTCATGTATTTCAAGATAGCTTGACTGGGTCAGCTGCTAAGTGGTATAACCAATTAGAAAGGAGCAAAGTTTCCTCTTGGTCGGAATTGGCAAGGGCCTTTATAGCTCAATACAAACATGTGTCTGATGTAGCCCCTGATCGCTTGTCTCTCCAAGGTATGGAAAAGAAGAAAGATGAGTGCTTCAAGGAATATGCCCAACGATGGAGGGACATGGCATCACAAGTTCAACCTCCTTTAACTGAAAAGGAAGTCACTATGTTCTTTTTGAATACTCTCAAGGCACCTTACTATGAGCGTATGCTTAGCAGCGTAACTAAGAACTTTGCAGATATGGTGCTAACAGGTGAAGCTATTGAGAATGCCATCAAGAGCGGTAAGATCGAAGCACCTGTGAATGATAGTAGGAAGGGTGGATTCTTGAAGAAGAAAGAAGGAGATGCACAAGCCGTCCAAAACAATTCGCGTCACCTTTATACCCCTCACCCACCTTCAGTAAACTACACTTATTCTCAATCTTACCCACAAACTCATCCCCAAAACACCTATCAACCTGTTTTCCATCGACAAACTCCTACAACCTCAACAAACCCCACTTTCCCACCTAATGACCAGAGGTACACCCGACCTAGTCGAAATATCGCCATAGACCCTATACCCATGGCATACGCTGAGCTATTCCCAAAGTTGGTGGAAGGTCATCTCATTGCCCCTATTTATATAGAACCCTTGAAACCTCCTTACCCAAAGTGGTACGATCCCAATGCAAAATGTGCCTATCATAACGGCAATATTGGTCATTCTATTGAGAATTGCATGGGTTTGAAGGTGAAAGTCCAATCACTTGTCAAAGCTGGGCTTTTGAGTTTTGGGAAGAAAGGTGAGCCAGATGTTAATGCAAACCCATTGCCCGATCATGCTAGGACAACGGTAAATGCGGTTGAGGACCCAAGGAGAGGTACAATCAAGAGGACTGTTGTCGAAATAATAACTCCATTAGAAAAGGTGTTTGAGGTTCTGGTGGAATCTGACTTATTACAACCAGTGATGTTTGTCGCAAGCTCTTATAAAGGGCAATATGATAGAAAAATGACATGCAAATACCATTGGGGAGCAATAGGGCACTCTGTTCAGTATTGCGAGGATTTTAGAAGAAAGTTGCAAGAACTAATTGATGAATCTTGTGTGGAATTCTATGAAGAAGTTCAAGATGAAGGAGTTCATGCCACTGATAAGGAGTTTGTTTTAAAACCATTGAAAGTGCTTTATGAAGAGAAACCTACGCCATCAGTACAAGGGCCTAAGGTGGTGATAGAAGTGCCAACTCCATTCCCATACAAGAGTGACAAAGCCGTACCTTGGAGGTATGGGCATGATGTAATAATCAAAGATGGAGCAAATGTTGAACTAATGGTGGATAGCTCTGATTCCGCCAATATAGCTGGAGTTGGGGGGATGATACGTAGTGGACGTTGCTACACCCCTGAGATGCTACAACAGGCAAGAAAAGAGAAGGCCAAAGTGGGGGAAGAAGAAATGGCACCACTCCCAGATCCTGAGGAGAATCGACAAAGGCAGGTAACAGACGAAGATGTTGTGAATTCTTGAGACTCATTAAGCATAGTGAGTATAGTGTGGTAGAACAATTAAACAAGATGCCGGCTCGAATTTCATTATTGTCTCTGCTCTTGAACTCTGAACCTCATAGGAAGGCATTGTTGAAGGTGTTGAATCAAGCTTATGTGGTGCACGATGTATCTGTAGAAAAGATAGACCATCTAGTGAGCAATTTGGTGGTAGATAATTTCATATCCTTTAGTGACGATGAAATCCCAGCTGAAGGAAGAGGGAGTACTAAAGCTCTCCATATAAGTGCAAAATGCAGAGGCATCACAATTGGTAGGGTGTTGGTTGATAATGGCTCATCTATCAATATCATGCCGATGATTACTTTGACAAGGATGCCGATAGATGAATCTCACATGAAGGCAAGCAATATGGTGGTAAAGGCATTTGATGGAGCTCGTAGAGAAGTTATGGGAGATATAGAGCTTCCAATGCAGATTGGTCCATGTACTTTTAATATACAATTCCAGGTGATGGACATTACACCATCTTATAGTTGCCTTCTGGGAAGGCAATGGATTCACATGGCAGGAGCGGTTCCTTCCTCCCTTCACCAAAAGCTAAAATTTGTGGTGGACGGCCAAATAATTATTATCTCAGGAAAAGAAGACATGATAGTAGCTCAAACTTCCGCTACACCTTATGTGGACATTGGAGATGAAGCTGTGGAATGCTCGTACAGATCCTTTGAGGTGGCAAATGCTCTATATGTGGGGGAAGGGTCAAGTCTGTGTACTCCTCGCTTGTCAAATACCATTGGTATGGTTGTGAAGCAAATATTATGGAAAGGGTGGCTCCCTGGTTATGGGTTGGGTAGAAACCTGCAGGGAATGTTGGAGCCACTAGAGATCATCGAAAACAAGGACAGATTTGGGTTAGGGTACAGACCGACAAGAATAGAAAAAATGAAGATGATGACTGAGAAGAAAGAGAAGAGAATTGCTCGTTTGCATGGCCGTGATTTTGAGTCCAAGAGGCTAATCATACCACACTTATATGATTCGTTTCACTCAGCAGGGTATATTCATCCAGATTCCATGATGGTGACTGAAAATGGATTGTTGAAGGTTTTTGCAAATTTGTCTGTTTCCGTGGTTGATAAAGAAGGAAGTGGAGGGTTTGACGTTGATCGGTTCGTGTACCCTTCAAGCGCAGAGCTAGGAAATTGGACTGTTTATGAGATGCCAGTTGTCTATGCCACCCAAGAGTAATGAATTTTCTTTATTTTCTTATTTTCATTTGTTCTAGGTTTTCTTAGGATCATTCAGTTTCTTAAATAATGTAGGGGTGCTTATGCCCAAAAGCACTGAGATTTTCTTTCATGTATTGGGCCAACTTACATTGATTTTCATTTCGATAAAGAGATTAATAAAATGCATTTTCTTCAATTCCTCAAGTACAGATCTCATTTCTTTCCAAGACACAATTACCCACATTCTTCATTTTACCAATTTTCAGGGATCCAGACAATGAAAATGATGATAACAATGACATTAATTCAGAATTTAATTTTGAGAATCCTGTTCAATTTAATGAATCTGATCATGAAGAGAACCTTGAGGATTATATCGTGCCTTCTGAGATACTAAGATTGGTGGATCATGAAAAGAAACCCATCGAACCTTATCAAGAAGAAACAGAAATAATAAGTTTGGGAGATGATGTGAATAAAAAGGAGGTGAAGATAGGAACTTCCTTGCCATCCAATGAAAGGGAGGAATTAAAGGAGCTACTTCATGAATATGTAGATGTGTTCGCTTGGTCCTATCAAGATATGCCTGGACTCGATACTAGAATTGTGGAGCACAAGTTGCCATTGAAGCCTGAGTGTAAGCCTGTACAGCAGAAGTTAAGGCGCATGAAGCCTGATATGTTATTGAAGATTAGAGATGAAGTTAAGAAGCAATTTGATGCTGGTTTCTTGGAGGTGGCCAGGTACCCTGAATGGGTAGCCAATATAGTTCCAGTTTCGAAGAAATGGGGGAAAGTGCGAATGTGTGTGGACTATAGAGACTTGAACAAAGCTAGTCCTAAGGATAATTTTCCTTTACCCCACATTGATACACTTGTGGACAACACTGCCAAATACTCCACATTTTCATTCATGGATGGATTTTCGGGCTATAATCAAATAAAAATGGCTCGCGAAGACAGGGAGAAAACCACATTTGTGATAATGTGGGGAACCTTTTGTTACAAAGTTATGCCTTTTGGGCTAAAGAATGCTGGAGCTACATATCAAAGAGCAATGGTGACTCTCTTCCATGACATGATGCATAAAGAGACAGAGGTCTATGTAGACGATATGATTGCAAAATCGCGTAAAGGGGAGAATCATGTCACTAGTCTCAAAAAACTATTTGATAGATTGAGGAAGTATCAATTGAAGCTGAATCCGGCTAAGTGCACATTCGGGGTTAAATCTGGAAAGCTATTGGGCTTTATGATCAGTGAAAAAGGGATAGAAGTGGATCCAGATAAGATCCAAGCTATTCAAGACCTGACTCCTCCACGCACCCAAAAGGAAGTGAGAGGATTTTTGGGAAGATTAAACTATATCTCTCGTTTCATTTCTCAACTCACCCTCAAATGTGATCCAATATTCAAGTTGCTTCGTAAGAGAGATCCCGGGGAATGGAATGAAGAATGCCAGGAAGCCTTCAACAAAATCAAAGAATATTTGTCGAACCCTCCTGTGTTGGTACCACCAGTAACTGGAAGAGCTTTGTTTTTGTATTTGATAGTCTACGAGAAGTCAATGGGATGTGTGTTGGGGCAAAGAGATGAATCTGGGAAGAAAGAACATGCAATTTACTATCTGAGCAAAAAATTCACAGATTATGAGTCCAAATATACTGAGTTAGAAAAAATGTGTTGCGCATTGGCTTGGACGGCTCATAGACTCAGACAGTACATGTTGTATCATAGCACATGGTTAATCACAAAATTGGATCCTCTCAGGTACATCTTTGAAAAGCCTGCATTGTCTGGAAGGATCGCAAGGTGGCAAGTAATGCTTTCTGAATATGATATCATATATGTGGCCCAAAAAGCCATCAAAGGGAGTGCAATTGCAGAATTTATTGCTGATCGTAGTACGAATGGTTATGAACCAATGAAGATGGAGTTCCCAGATGAAGATTTGATGTTTGTAGAAGAAAAATGTGAGAAAAGACCATGGAAGATGTGTTTTGATGGGGCGTCGAATGCTCTGGGGCACGGGGTAGGAGTGATTCTTATATCTCCTGAAGGTAGTTATTATCCAATTACTGCTAAATTGGATTTTAATTGCACGAACAATGTAGCTGAGTATGAGGCATGTGTCATGGGTCTGCAGGCGGCCGTAGAAAGAAAAGTCAAGATACTTGAGGTGTATGGTGATTCAGCTCTGGTAATTTATCAATTAAAAGGAGAATGGGAAACTAGAGATCCAAAATTAATCCAGTACCGAAAGTATATCGTTGAGTTGATTGATTATTTTGAAAATATCCAGTTCGAACATTTGCCACGAGAAGAAAATCAGATAGCTGATGCTTTAGCCACCCTAGCAGCATTGTTCAAGTTGGATGCAAATGCAGAGATCCAACCAATTAGGATGGAAGTGAAGAGTTCCCCAGCACACTGCTTGAGTGTTGAAGAGGAAGTAGATGGGAAGCCTTGGTATCACGATATTCTGCAATACATAAAAAATCAGCAGTATCCTGAGCATGCTACTGAAAATGACAAAAGAACTATAAGAAGATTGGCTATGGGATTCTTCTTAGATGGAGAAATTTTGTACAAAAGAAGTCGACATCAAGTACTGTTAAGGTGCGTGAATTCAACTGAAGCTACTAAAATTCTTGAAGAAGTGCATGATGGAGTCTGTGGAGCTCATGCTAATGGTCACATGATGGCCCGACAAATCATGAGAGCAGGTTACTACTGGCTGACTATGGAAAGAGATTGTATTAACTATGCTCGAAAATGCCACAAGTGCCAGATCTATGCTGATAAAATTCATGCACCTCCAAATGCTCTAAATGTGTTAGCACCTCCATGGCCTTTTTCAATGTGGGGCATGGATGTGATCGGACCAATTACTCCCAAGGCTTCGAACGGGCATAGGTTCATTTTTGTGATGATTGATTACTTTACCAAATGGGTTGAAGCTGCTTCATATGCAACTGTAACACGAGCAGTGGTTTGCAAGTTTATCAAGAGGGAGATAATTTGTCGATATGGGCTTCCAGAAAGAATTATCTCTGATAATGCTCGAAATTTGAACAACAAGATGATGGAAGATGTGTGTACTCAGTTCAAAATCAAGCATCATAATTCAGCGCCATATCGTCCAAAGATGAATGGGGCAGTAGAAGCAGCAAATAAAAGCATCAAGAGGATAGTGGAAAAAATGGTTGAGACATATAGAGATTGGCATGAGAAGTTGCCATTTGCCCTACATGCTTATAGAACATCTGTTCGCACTTCTACTGGGGCAACACCATTTTCACTAGTGTATGGAATGGAAGCTGTGCTGCCTGTTAAAGTTGAAATTCCATCCTTAAGGGTCCTGATGGAAACAAAGTTAGAAGAGGCTGATTGGGTGAGAGATCGTTACGAGCAGCTCAACTTCATTGAGGAAAAAAGAATGGCAGCATTGTGTCACGGCCAACTGTATCAAAGGAGAATGATGAAAGCGCATGATAAGAAGGTTCGACCAAGAAAATTCAGAGAAGGAGAATTGGTCCTGAAGAAGATTCTCCCAAATCAACCAGACAATAGAGGAAAATGGGCTCCAAATTGGGAAGGTCCTTATGTTGTGAAAAGGGCATTCTCTGGCGGGGCATTACTTTTGGTAGATATGTATGGAGATGATTTGCCAAACCCAATAAATTCAGATTCTGTGAAGAAGTATTATGCCTAAAAAAAAAGAAAAAAAAAAGAAAAAATAAAAAAAAAAGAAAAAAAGAGATAAAGAAAAAGGAGGATTCAAATTGAAAACCCAAAAGGGCAGTTTGAGTCAATGGGGGGTGAATTCGAACTGAAAACCCGTAAAGGGCGGCTTGAATCAAGGAGACATATCTAAGTTGAAAACCTGAAAAGGCGACTTAGGTATGAGGAGAAAAGGCATTAAAGGGTCATGATATAGAAGCACTAATGTGATTTGATAGGACTTTACATGGTCGGATGACTTGAAGAGAATGAGATTTTTGAATGAGAATTCTGTATTAATTGATCAGAGTTATTTGAATGTTTGCCCAAAGCCTGGTTAAATAATCCTAGAATCCTTGTTTTTCTTTCAACCTTGCTTTACCTTCACACTTGACTACCTTTTGTAATATTTCCAGATGTTGAATGATACCACTCTTTTCATTTCACCTACAATTTCTTTGCTATATCCTAACCTTGAGGGATTGAGAAATTGTATTGCATTGATTTTGAAATTGAAATGATAATGAATGTTTGCTTGGCAAAATATGTGAAAGACTCCTATATTATTTAGGAAAATGAAAGAAAAGGAAACTTGTGAATGAATGAAAATTGGAAATCGAGAAAAACCAATGAATAAAGAAGAGTGAATGAAGATTTTAAATAGCAAATGAATGACCAGATAGGAAGGATAGTAAAGAAGAAGAGACAAGAGATAAGATAAGCTAAAGAGGGCACGAAGATAAGAGCTTTATTGGAAAAAAAAAATGAAGAAGGAAAATGAGGAAAGAAATAGGAAATATAAGGACAAGATGACAAATGAAGAATGCATGAGATGGACTGATACAGAAAAACCTTGTTATTGCCATAATTAATGTTGAAATATTTTTCAAAGAAAACATTCCATGAACAGAATAGATTGTGTGAGTGATATTGCATGGATGGCATTGCATAGATAGAATAAACTGCATTGATAGGATGGAATGCTTGCACAGTTGCATACATGATGCATTGCATGAGAAAAAGAAAAATTTCAGACAAGATTTCGTGAGTACAATCTCTAAGACCTTCGGGCATGATTCCTCCAAAGCTTTTTAGACAAGATTTTTAAAGTTTGACTGCCTGCCTGTTTAGGAGGAGCTTTTAGACAAGATTTTTAAAGTTTGACTGCCTGCTTATTTAGGAGGAGCTTTTTGGACAAGATTTTTAAAGTTTGACTGCCTGCCTGTTTAGGAGGAGCTTTTGGACAAGATTTTTAAAGTTTGACTGCCTACCTGTTTAGGGGGAGCTTTTTGGACAAGATTTTAAAGTTTGACTACCTGCCTGTTTAGGGGGAGCTTTTGGATAAGATTTTAAAGTTTGACTGCCTTCCTGTTTAGGGGGAGCTTTTAGATAAGATTTTAAAGTTTGACTGCCTACCTATTTAGGGGGAGCTTTTAGACAAGATTTTTAAAGTTTGACTGCCTGCCTGTTTAGGGGGAGCTTTTTGGACAAGATTTTAAAGTTTGATTGCCTTTCTGTTTAGAGGGAGCTTTTTCAAAAAAAAAAACGAAAAAATAAAAAAATTTAAAAATTTTAAAAAAAATTTAAAGATGTCGAAAATTTTAAAAAAAAAAAAGAAGAAGAAGAAGTCGGACAAAATAGGTGTCTATGTCTTTGTGAAAATACTGTTTCACAGCAAATGCACAAAGAGGGCCAACTGTAGACACCCTATTTTGTCCGAATTCTTAATTTGTAAAAATAATTAATTGATTTAGGTGACATAGTATCTTAGAATTAGGCTAGAATTAAATTAGGATTTTTTTAGATGTAGAATTAACATTAATTAGGAAATTAGAATTAAAATAGGATTTAGGAATAATTAAAAAAATGATCAGAAAATAAAATAAAAATTAATTTTAGGATTAGATAATTAGGATAATTAGATTTTTAGGATAATTATTAGAATTTATTAATAGGAGAGTTGTTATTAGATTAAAATTAGATTACTAGAGTTAGATTAGTATAGGAATTAATAGATAAAAATAGATAAAAAAAAAGGGAAGATAAAGACTAATTGTTATCTAATTAAATTAAAACTCTAACTCTTTATGGCTATAAAAAGAGGACACTGCTATTGGGAGGGAGAGTCTGACGATGGTTGCATCTTTCTCATCCCACCGTCATCTTCACCGGAACCCTACCTTTCCTAACCCGAGCATCCTTGCCTCCATCGCTATTGTTGCCCTCCTTATCGTTTAATATATCCCTTGCACCGAACCATCTTCCGCAAGCCTGCACCGCTCCATTGCGTTGTCTTATCTTTGCTGTCACCTGCAAGCTTCCAGCCAACCTTGCCATCTTCTTTATCGCACTGCTCCAACTACCTGCGTCTACTGCTGCACTTGTGGCTCGTCCAAGAATACCATGCAAAAGACCATCATTCTTCTCAAGGCTGCTACACCTGCATTGACGCTGCCATAACCACCCAAGCCGCATTCATTCAAAGCCACCCGTGCCTCTGTTTTAATCACCAGCATCGACTGTCACCACCATTTAGCATAGTTACACCATTGTTGCCCTTGCTTTCGCATCCTCCACCTTCAGTCGTCAATCCCCAGCCCTGTTCCCAGTTGCGACGCCATCAGCTTGTACCAGCAAACCATTCAAGCGTCTCGCCGTTGCCATTTGAATCGAGACCCTTGTGTTGCGTATCGACACTGCCGCCTCAATTGCTTCACCGGTCTCTTGCTGCTGCTGCACCGTTGTCACCAATTACTGCATCACCGTCGCCCCTACTCTGCATGTTTGTCCGCTGCTAGCAGCATCGTGCCACTGTTTCCTCACCAGCTACATTTTCTACACCATCGCTAGGCGTCCCTTGTTGCCGTTCCAGTCGTAAATCATCACCACATTTGCACCAACATTATCATCATCACGTGGGAGCTGATTTTACTACAATTTACCGGAAACGTGGACCACTACAGCAAAGAAAAGAGAAGGAAATAAAGACAAGTGCAGGTTTGTTTAATTAATGATAAAGTTAACTAATTAATTAGTAATTTGTATAATATATTAAATTGATAAGTATTTGCATGTGTTTTAGTAATTTAACAGATTAACAATTTGATACTAATATCTAACTTGATGTAATCGTTTTAGTTGTATAAGATAATGTATAATATGGATAAAAAAGGGTTTAAATAATTGGCATGATAATTTGATTTGTGATTAAAAATAATTTACGTTAATTAATTAATTTAATAACAATTGAATGATTTAATATGAATTGGTTAATTGTGGATTTATTTGCATGACTTGTATAATATGAATTGATTTACTTTGCATGATTATTTTGATAATATTTGATTAATATGTGTTGAATAAATAATTTGTGTGTTGATATGATTTGTTTAATTTAATTTGTATGATATTTGTATGATATATTTTCTGTTTTATATGTTTAGTATGATAGATATTAGATAAATAAAATAATAAATTAAATTAAATTAGAAAAAATGCAAATAAGAATAAACAGAATAAAGATTGAATAAGAAAATAATAAAATTGGTTATCAAAGATGAATATGGATTATGCCGAGGATGAAACTCCAAGAAAGTCAATTGGTACTCCTTGGATTTTCTAGGTGAGAGGATTCTTCTTGAGTTGAGCCAGATTGATGGAATACTTGAGGAGAATTTTCAAGAAAACATAATCCATGTTCATTTTAAAGATATAATAATAATAAAGAATAAAATAAAATAATAAATTAAGAATAAAGGATATAAAATAATACCATGATAAGGTAATAAAAGAAGTAAATGTGACATATGCCGAGGATGAAACTCCAAGAAAGTCAATTGGTACTCCTTGGAATTTCTAGGTGAGAGGATTCTTCTTTGGTTGAGCCAGATTGATGGGATACTTAAGAAGAATTGTCAATAAACCATATGTCATGTTTATTTTTAAAATATAAAATAATAGAATTAGAACAATACAATAAGAAGAATAAGATTAGAAAATATTTAAAGATAAGAATTCCATAATATACTCAATCAATCCGACGATGGAGTTCAAGAAAGTCGATTGGTACTTCTTGAACATCTTGAGGTGAGGGGAGTTTCTAAGATTTGAGCCAGATTGATGGAATAGTCTTAGAAACTTTCCCAATATTTAATTATCAAAACTAATACAAACATAAAGGCAAATTTAGACTAAACTTAGAACTAAGTGGTACCATTTTAGAATGGGCGTCGTGGGGGTGCTAATCCTTCTCCACACGTAACCGTACTCCCGAACCCTAGATTCTTTGAACGTAGACCATGCCTTATCCTTAGACAAGAGTAGGTGACCAATCACACCTTAGATTTGAATGGTTGGTGGCGACTCCTAGAATTTTAAAGTCTAGCGGTTAGGTTTACGGACCTAGACGTTACGACAGTATGATGCATGAAGCTTGGGGCATAAGTCTCAAAACAGTATAAAAATCGTACGTTAGCCTTTATGGATTTCAAACACCGTAAATCAAATATCCATAAGGCTCACATGTAAATATAATCACCTTTATGAAATTTATAAAATAAATAATATTTTTCAAATTATTTCATAAAGGTATAAATTATATTTTCTATACGGTGAAAACAGTTTGCAAAATCATTACTGTAAAGATAGAAGGGCAAAACTGTCTTTTTTCACCATAAAACACATATGCACGCTTTCCCGTGCTTTTTATCCAAAACATGGTTTTCAAAGAAATCGGGATTCAAATCAAATATTTTCATAATTTATGTAAAAATAAATTATTTACTTTCCAAATTCAAAATCCCTTAACCATGTTTTTCTTCTAGAAACACGTGTAGAGACCTCTAGTCTCGAAATCATGGTTTCCCATCACTTCTTAACTTTTATGGAATTTTCATAATTATTTGTTTCCATAATTAAAACCATAAAGGTTTTATGTAAAATCAAGTGAATATTTAAGAATATTTATAAAAATATTCACTTCAGTCTCTTTTTCATTTTCATCTCGTTTCCCGTGAAATATCACCTACAGGGTGAATTTTCGGTGATTTTCTTTTCACCATTCTCGAAAACATGAATATTTTAAAATCAAACATGTTTTATGAAATTTACTTAATTTCTCGATTTTCGTACTTGAAAATCGTTTCACGTGAAATCAAATCATTTATTATGATTTTCAGTGATTTTCTGTAAATTTCAGTGATTTTTCGATAATTTTTCGGCAGTATAACGGCCGCCGATTTGACTAGCCTCCTGCACCGAAAATACAGTTTATATTTCTCAACCAGTATTTCACCACAATTTAAAACCGATAAATCACCACAAATTTCAAAACCAATCATGATAAATTGCATTTATAATTTAAATGCATAATTTAAAACATGGCCGAATATCCTTACAGGCGGCACATGTCTCCCTTACCTGTTTTGGGTCGGCGACTGCCTCTCGAAGGTCGCGCCCGTGTTCACGTCGCCCGATTCCATCGGCTCGGTCATCGAGGGAATTTTCTGGAATTTAACTTCTAAAATTTAGAATTTTTCCACAATTATTTAAATAAATAAATTAATTAAATAATTTACTATTTTTCGGGATTTCTTACCTATTCCCGTATTTCTCGGGATTTCCCGTAATTTCCGAATTTTCGAGAATTTTCTAAATTTCCTGAATTCCTTTCCCCTTTTCTTTTTCTTTTTTTTCTTCCTTCTTTCTTTTTCTCTTTTTCTTTCTTTTTCTTTTCTTTTCTTTTTTCTTTTCTTTTTCCTTTTCTTTTTTATTTCTTTTCTTTCCTGGCCGGTTCAGACCAGTCAGACCGGCTCCACCCTCCTCACCGCCAGTTCTCCTTCGGTGGCCGGTTCTCCAGCAGCTCGAGGGCTCAGTAGCTGGCCGACGTCGACGCGAAGCTGCCGGTGGCCTCAATTTGGCCTGGATCGGTGGCACGACGGCGGATCTACTCGGTTTTGCCTCGGTCACTTCTCCTCCTCCGTCGGCCTTCCTCCGCCGTTCCCAACCTCTCCGGTGGCCTCCATCCCATTCCTCTCCTTCCGCCGGTGCTTCGACTATGGAGCGGCGGCCAATTTGGCCGACAACCGCCAGATCTGGTTTTCTCCTCTTCTCGGCTTCCGTCGGTTTCCACCCCTGTTTCCGCTTCTGTTCCTCCCGTTTCCGTCGTCGGTCGTCTTCTCCTCTCTGGCCGGCGCCGTCTCTTCCTTTTTCCCTCGCCGGCGGTGGCATCTCCGCCACCGTCAGCCTCACCTGGGGGGAGGGGGAATCGGGTTTGCTTCCCCGATTTCTCCTTTCCATTTTTGTTTTATTTCTTTCTATTTTTAGTATACATCATACTATATACTTTATACTATATACATATAATATATATATATATACTATATATTACACATAATATTATTTCATATGTAATGTATAGTACAATATATATATGTATATTATAAAATATATGTCTTGTGTATATATATATATGTATATTTATATATTTTAAAATTAAATAACATTTATATAAACATTTATATAAATGTAATAATTCCATATATATATATATATATATATTGTATTAACAATATATATACACTCAAACTTTAATGAAATTTAATATTTACATTTTCTCAAATATGTATATACTTACATATACATAAAATGTCATACTTGAATACATATGTATTATTTAAATTTAGCAAATAGTATATATACTTATATATATACCACGGTATATTAATATATACAGTATACCATATAGTATTTAAATACATATGCATTTACGTCAAATTACATTTATATAATTTGTAATTATATAAACATATTTTATTTTCATTTCTCATTTTCTTATTTAATTTGGATTTCCATTTATCCAAATTAAATTTTCCTACTTTCCTTATTTAATTTCCTCTTTCCATTATTTTTATTTTCACTTCCAATTTAAATTTCCTTCACTCGGATTTCCACAATCCGTTCCTTTCTCAATTCTCGGGATTTTCACTAGTATCCCGTTCTCATAATTAATTCATTTATTTATTTCTAATATTTATAATTTCCAATTAAATGAAAAATTTATGGTTATCACACCATCACACTGAATTACATAAAAAAAATTAGGATTCTCAGCTTATTTTCTTCGAAAATAACATAGAACAGCTTGGGCATCTCCAGCATCTAAGTTTTTCCTCCTTAAATCTCTAAGATGATTCCAACAATCTCTATTTGAAAATTGTTGGTCAACATTGCTAAACAATGTAGCTACTTTTCCTAGAGGAATTCCTTCTTCATTAAATTTTTCAACAAGGCTCTTAGTTGCAAAAGTAATTTTTTTGTGGCATCTAAGATAAGACACACTCTTAGGACTAATTATATCATGATTATGTTCATTTGAAAATAATTTTACAATCCACTTCTTACTTTCCTTTACCCTTGTTACCTTAAACAATGCTCCACAACCAGTTCTTAAAGTTGAAAATCTCTTTCTAGTGATCTCGACATCATTTTGAGTGTCACTATTCTCTATAACTCTTTCTTTATACCGACCTTCATTACAACAAACATAGATGCGACTTACTATTTCAATAGATTGAGAGCCTGTTCTACTTGATCGAATGCGAATACCAAAACCTTGTTCCCTAGCAAAGATTTTATAAAAGCTCTCTACCTCATCTAAAGAGTCAAATTGCATTCCAATAAATGGCTCGGATTCCTTGATAACATTATCAAAAACTACTATGTTCTCTGAATTAGCTTGTAAACTACTACATTCATTAATTAGTGCACTTTGCTGACTCACCTCTATATTTTGAATATCACAAATAAGTTGGTTATCCTTCAGTGATGAACTCTCCATATAGTATATGTAAAAAAAAATCCTGGAACACAAGTCAAAAATGAATCTTTTAGATTTCAAATTGAAATCAAATGCAAAATTTGTCAAATGAGTAAAAATATAAGCTCATGCATATCAATTGCCACTAATTTACCAAAAAAAAGAGTTTCTTTCCTGAAATAAATTCACACCATGTTTTTTTACTTTAGATGCTGAAAATTAACAACTATTATTTTCATGACCTTGCTACAGGAAATTACAAATGGGGAAGAAGAAGAGACTAGAAGTCACACAGATAATGTACTCAAAAACAATAATCTTTCTAAAAGCCAAACAAACTTTATATTGGCAAAATCCAAAGTGAGAACCACTGTATCCTATTCAAACTAAGACAAATAGAATGTGAAAATACAAGTTTATTGTGTTGTCATTACATTGTGGAATTGGTTGCTTTATACCATGCTACCAGATTAGTTAATTTTTTGCATCTAACCCGTCCCCAATGACTGATACTACAAGCTAGTTTAAAATCTAACATGCATTGGTTATCGGTCTATAATAGGTTTTGGTTTTTTTTCTTCATCCAACAATGCCTCACTTATTCTCAAAAGCAACTTCAATCTCGATTCTGCTTCAGTTAACTGCTTCACGACAATAGCTACTTATAGGTTATTTCTTTCAAGGTTCCATCATATCTCACATTAACATCTATATCTTAGGCTTTAAAAACTACAAGAGAATTCAATATATGAGTTCTAATTACACTTTCTTTATCAAAAACCAAATGTGTGGCTAGCAATTGGAAAGGCAAAATTTTAAAAACAAAAAGGAAAGAAAAAACGAACCTAAAGTGCACTGAGAATAGACAACAACCTTTTGTAAAGTGGAAAAAAGAACCTATAAAATGAAAAAAAAAAAAGAAAAAAATGAAAGAGAGATGACATGAGAGCAGAATAATATTGCTTAGACGAGAGAAAATTGTTGGTGCAGAAACCACTCTCCCTAATTACTACATGTACAAAATTTCAGGACAGAAGTGGCAATCTAGTACTGATCATTCCATGGCTTAAATATAAAATTGCCAATAAAATAATAAACAATAATTCCTTAATTTTTCCAGCTATTATAAACTTACTTATCAGAATTTATCTATTTTCTTTGCACATTAATGCTAAAACGTGTTTTGGAGAATGAGGATTCTTTTGAAAAATTATTTTTCAGAGTCACGTATTTAATGGTTTTACAACTCATGTTTTCAAGATAACATAAATTGTAGCAAATAATTAACGAAAATAATTAAAAATATGTCTTTGATTTAACACATTTCGTGCACCAATTAGGATCCAAAGTCCAAACACATGGAATTTTTTTTTGTGTGTGTGTGTATGTGTGTATATAATCATAACTACAACATGGTTTTGCTTACAGCAGCTTTCAGTCTAGCAACTTTGCCTTTCCCTTCAGTTGCCTCACGCAATTTTGCCTTTTGCTTAGACCTTTCCTTCACCTCTAACATGTTCAAAATAAAGAAAATCATTTGTATCATAATCAACAGATTCTAGTTTCATGACCTTTATATATATAGGGACAATGTAAACGTGTTGTATATACATTCATACAATGTAAAATAGCTTCAATGTGTTGTATTCATAGGCATATTCTTTTTTTTTGAAAAGCAAAGGAATTTTCATTGATGAAAAAGATCATTACACAAGATCATCCATCCCAAATATATACATAAATAGATAATACACAAACAACCACCAATTCAGAGACTTAATCCAATTTGAGTTTTCAATGGGGCAAAATATCGAACATCTTAAAGGCATCAAATAGGAAAAAAAGATCTATTACTTCATCGTAGAACAATCCCACCTCAGGACTCCACACACAACAGAACATCAACATTGCAAAATAATGAATGTCAACAATGAAAAAAGACAACGAAAAAATCATGCATAGTAAAATGTTTATACAACGAACGACAAGTTCTTACTTCTCTGGGAATTTTGTGAAAAATGATACTTGGAATTTTCTTTTAACAATATCAATTTTGACAGAAATAATCTTACCCATGGGATTAGGATTGATGTAACATACAAAGATTGCCGTGAAGAGCGTCGGTGTAAAGAAAAAGAGAAGAGAAGACTGTCGACTGCCGTGAGATGTGAAGAAGAGAAGTGGGAGAGAAGATGCAAAATAGAGAGGCTGAAAAGAAAACACAAAACAAGAAGAGAAAGATATTTTTACCTTAATTTTTACATTTAATTTTACTTAAAAAGGGGTTTTAATCTAAGCAATCCATTAAATTCAATCCAAAGGCCAAAAAAGTGTGTAAAACTATTTAGTTTTACACTTGTGTAAATGGATCATTTCCCATATATATATGAGTATGAATCTACTTACACATGTGTAAAATAAATTTGTTTTACATAATTTTATATCTTCATATAGGATTAATATTTTTGCAAAGCAACCGTTGGATTTAACAACCTACTCATATTTATTATGTATGTAAATTTTTGAATCAATCTGCTATTTCTATCATTTTAATCTAGAATACTTCAATATATATCAATGGTTGAAATTTTATTTTATGAAATAAATAGTTAGACGTATTCGATTAATTTGAAATTTGGCATGCATGATCCATGTGAATAGAACATAAAATTCAACGGTTGGATTAAAAAAATTATAAATCATATAAAAAGATATGAAAGTGTGTAAAACTAAATTTGTTTTACACATGTGTAACTGGATCCCTCATATATATATATATATATATATATATATATATATATATCAAATGCAAAGAAAAAAGTCAAAACCAAAAAAAAATACGGGAGAGCTAGCTTGGATGAATAAGCCAAAAGTTATAGGCATTTGAATACGGAGAAAGATGGAATCGATTACCTATGGGAACAATGCTACAAAGAATATGTATATTTCTTGATTTCTATATGTATATCTTGGATTTAAGATCTGTACAGTTCGTTAGTTTAAGAAACTAAAGCAAAGAATTTGAAACCTTAAAACAGAAATTTGATTACATATTTGAACAAAGTCTTTCTAAGAATAGAAAGATAAATATTAGCTAGTTGAATACCCTTAAAGAGGCAATGTAATAACCTTTTCTATAAAGTTACTGATGAAGGTCTTACTGAAGGTCTTACTAAAGGTCATTGGGCCTTGATATAATTCATGCTGAAGAACATTGAGCCTAATGGTAGTCTAAGCCCAAGAGGAAAGAGCACTAAGAAGGGTCATGAAAGATTCACTAGGTTATCATTTAAGCTATGAGTTTTAACCGTAATTACTCGCCATATTACTCCTATAAATAGGTCATAAGTATCATTTTTAAACCCTAATCTCTATTTTGCTTAGGGAATCCCTTCAAATCCTGTCTGACTTAAGCATCGGAGTGCACGGGCAGGGAAAAGCCCTTGTGCCCTCTGATGGTTTTCTTTCTTACAGAGTTCTTGGAGACAGGTTAATGTGCAAATCGAGATTCATACGTCATCAAAAATCATTGTTGTGAACGAGTAACAACAATTGGCGCCATCTGTGGAAAACAAAATAAAAGCCAATCAAAACTTTGAATATGGTGAGAATAAGATCGACTACTATCAGAGATGGAAGCGACGAGAATTTCGTGAGTTCTCCTGAACAATCGATCCTCCACAAGACACATGTGAACAGGGAAGAAGAGAGAACAACAGTGTCTGTGGCGGAATTAGAAGCTTTAAGGAGGCAAAGCGAGGAAATGACCCAGGCATTGAAGGCCATGGTGGATCTATTTAAAGGTGTCTCGTAATTGAATCTGCTGTAAGCTGTACAGAACCTCGTGGGAGAGACGAGCGAAGGGGTACCGCCGCAGGCGACGAGGCGACAGGCTAATCACATGGCGACAGACCCCTCGTTGAGACAAGAGGCGTCTCTTGTGGGAGAGGCTCACAACCAGCAAGACGCGACAGGGATCGGAAGTACAAAGCCTGCTGCAAGGTCGTCGTAGGAGTATGAGGCTGCTATAGACATGGGACCTACAGCAGTTATCAGGTGATAGGGTCCCGAGACCGTGCAGCAGAGTGTTGGGTGATAGGGTGCTGAAGCTACGGCAGGGTCTTCCGCCCACTATAGGAGTGTGTCAAATTTTGCCAGGACTGACCTAGAACGTGAAGTTGGAGGTGCTGGAAAGATTGGCATTGATAAGGAAAGCACATGAAGGGTCGGGTCAAAGTTTGACCCCACTTGGAACACGCAAATGATGCGAGGGGATGCATTTCGAAGTAAAGGGAAGGAAGTGGTTGTTGAAGGCCAACCTGATTTGTCCCGTGTTGAAAAAGATAGAGATCAACCCACTCTTGTAATTGATATGAAGAAGATGATAGAACAGGTGTTAGAAGAAAAGAAGTTGGTGTCAACGGAGGAGAGCCAGAGGAGAAGGATACAGTTTAGCACGACCATAATGCAGAAACCGCTGCCCCTAAAGTTCAAGATGCTGTAGATGACAGCATGTACAAGAAAGACGGATCCATATGATCATATGCAGAATTACGATGCCCTTATGTTACTACATGGATGGGAGGATGAGATAATGTGCAGGGCCTTTTCACTCACTCTAATGGGGCATGTGACGAAGTGGTTTAACAGTTTGCCCGACGGGTCCATTGCCTCTTTTGACCAATTACAGAATGAGTTCCTTAAGGCGTTTGTGGTGAATAGTCAAAGGAAGAAGGAGCCAACTTGTTTGCTTACCTTTAAGCAAAGAGATAAAGAATCATTGAAGAGTTACGTAGATCGGTTTAGGGATGCCACTTTGGAGGTGCATGATTTGCAAGTAGGAGTAGCGTGGCAGCCATGTTACAAGGGACCAGGCTTGAGAAGTCCCAGGAGTCCCTATCGCTAGACTAACCAATTACGATCTCTGATTTATTTTCTTGAGCAAATAAGTACATCACCCAAGAGGAAGTAATGAAAATGGTGTCAATTAGAGAGTAGAAGGAAGGAAAGAAGCGAGGGAGAGAAACCTCTAGGGCATCCTCCAAGCAACCAAACAAACCTGAAAAGGTCCCAAGGTTGAAATATACCAGTTACACCCTGCTCAATGAATCTTGTGCTTCGATGTTGGTAGCCATTGAGGGGGCAAGTCTTATACAGCTTCCGAAGAAGACTTATGGGAATCTAGGTCGTAACTTAGATTCATACTGTAGCTAATATTCGGGGTATGGACACTCCACAAAAAAAGTGAATGGAGTTGATGAATCAGTTGGAGAAGCTGGCGCGAGAAGGTAAGATAAACCGATTTGTATGGAGGAGTGATAGAAACAACTATCTTGCGCGTAACAGGGGGAATTACCCTAGGGACAAAAGAGATGAGAATAGGAGGAATGTAAGAAGAAATGAAGATATCAAGAGAAATGATAATATAAGGGAGAACAAGAGAAATCAAGAGGAAGATAACGAGCCTACGGAGCCAGCTATCAACGTTATATCTGGAGGAGAATCGTTGGCTAGCACTTCCTCCTCTTTTAGAAAGTCCTACGCTCGACAAGCCTACCAAGTCAACTCGGTGATGAAAGAGAGGCAGAATGAGGAGCCTATCACCTTCACACCATCCAACAGGGGGGATATCACAATTCCCCATGATGACCCGATGGTGATCTCAGCAGTTATGGCAAAGCATCCAGTTAGTCGAATCCTAGTCGATAACGGGAGTTCGATGAATTTGATTTACTGGAATTGCTTTGAGAAAATGAACATCTCAGTGGATAGGTTGAAGCCAATGCCCACGACCTTGTATGGATTTTCTGGTGAAACGGTGAAGGTGGTAAGGGCAGTTCAGCTACTTGTCACGCTAGGAGAGAATCCAAAGATTGTAGTCCGACAGGCGTTGTTTATGGTGGTGAAGTCAACTTCAATGGCTTACAACATGATTTTTGGGCTACTGCTACTAAATGACATGAGGGCAGTGGTGCACCCTTGTTATTTGCTGATGAAATTTTCAACTCCCCATGGTGTAGACCAAGTGAGGGGAGACCAAAGGAGGGCCAGGACATGTAATATCACGTCCACCACGTGCAAGGGGATCCAGAGGAAAGAGACCCCCATAATCGAAGAACCGCTAAAGCCGAAGCCTGACGAAGAGATGGAGGCAGTTTGATTAAATGAGGAAGATGAAGGAAAGGTGGTATACGTGGGAAGTCAGCTACCTAGTAAAACAAAAGAGGAGATAGTTCGGTGCTGAAGGAGAACGCTGATGTTTTTGCTTGGACTCCCGCCGACATGCCTAGAATCAACCCGGAGATTGCTTGCCACCGGTTGAATGTCGTCCCAAGAGCTAAACCAGTCAAGCAAAATAAGAGAAATTTTGCTCCAGAAAGGCAGCAAGCTATAGATGAGGAAATCTCAAATTTGTTACAAACAGGGTTCATAAGAGAAGTTAAGTACCTTGAGTGGTTGGCTAACGTGGTGATGGTGAAGAAAATCAATGGGAAACGGAGAATGTGCGTGGACTTCACTGACTTGAATAAGGCTTGCCCCAAAGATTCTTATCCGTTGTCGCGTATTGATAAACTGGTGGACAAAACTTCTAGGTACGAACTCTTGAGTTTTCTAGACGTTTTTTCGGGGTACCACCAAATTATGATGCACCTAGATGATGAGGTGAAAACTTCTTTCATTACCGATAGTGGAACATATTGCTATCGAGTAATGCCTTTCGGTTTGAAGAATGCGGGAGCTACATATCAGTGAATGATAAACAAGGTGTTCTCAGACTTGTTGGGTAAAACCATGGAAGCGTATGTGGACAATATGATAATAAAAACCCGTAAAGAGGAATCACATGCTGAGAAAATGTCGGAGGTGATCAAAGTGTTTCAGCAGTATAACATGAAGTTGAACCCCAACAAATGTTCGTTTAGAGTGAGGTCGGTAAAGTTCTTGGGGTTCATGATCACTAATCGAGGAATTAAAGCTAATCCCGAAAAAGTTCAAGCCATCTTGGACAAGAAGCCGCCGAACATTGTCAGAGAAGTTCAAAGGCTAATCGGGAGGATAGCATCCTTGAACCGCTTCTTGTCCAAATCAGCAGAAAGGAGTCTGTCGTTCTTCAAGGCGATAAAGGCGGGAAAGAATTTCAAATGGACCGAAGAGTGTCATGAGGCTTTTGAGAGATTGAAGGATTACTTGAAAGAGTTGCTGTTGTTGTCTAGGCCCCAACCTGAAGACCGACTCTTTATGTATCTGTGTGTAGGTGAGAATGCGGTGAGCGCAATCCTGTTAAGAAAAGATGGAGACAGGGACTGCCTGATCTACTATGTGAGCAAAGTTTTGCTAGATGTTGAGACGAGATATCCCGCAGTGGAAAAAGTAGCCTTATCGCTAGTAATGGCAACTCGAAAGCTAAGGCTGTACTTCCAGGCTCATTTAGTAACTGTCCTAACCAACCAGCCTTTAAGACAGATATTGCAAAAGCCAGAACACTCGCGGCGGTTAACTAAATGGGCAGTCGAGCTTAGTGAATATGAAATATACTTCCAGCCTTGTCAGGCAATAAAAGGGCAAGCATTGGTAGACTTTTATTGTAGAATACACCGATCGAGAGGTCCAAGAGGAACCAGAATTAGTATAGTGGAAATTGTTTGTAGATGGAGCTCGTAGCGTGGATCGTAGTAGAGCTAGAGTTGTATTGATTTCGTTTTAGGGGGAAGCCTATGAGTATTCCTTATGCTTTAACTTTCCAAGCTCCAATAATGTAGTTGAGTACGAAGCCTTGATATCCGGAATGAAGCTGGCTGAGAAATTGGAAGTTAGCAACCTAATAGCTCATAGTGACTCCCAATTGGTGGTAAATCAGTTTTTTTGGTGAATATGAAGCACGGGAGTCGACTCTGGTCCCTTACTTGTAGAAAGTCTAGTTATTAGCGCAATCATTTAAAATTTTCGGTTAACCCAGATAAATCGATTCGAGAATACTCACGCAGATGCCCTTTCAAAGTTAGCATCCTCAAAGGGAGTGAAAGGAGAAGTAATAAAGGTGGAGTGGCTAGCCAAGCCAAGCACTGAAGAAGAGGAAGTCTGCGATGTTGAGATTGGGAGTGATTGGAGAAACTCGATCAGAGATTATATTTTGGAAGGAAAACTCCTCGATGACAGAGATGAAGCTTGGAGGCTAAAATTGCTAAGTGCTAGATTTACGATGGTAAATGGAGAGCTTTACAAACGTGGGTTTACTATGCCTTTATTGAAATGCTTAGGGCCTGAACAAGCTGAATACGCATTGCTGAAGTTCACGATGACATATGCGGTGAACACTTAGGGGCTCGAGCATTAGCTACGAAGGTCCTACATGCGGGGTTTTATTGGTCAACGTTGAAAAGAGATGCCATTGAGAAAGTATGAAGATGTGAGAAATGTCATAAATTCGCTCCTATAGCGTCTGCACCAGCCTCGGCCCTCCAAAGTACTCTTCAACCAACACCATTCGCGCAATAAGGGCTCGACATTTTAGGACCTTTTCCCTTGGGGACTGGGCAAAGGAAATATCTACTAGTAGCCACTGACTACTTTATGAAGTGGATAGAGGCAGAACCTTTGGCTACAATTTCTGAAAAGAAGGTGGAGGCGATGGTATGGAAAGATATTATCTCCTGATTCAGAATCCCTCGGGTGTTGAATGCCAATCATGGAAAATAGTTCGATTGCGACGCGTTTCGAGATTTTTGTAAAAGCCTGAATATTCAACTAAGAATATCGTTTGTATCTTACCCACAAGCCAATGGGCAGGCCGAAGTAAGCAATCGAACCATACTGAATGGGCTGAATACTAGATTAGACAAAGCGAAGGGAGCATGGGTGGATGAGCTCCCTAATGTTTTTTAGGCATACAGAATAACAAGTCGGGTATTAACAGGAGAGACACCATTTAATTTGGTATATGGAACCGATGCCTTCATCCCAGTTGAAATTAGAGCAGGATCGCCTAGGCTAATCCCTTACATTCAAGAAATCAACTCTTATGAGCTTAGAGAGAACCTTGATCTAATATATGAACTAAGGGACACAGCAAAAATGAAGTTGGCCACCTACCAACAACGGATAGCCACATACTATAATGCTCGAGTTAAGAGCAGGGAATTATGAGAAGGAGACTTGGTGCTGAGAAAGTCAGCCATTACAAATGCTCACAGGGAAGATGGTAAGCTCGAAGCCAATTGGGAAGGACCTTACAGAATCAGGAGGATGATTGGACCAAGCACGTGCACCTTAGAGACTTTACAAGGAAAAAAGATCTCGAAGACTTGGAATGTCAATTATCTTAAGTTGTACTATCAATGAGAACATTGTATTTTTATTTTATCGTTCTTATTTTCCTATCATTATTTTATGCATTACTTTGCCAAATATCATGTGATGCTATTGATTAACTTATGAATTCAATAACTTATGAATAAGAGGCCAGTTATTCATATTTTATGTTTCATACAGTAACGATTTAACTGATAAATGTGTTACAGGAATAACAGTAACAGAGGCAAAAGTTGGCCAAACAAAAACTCCCTAAGCGAAAAATGCACAAGATGGGCACACAAAAAGTCCCTAAGCGAAAAATGCGCAAGATGGGCAAACAAAAAGTCCCTAAGCGAAAAATACGTGAGACAGGCAAATCAAAAGTCCCTAAGTACAAAAGGTGCGAAGCAGGCAAATTAAAAGTCCCTAAGCAAAAAATGTGCAAGACGAGCAATAAAAAAGTCCCTAATCGAAAAATGCGCAAGATAGGAAACACATGGGCTTGAAGCGAAAAATGCACGAGGTAAGCCGTAAATGAAATAAAAGTCCCTAAGCGAAAAATGCGGGAAATGAACATGTGACGGTCCACAATACAATAAAAAAACATTTTTTTATACATAATTTACAGTTGGGCTATCTGTGATGCCTTTAACACTTGCACCGTAACATTAATAAATGATAAACATTTATTTATTTAATGATTTCGGAGTATAAAATTGTTACAATATTCCTTACACTTTACATCCCCTGTTTTCATTTTACAATAAAGTAGTACTGCATACATGTGTCTGAATATATAAGAGAAGTGACTGTACCTTTAAAATTCAATGCACTTTGCCCCAGCGTGTTACTTGTAGCTATATTTAATCGAGGAAGATCTTAAATAATCCTTGCATTTTATCTGGGGAGTTGAAAAATAAAGGGATGAGCGAATCACGTGCTTAGTAAAAGAGTTGTATGCTGCTTGATATAATGAAATCTATACCCGTAAAATGTTTTCTTTCCTAACAGTGTACTAAGCACAGTAAAGAAGGATATTATAGTCGGCCGGGAAATCCAGATGGAGCATGGAAGGTATTTTGAAATACCTATCTTGTCCCGAAAACCCAGAGCAACTATAAAGAGTAATAAATAAATTGTTTTATTTAAAAACAATTTAATTCTCATTTCTCACAATTATAAAAATGGTATAAACCATTTTATTATATCACTTTAGTAACAGTTTTCAGCAACACTTGAGTACAGTGATAAAACAATTCAGTGAACAGTAAGTATAAAACTATAAAAATAGTAAACAGTCTTTTCTGTACAATAGCTTATAGATATCCAAATCTCTGGATAAATAGTTCAGTAATTATTTCCATTTTAGAAATAATTTTCAAAATATTCTTTCTCGATAAACAGTAAATTTCCTTTTAGTTCAGTAAATAGTAATTCAGTACGATTCAGTTTAGTAAACAATAATTCACAGTACAGTACGATAAACAGTATTCAGTAAATAGTTATCAGTAGGTTGAGACTAGGCATCACCCTAAATCATATCATGCTATAATCATCCCTTAAGAGACACAATAACAGTATACAGTATAGATCTATGGCCATAGTCTATAGGGGGTCCTTGGTGTACACCTGCTAGGTGACTCCGGGACCGCTGATGACTTGGCGAGTCAATCAGCCACGTGACAGTAACAGTAATCAGTAAGCATGAAATTAGGGCCTAAGTCTCAAAACAATATAAAAATGGTATCATAGCCTTTATGAATTTTATTCAAAATAATTTGAAATATTACATGTTTATCCATAAGGCTCACAATTTCATATATTTCCTCTTTTTATGAATTTCCATCATTTTCACATTTTTCCTAAAATCATCTCAAAACATTTTATTCATCATCTCATCACCTTTATGGAATTTATAAAAATAAATAAAATCCTTAATTAATCCCATGAAGGTATAAAGTCATTTATTTTCTCATAAAAATACCTTTAAAGAAATCCAATGAATTCAATCATTTATTTAAATAACTATTTTCAAAAAGGTATTTATTTCTCATTTCCAAATATAGGGAAAACGGTCGATAAATATTCATGTATTTCATGAGAAATCTCATAAATATTCTTTTTGAATAATTAATAGTAAAAAGAATATATTTCATTCTCACTTTAAATAAAAATCCATAACATGAATATTTAATTTAGCATTTTTCAATAATTTCCACTTTATGGAAAATTTATGGAAATGATTTCCAAAATTCATGATTTATTCCATTTATGCATCTAAAATATTTCATAATATTTTAGAATAATTTTGATAATTTTTCGGCAGCATAACGACTACGAATTTCTAGCCTCATGCACAAAAATTACAATATATAAACCAGCTTTCAACCACAAATTGCATGATTTTTAAAGCAATTCAAGCTTCCAATAATTTCATAAAATTAAACTCAATAAATCATACAATTCATCATATCCATACAACTCACACACTTCCCCCTTACTTGTCTTGTGGTGTCGAACTTCCCGATGTCACCACACAAAATCCGAATATCCATGCTGCAAAAATAATTTTATCAAAAATTGCCATTAATTATTCTCTTACTTTCTACAGTCAGTTCCCATGTTCAAACCAAAAAATGCAACATAATAACAGTCCAAAAATGCTCATGGACGAATGTTTTTATGAATCCCTTCTTCTGGTGATTCATCTATTCATCTTTAAACCCATTTATGCATGTCTATTATTTCCTTTATTTCCCTTCTCAACAAATTTAGGAAATATTTTCTACTCATCCTTAAATATTTTTCTTTAATCATCAATTATAAAATTGACATGAGAATCTCTCATGAATAATACCTTATCCAATTTTTCATATCTTATACTATGATGATTTATATATATATATATATATATATATACATATTAATTCATATATATATATATATTTCCACCATATATATTATTATGTATCAACACCTCTTCCTTGTCTTAAAATAAAGAGTATATCATCTCATTGTTTCTAACCATAACCATCCTTGTGGCTTTTCTTTCTTTTACTATCTATTAATATTTTATTAACAATATATTTATTTATTTTCTTTTTTCTTTTCTTATCTTGTCAAGTTTTCTTTTCTTCTCTTGTCAAGTTTTCGTTTCTTTTTTCTACTACCAATTTCTTATCCGGCAGCCTCATCTAGCATTTTTCTCTTTGTTTATCACTTATTCTCTTCTCATCGCTTATCTTATATCTACTATTACTTCCTTGGTATTTTCATCAATTTCATTTACACTTCACGGCAGCAGCCACATCATCGTGGAACCTATGCTAGGAACAGCAACATCCATTCCTCACGTCACTTTGCTGCATTTTGTTATATTTTACAAAATCCTCATTTTATCCAAGCCTCAACCAATTTCACTCATCCATCATTCCTACTAAACTCAACCCAAAACACATTAAAGTTACTATAATTTCTCACTGTTTTCCCCCCCATAACCGAGCATCCATGGCTGTTAAAACCCATCTTTATTTCAATTAAAATTTCTAGCAGATTTCTCATACACAAATAAAGTAAAATACCATAGCTACAAGTAAGGAAAACACTAATATATCCCATTACCTGTAGGTACCGAACAGAACAGCCCAGATCCATACATCCACGTTGCTTTCTGTCCACTTCCTTCCAGTTTTAATCAGCTCCTTTAGTGAGGAATTAAGTTGCTGAAGGGAGCTTGGTGTTTTAGTGAGGGAAAAGGGTAATTTCGGTGGAAAAGTGTCACGCCCTTGTGAGCTAGGGCGTGCCAGTGCGCAAGCTGGTGCGGGCCGATACTAGCCATGCCTTGGGAGCAGGGCATGGGATAGGCTTTCGTTGGCTGCTTAAGCAGAAGCATGCGGGTGTCATGCACGAGTGGCAATTGAGTTGTGCAGGATGTACACGCTGTGGTAGGAGGCAGCGCAGCATATGTTTGGGCAGAGTGCAGGTGCGCGGAACTAGGACCGCGTGTAGGTGACCAAATGTGCACGCAGATGCTGATAAGGGAAGCAGACGCAGACCAGAAGTCTAATCTGACCGAGACTCTGAAAGGGAAGTCAGATCCGGACTGGATGCGCACGCGCGGATGCTGGAGAAGAGGCAGACATAGGTAAGAGTTCTAATGCGACCAGGACTGTATGGCAAGAGTCAGTTTCGTACCAGACTCTTAGAGGCATGATCTGAGATGCGCGGATGGCTAATTAGACTCCAAATAGGATTCTAATAGCTGAGGAAAGGCCCTGGATGAGTGCGCACACCTGGCACTCAAGATATGAGCTGGCGATCGACAAGCACTAGACAGACTGTGCAGAGTCATTGTGAGGCAAGGACTCTGGCGGGTGAAGAGTTTTTGTTGAGCTTGGTTTCCCAGGAATTTTAGATAGACTGGAGTTCCTAATGGCTGGGGATGTTAGCCACAGTATTGCCTATAAATATAGTCGTGTATAGCTGTGGACCTCTCATTCAGATTATTCATAAGTTAGGGAACTCAAGCTTTGTAAGAGAGAGTCCACGCAGCAAACTTGTAATTCCTTTTAAGAGTGAATAAAAGGTTGGGGATAAGGGTGTTCCTGTAAACGTGTGTGCTTGGCTTTGTGTTTGTGTGCTTATCTTTGCTATCAAGCTTGTGCACGTGCTTGGGTGGTGGTGCGCACGCTGTTGTACGCCAGTGTGCTGTCGGGTGAGTGTTGATTACTCAACGATCGAGTGGCTGAACTAGGCGCACGGAGAGCCTAGTGCCATCACGGGGTGGAGAAAAATCTGGGGCAAAGTTAGACCCGTGACAATTTGGTATCAAAGCCGGCGTTCGGCGGTTGTTTGCTGGCGACTCGATGGCAGGATCTCTAAGTGAACGAGTTGGTGTTTTAAAGGCGCTGGTTGCTGCACCAGCCCCTGATGCTTCGTCCCTGTTGGAGCAAGCACAACTTCAGTCGCAGGCCTTGGCTAAGCTGCAGCGTTTGGTCAGCGACAACCAGAAGGATATGGTGGTCCGGTTTAATGACTTGCTCACGCGGATCCAATCTGTGTCAGATTGGTTGGAAGGTAAAATATTTGACATGAATACTGATGTTGGTTTGCTAAAGATGGCTGTTGCAGGTTCATCGAATAGCGGTGCTAGTGATAGACCCACAAAGCTGAAAGTCCCGGAGCCTAAGCAATTCGGTGGGAGTCGAGGTGTTAAGGAGTTGGAGAACTTCATCTGGGATATGGAGCAATACTTTAAGGCTGCTCGTGTTGCGGCGGGTGACCAGGTGTCGGTTACTAGCATGTACCTCACCGGTGATGCTAAATTGTGGTGGCGAACAAGGTTGGATGATGATGCAAGTGCTGGATGAGAAGCGATCCAGACTTGGGATGCGTTGAAGAAGGAATTGAAGGAGCAATTTCTTCCAATGAACACGGCTTGGCAGGCTAGAGAGGCATTAAAGAAACAAAGGCACACGGGTTCTGTGCGGGACTACGTCAAGGAGTTCAGTTCTTTGATGCTGGAGATCATGAACATGACCGAGGAAGATCGGGTGTATAACTTCCTGTCGGGTCTACAGCCTTGGGCTCAGGCGGAGCTAAGGCGATTGAAGCTAAGGCTACAGATCTACCTTCGGCTATTGCTGCTGCGGATAGTTTGAGTGACTATCGAGTTGGAACTTCTTCATCCAACACTGACAAGAAGAAGTCCAAGGAGGATAAGAGGAATCAAAAGCATGGCAAGGATAGAAAGTGGGGTAAGAAGCAAAGTGACAGTGAGTCATCTGATTCAGGGGAACCGGATGCACCCAGAGGTAAAACTTAAACTGGTTGTTTTCTTTGTAATGGCCCTTACTGTGCGAAGGATTGTCCTCGTAGGCAAAAGCTTTCTGCTCTTATTGCTCAGGCTGGTTCCGAAAACGAGGCGAAAGAGGGGAATCCTAGGCTCAATCCTATGCAGTTGGTGAATGCTATCGCGGATGGCAAGCAAGGCCCTAACCAAGGGCTGATGTACGTGAAGGCAGAGGTGAATGGGTAGAGTGTGCGTGCTATGTTGGATATGGGAGCTACCAACAATTTCATCTCCCAGCGGATGGTTCAGCGACTTGGATTGACCGTCTCCAAGTGCTCAAGTCAGATCAAAGCTGTAAACACGAAGGCACAGCCTGTCCTAGGTGTGTCCACTGTGACGATGAAAGTAGGCAAATGGGAACAGGAGTGTAAGCTTACAGCACTGTCGCTTGATGATTTTGAGTTGATCCTTGGGTTGGAATTTTTCGATGATGCAAAGGCAGCGCCAATACCTCACTTGGGCGGGCTATGGATTTGTGATGATAGGTGACCGTGTTTTGTCCCAACGGAGAATGAGAGGACTAAGGTAGAAAAGACCTCGATGCCGGTGAAATCAGAAAGGAAAAAGGGGGGACAATCAGGTTGGCGGCCTTTGTCCAGATCAATGGCTCTTTTGATGATGTTGCGAAAGTGCACACTGGTGCATCGGGCAGAGGCAGTGAAGGGGTGATGGTCCAGGGTGGATGCCCCATTGACATTGAGATTGCTAGCAAGGAATGAGAGCTAGATGCCGATGAGTTTGAGACAGCACGTGGGAGACATATGAGCGCAGCCGGTTGCTTAGATGCAAGGTCAGCAGAGTCCCTTGCACATTGTCTTCACTAACCAAGCAAGGAAGTATGGGTGGTAGAAAGAATTGAGGTACCCTCATATGATGCTTTTGATTTTCTTGTCCACTTTAACATTTGTGATCGAACTAGGCAGGTGTTCAGGGCAAACACTAGCCACTGTCGTGTGAGGCAGCAGGCCAGGGAGGGCTTGGTTCGATGTTAGGTCGTAGACAACCTGTGGTATGCTCGCTGGGGCAGGTTGTGGGTTCCTACGAGTGGAGAACCGATGCATGTATTAGCGCATGACCCAGGAATGACAGTAGACCTTCCAAGCATAGGAAAGAGGATTAATTTTATTTTCTGGCTAGGAGACATGGGGTTTTATGTCCGTACCATTGTGATGACCGAGCTATTGAGACAGACGGGGCTGTTTCAACCACTACCGACTCTAGGCAGATTGGGGGAGTCTTTGTTTCAGGTTGGATTGCACGTGCATGATAGATGGGGATCTATCCTTGTAGTGGCTGATCGTTTTGATGTGTGGGCGATGCTGGTGGCTGTTCCTCGTGCCCGCATTGCTAGGATAGCGAGGGTGGTGCTATCAAGTCAGCAAATAGTGAAGATGCTCGACAGCGATCGTTATGCTTAAGGTACAGGTCAGAATTGGAAAAATGTTTCGTTTGAGAAACTCTTGCAGCACTATGGGACTGTGTTTAGATGCAAGGAGCAGTGGGCCCATTTAGACAACCTCCCGATGAGGACGTCGGCTTCAACAGGCGGGGAGGGTTTGTCACACCCTTGTGAGCTGGGGCGCGCCCGTGCACAAGCTGGTGCGGGCCGATACTAGCCATGCCTTGGGAACGGGTGAAGAGTTTCTGTTGAGCTTGGTTTCCTAGGAATTTTAGATAGACTAGAGTTCCTAATGGCTGGGGATATCAGCCACAGTATTGCCTATAAATATAGTCGTGTACAGCAGTGGACCTCTTATTCAGATTATTCATGAGTTAGGGAACTCAGGCCTTGTAAGAGAGAGTCCACGCAGCAGACTTGCAATTTTTTTTAAGAGTGAATAAAAGGTTGGGGACAAGGGTGTTCCTGTAAATGTGTGTGCTTGGCTTTGTGTTTGTGTGCTTATCTTTGCTATCAAGCTTGTACGCGTGCTTGGGTGGTGGTGCGCGTTGTTGTACGCCAGTGTGCTGTCGGGTGAGTGTTGATTACTCAACGATCGAGTGGTTGAACTAGGCGCACGAAGAGCCTAGTGCCATCACAGGGTGGAGAAAAATCTGGGGCAAAGTTAGACCCGTGACAAAAAGCATGAGTGGAGAACATGAAATCTATAGGAAATGGAAGCTACAGGAAAGTCGATTCCAGCAGCAACCAAAACAGATGTGCAAGTCGGTGATGAGATGAATTTTCTGCTGGGTTTGGTTCTTCTCTGTCCTATTTTATTGTTGTTCTATCCAATAAAAATTGGCTATATGTCAAATCAAAATTCCCTTTAAATATTACCTATTTATTCTTTTATCACACCATTAATTTTATTTCCAGATTATAAATTTTATTTTAATTAGATTTAGTTTAGTGAAGTCAGTTTCTGGTTATTATTGACTTATTTGACTAATCCCCATTCATATTAAATGATCATTTTGCCTTCGATTATAAAGATTTTGAACAAAATGTTCTTAAGCTTCTATAAATTTTTCTAATTATGAAATTGAACTCCAAAAATTTATATTTAATTTCTAAAAATTCTTATTGGGCATATTTTGATGAATCATGGTGGTTTCATCAACGCACGGTTCACCGATAATGTGAAATTACAGTTTTACCCCTTTTTGACCACCAGCAAAATTTTCCAATCAAACCACCTTTTTTTAGTAAATCTTTTGACACCATGTTATTCTCCTTTTCATGTGGACTATCATGATATTCTTACTTTGTCCCAGCTCATTTTAGTTTAGGTGTAATTACGAAAATGCCCTCGGGACGTAACCATTATTTCCCAATTTATTTTCAAAATTCTCAAAATAATTTCAAATGGCATAAAAATTATTTTTATGCCTCACATTCATTATTTAATTTTTATTTCACCATAGTACACTATATTACCATTCTCAAATCCATCATAACCATAGAAATTAAAGTGGAGCCCATAACACTTTTTCACTTATAATCACTTAACATATTAATTTTCACTCCATAAATTATAACATATTCCATGTACAGTACAGTAGAATTGGGTCTCACAAGATAACACATGGGCTTAAAGCGAAAATTACGCAAGGTAAGCCTTGAATGAAATAAAAGTCCCTAAGCGAAAAATACATGAGATGGGCAATACATGGGCTTGAAATGAAAAAATGCACGAGATAAGCCACGAACAAAGTAAAGGGCTTAAAGCAAAAAAATGCACGAGGTAAGTCACGTACAAGAAGAAAAAGGCCTGAAGCAAAAAGTGCATGAAGTAGGCTATGCATAAGCATGATTTAAAAAAAAAACCTTATATACTCTTCCACAGGGTATACTCTACGAAAGAGTAGGGAGCAATTGATGAGGGTCTAACTAAAGGTCATTGGGCCTTGATATAAGTCATGCTGAAAAACATTAGGCCTAATAGTAGTCTAACTCCAGGAGGAAAAAGGACTAAGAAGGGCCATGAAAGATCCACTAGGTTATCATTTAAGCTATGGGTCTTAATCGTAATTACGCGCCATATTACTCCTATAAATAGGTCACAAGTGTCATTTTTAAACCCTAATCTTTATTTTCTTAGGGAATCCCTTAAAATCCTATCTGACTTAAGCATCGGAGTGCGCACGCAGGGGAAAACTCTTGCGCCCTCTGATGGTTTTCTTTCTTACAGAGTTCTTAGAGACAGGTAACGTGTAGATCGAGATTCATACATCATCAAAATTCATTGTTGTGAATGGGCAACAATAGTTATAAACAGATATGTACATTTCTTGATTCTTATATGTACATCCTGGTCTAAAATATGTTCATTTCTTCCAAGACTGAAATTAATCTAAAGAATTTGAATACATTCAAATAAACATTTGAATACCTACTTTACTCAAACTCTATTAAGATAAGTGAAAATAATGATGAGAGTTCAAATATCATTTCTAGGTATTCAACTACCCATAGTAACAAAGGTGTAAAATAATATGTACATTTTTTTATATATGTACATTCTATATGAATATATGTACATTTCATCTAAGAATAAAAATAATCTAGAGTATTTGAATACATTATGATAGGCATTCAAATACTTATTTTGATAAAGTTCTATTAAGTGCACCAAAACTAATATTGAGCATTAAAATACCTTTTTAGGTATTTGAATACCCATAGGAGTCTCAAATATCAACACTAAAAACCTTGCTCTGCTAAGAAAATAGTGGTGGAGGTATGATACTTGCAAGGATGCTCTTCGGAGAAATTTAATCTAAGAGAAATATGGCAAAAGTCCTCTGGATTGTCTTCCATCTAGGTTGAGTACTAATAGAATGTCCTCTATGTGGAAGAATGTTATTTCTATTTCTAGTTCAAAAGGTGTTAAGCACTTAATTGGCTTTGATAGTTGTTGCTAAACTCTTGGTGATGGTGATTCCATTTACTTTTGGCTGGATAGATGGCTCCAAGATGCACCTTTAAAAGATGTTTTCCCCAGACTTTTCTATTGATCTATTGATAAAGAGTTGAGGGTTAAAGAGGCTGTCAATGATTCTGGATCTTAGGAGCTTAGATTTTTAAAAAATTAAATGATTTGTGATTTGGGAGGAAAATTCTTACAAACTCCTTATTGATAAGTTGAATCGTATATGCTTGAATGGAAGAAAGAAAGACAAGTTTATTTGGAAGTTTGATAAGAATGGTGCTTTTACTGTCCAAAAATTCTCTAGAGTAATTGATTTCCAGTTTATTACTCCAGAGGAGAAAGTTTGATTTTCTTCAATTTGGAACTATGATATTCCACTGAATGTTCAAAGTTTCTTGTGGTTGGCAATCCTAAATTGCATTCCTTCCAAAAGTTTCTTAATGTCAAGGGATGTTCTTCTGGATGCAAATCGATCCTTATGTCAATGGTATGAACTTGTTATTGAAGACTGTCATCACATTCTTATTGGGTGTGCATTTTCCTGGTCTATTCAGTGCAAAATATTTTGTTGGTGAAACCTTTGTTGGGTTTGTCCCAAATCTTTGGAGGACTTTCATTGACAATGTGATGGTGTTCTATTCCCCAAACCACTAAAAAGAAGATGGTTTGTAGTCGTGGGAGCTACATGTTGGTCACTTTGGTCGTTAAGGAACAACTCTGTTTTCAACATGGAAAAAAGGGATTTAGACGAGATTGTATTTCTAATTAAAATAAGATCTATGCATTGGATAAAAGCATTGGATGATGATTCTTCATTCCAGGATGCTTGTTGGTGGTCACCTCCTTTGGACTCCATTGGTTCTGCTACAGTCAACAAAATAAGATCAAATATTCATTGGAAAATTCAGACTTTAACAAACAAAAATTTAATGTCGATGGCTCTGTCTGTCCATCTTCTCGTATGGCTAGCTGCAGTGGAGTTCTTTGTGATAATTTGGGATCGGTTGTTGGTTTTTTTTTTCGGTCCTCTTGGTAAATAGTCCCATCCATTTGAACTAGTAAAAATCAAAGAAGCTCTCTGAAGAGGGATATTTTGGCTCAAAGATATTTTAGTCTTTTATCTCGAAATTCCAACATGAATCAGAAGACGCGTGACCATGACAGATATTCAGGTCAGCACTACCAGATACGCTCATCAACTCAGGTCAGAGCTCAATGCGCTGAACCTCGTTTACTGTATTGATTACCTCGGGACCAAGGACTAGACCATTTTGGCAGGAGGATGACCTAAAAACAAATAGTCTTCGCCTATAAATACGTTTCATTCCTACAAGCACCAGGAGGCTCCCCAATTTTTCTTCCTTCTCTTCTCATCATATAAAAAGCCATTCTTTGCGACAACATTTTGGCGCACCAGGTAGGGGCTTCCAGCATTTCCCTCAGTCGCGATCGTGAATGGCCCCCAAAAGGAGACTGATAGAGAAGGAAGAATCCATGGCACCTCAGCCTCACCAATAAGCCCAAATTACCTCGTTAGAACCGGGAGGTTTGGTACTAATGGAGGATACAGTGAGGTAGATAAAGGAAAAAGAGATGGTGCACATGAAGGAGCTAAAGTTGTTGGAAAGCTCACTCCTCACTGAAGATATCGACTGAGCTCAAACTCAAACCAGCTTGGGAATGCCCACCGTTGACATCTACGATGGTACTTTTAACCTTCTTCACCTTTTGAAACTTTTTGTGCTGACATTTTTATACCAGGAGTAGATCGTCAAGATGGATAAAAATGAAGAGAACAACCAACTTAAAGCTCAAAAAAAAGCTCGTCCAGCTCAAGAAAGTGAGCTCTCCAAGTTAAAGCTAAAAAAAGAGCTCGTCCAATTCAAGTTAAAGCTCAAAAAAGAGCTCGTCCAACTCAAGTTAAAGCTTAAAAAAGAGCTCATCCAGCTCAAGAAAATGAGCTCGCCAAGTTAAAGCTCAAAAAAGAGCTCATCCAGCTCAAGAAAATAAGCTCGCCAAGCCAAAGCTAAAAAAAAGAGCTCCTCTAGCTCAAGAAAATGAGCTCACCAAGTGAAAGCTAAAACAGAGCTCGTCCAGCTCAAGAAAATGAGCTCGCCAAGTTAAAGCTCAAAAAAGAGCTCGTCCAGCTCAAGAAAATAAGCTATCCAAGCCAAAGCTCAAAAAAAGAGCTCGCCAAGTGAAAGCTAAAACAAAGCTCGTTCAGAAATGAGCTCGCGCTCGCCAAGTGAAAGCTAAAACAAAGCTCGTCTAGAAATAAGCTCGCCACTTAGAAAGATCAAGCAAGAGCTCACCAAGTTTAGCAGTAAAAAAGCGCTCGTCGAACAAAACTCAAGAAAAAGAGTTTATCAAGTTAAAGGTCATGGAAAAGCTCGCCTATTGAAAAAACCAAGGATGAGCTTGTCAAATATTGAAAAACAAAGCTCGCCAGGTTAGAATTAAAAAAAAAAGACATCGCCAAAATAAAAAGGCTAAAAAAGAGCTCACCAATTTAGGCTGGAGAAAAGACCTCACCAGGAAAAAGCTCAAGGAAGAGATCGCCCCAAGTTGAGAGCTATAATGAATAGCTTGCCAAACCAAAACCTAAGGGACCTTAGGTCGACTTAGGTTGGCCCGCCAAAGCTCATGCGTAGAGCTCATTTCGGTGCACCTCAGGTCGGATCAGGTCGGCCCGCCTAAGCTCACACGTAGAGCTCATCTCGGTGCACCTCTGGTAGAACTGCCTAAGCTCACGTGTAGAGCTCATCTCGGTGCACCTCAGGTCGGCCCGTCTAAGCTCACACGTAGAGCTCATCTTGGTGCACCTCAGGTCGGCCCGTCTAAGCTCATTCGTAGAGCTCATCTCGGTGCACCTCAAATCGGCCCATCTAAGTTCACGCGTAGAGCTCATCTCGATGCACCTCAGGTTGGATCAGGTTGGCCCGCCTAAGCTCACACGTAGAGCTCATCTCGGTGCACCTCAGGTCAGCCTACCTAAGCTCATGTGCAGAGCTTATCTCGGTGCACCTCAGGTCGGCCCGCCTAAGCTCACGTGCAGAGCTCATCTCGGTGCACCTCAGGTCGGCCCATCTAAGCTCACGTGTAGAACCTAACTCGGTGCACCTTAAGTCAGGCATACATACGAGGTCGGGCGCATTTTTTTCAAAGGAAGAGCTAAGAATCGGTTTTCTGTCCCAAATATAACCTACTCTTTCAGTTCGGCCAATGCAATTTTAGTTCGGCCAATATAAATCCAGACAATGCAGAAAAACTTAAAAAGCCCAAAACATGGCACCATCCAAATAAACGAAAGCGCATGTTTATTGGTTAAAAGATCTTAACACAAAAAACTTAAGGAAACTAGTATGAAACTGATAAAAGTTAAACAACAGCATCATCCATGACCTCGAGACTACCCTCATCTGAGTAGCCGCAGCAGCCTTAATGCTGAGCTCGGCACCAGTAGCTTTCTTTGCCTCTAGCTCATGTTGGATTATCCTCAGATTCTCCAATAATACTATGGATAAGTTCAGGTTAGGGTACACGTGACTGACCCCCTAAAGGGCGAGGTCAAAAACACCCCGACACCCCTTTTTATAGTGTTGACCTGACCTGATAATAGGTTGGCACCGTATCTTGCCGACCAATCTCGTCTCTTTGACCGAGCTTCCAAGACTAACTTGAGGGGGGACAGAATGAAGAGGAATATTTTGGCTCAAAGATATTTTGGTCTTTTATCTCGGAATTCCCACATGAATCAGAAGACGCGTGACCATGACAGATATTCAGGTCAGTACTGCCAGATACGCTCATCAACTCAGGTCAGCGCTCAATGCGCTGAACCTCGTTTACTGTATTGATTACCTCGGGACTAAGGACTTGAGCATTTTGGCGGGAGGATGACCTAAAAACAAATAGTCTTCGCCTATAAATACGTTTCATTCCTACAAGCACCAGGAGGCTCCCCAATTTTTCTTCCTTCTCTTCTCATCATATAAAAAGCCATTCTTTGCGACAACAGTTTGGCGCGCCAGGTAGGGGCTTCCAGCATTTCCCTCAGTTGCGATCGAGAATGGCCCCCAAAAGGAGAGTGATAGAGA
Source organism: Heritiera littoralis (assembly GCA_031772115.1). NCBI lineage: Eukaryota > Viridiplantae > Streptophyta > Magnoliopsida > Malvales > Malvaceae > Heritiera > Heritiera littoralis. The sequence goes on from JAPDPK010000055.1 coordinate 1,546,354, forward strand.
AGGAAGAATCCATGGCACCTTAGCCTCACCAATAAGCCCAAATTACCTCGTTAGAACCGGGAGCTTTGGTACTAATGGAGGATACAATGAGGTAGATAAAGGAAAAAGAGATGGTGCACATGAAGGAGCTAAAGTTGTTGGAAAGCTCACTCCTCACTGAAGATATCGACTGAGCTCAAACTCAAACCAGCTTGGGAATGCCCACCGTTGACACCTACGATGGTACTTTTAACCTTCTTCACCTTTTGAAACTTTTTGTGCTAACATTTTTATACCAGGAGTAGATCGTCAAGATGGATAAAAACGAAGAGAACAACCAACTTAAAGCTCAAAAAAGAGCTCGTCTAGCTCAAGAAAATGAGCTTTCCAAGTTAAAGCTAAAAAAAGAGCTCGTCCAATTCAAGTTAAAGCTCAAAAAAGAGCTCATTCAGCTCAAGAAAATGAGCTCGCCAAGTTAATGCTCAAAAAAGAGCTCGTCCAACTCAAGAAAATAAGCTCGCCAAGCCAAAGCTAAAAAAAAGAGCTCCTCTAGCTCAAGAAAATGAGCTCACCAAGTGAAAGCTAAAACCGAGCTCGTCCAACTCAAGAAAATGAGCTCGCCAAGTTAAAGCTCAAAAAAGAGCTCGTCCAGCTCAAGAAAATAAGCTCTCCAAGCCAAAGCTCAAAAATAGAGCTCCTCCAGCTCAAGAAAATGAGCTCGCCAAGTGAAAGCTAAAACAGAGCTCGTCCAAAAATGAGCTCGCGCTTGCCAAGTGAAAGCTAAAACAAAGCTCGTTCAGAAATGAGCTCGCGCTCGCCAAGTGAAAGCTAAAACAAAGCTCGTCTAGAAATGCGCTCGCCACTTAGAAAGATCAAGCAAGAGCTCGCCAAGTTTAGCAGTAAAAAAGCGCTCGTCGAACAAAACTCAAGAAAAAGAGTTTATCAAGTTAAAGGTCATGGAAAAGCTCGCCTATTGAAAAAACCAAGGATGAGCTTGTCAAATATTGAAAAACAAAGCTCGCCAGGTTAGAACTAAAAAAAAAAAAAGACATCGCCAAAATAAAAAGGTTAAAAAAGAGCTCACCAATTTAGGCTGGAGAAAACACCTCACCAGGAAAAAGCTCAAGGAAGAGATCGCCCCAAGTTGAGGGCTATAATGAATAGCTTGCCAAACCAAAACCTAAGGGACCTTAGGTCGACTTAGTTTGGCCCGCCAAAGCTCATGCGTAGAGCTCATTTCGGTGCACCTCAGGTCGGATCAGGTCGGCCCGCCTAAGCTCACACGTAGAGCTCATCTCGGTGCACCTCAGGTTGGCCTGCCTAAGCTCACGTGTAGAGCTCATCTCGGTGCACCTCAGGTCGGCCCGTCTAAGCTCACACGTAGAGCTCATCTCGGTGCACCTCAGGTCGACCCGTCTAAGCTCATTCGTAGAGCTTATCTCGGTGCACCTCAGGTCTGCCCCTCTAAGCTCACGCGTAGAGCTCATATCGATGCACCTCAGGTTGGATCAGGTTGGCCCGCCTAAGCTCACACGTAGAGCTCATGTCGGTGCACCTCAGGTCAGCCTACCTAAGCTCATGTGCAGAGCTTATCTCGGTGCACCTCAGGTCGGCCCGCCTAAGCTCACGTGCAGAGCTCATCTCGGTGCATCTCAGGTCGGCCCATCTAAGCTCACGTGTAGAACCTAACTCGGTTCACCTTAAGTCAGGCATGCATACGAGGTCGGGCGCATTTTGTTCAAAGGAAGAGCTAAGAATCGATTTTCTGTCCCAAATATAACCTGCTCTTTCAGTTCGGCCAATGCAATTTTAGTTCGGCCAATATAAATCCAGACAATGTAGAAAAACTTAAAAAGCCCAAAACATGGCACCATCCAAATAAACGAAAGCACATGTTCATTGGTTAAAAGATCTTAACACAAAAAACTTAAGGAAACTAGTATGAAACTGATAAAAGTTAAACAACAGCATCATCCATGACCTTGAGACTACCCTCATCTGAGTAGCCGTAGCAGCCTTAATGTTGAGCTCGGCACCAACAGCTTTCTCTGCCTCAGGCTCATATTGGATTGTCCTCAGATTCTCCAATAATACTATGGATAAGTTCAGGTTGGGGTACACGTGACTGACCCCCTAAAGGGCGAGGTCAAAAACACCTCGACACCCCTTTTTATAGTGTTGACCTTACCTGATAACAGGTTGGCACCGTATCTCGCCGACCAACCTCGTCTCTTTGACCGAGCTTTCAAGACTAACTTGAGGGGGGACAGAATGAAGAGGAATATTTTGGCTCAAAGATATTTTAGTCTTTTATCTCGAAATTCTCACATGAATCAGAAGACGCGTGACCATGACAAATATTCAGGTCAGCACTGCCAGATACGCTCATCAACTCAGGTCAGCGCTCAATGCGCTGAACCTCGTTTACTGTATTGATTACCTCGAGACCAAGGACTAGAGCATTTTGGCGGGAGGATGACCTAAAAACAAATAGTCTTCGCCTATAAATACATTTCATTCCCACAAGCACCAGGAGGCTCCCCAATTTTTCTTCCTTCTCTTCTCATCGTATAAAAAGCCATTCTTTGCGACAACATTTTGGCGCGCCAGGTAGGGGCTTCCAGCATTTCCCTCAGTCGCGATCGAGAATGGCCCCCAAAAGGAGAGTGATAGAGAAGGAAGAATCCATGGCACCTCAGCCTCACCAATAAGCCCAAATTACCTCGTTAGAACCGGGAGCTTTGGTACTAATGGAGGATACAGTGAGGTAGATAAAGGAAAAAGAGATGGTGCGCATGAAGGAGCTAAAGTTGTTGGAAAGCTCACTCCTCACTGAAGATATCGACTGAGCTCAAACTCAAACCAGCTTGGGAATGCCCACCGTTGACATCTACGATGGTACTTTTAACCTTCTTCACTTTTTGAAACTTTTTGTGCTAACATTTTTATACCAGGAGTAGATCGTCAAGATGGATAAAAATGAAGAGAACAACCAACTTAAAGCTCAAAAAAGAGCTCGTCCAGCTCAAGAAAATGAGCTATCCAAGTTAAAGCTAAAAAAAGAGCTCGTCCAATTCAAGTTAAAGCTCAAAAAAGAGCTCGTCCAACTCAAGTTAAAGCTCAAAAAAGAGCTCATCCAGCTCAAGAAAATGAGCTCGCCAAGTTAAAGCTCAAAAAAGAGCTCGTCCAGCTCAAGAAAATAAGCTCGCCAAGCCAAAGCTGAAAAAAAGAGCTCCTCTAGCTCAAGAAAATGAGCTCACCAAGTGAAAGCTAAAACAGAGCTCGTCCAGCTCAAGAAAATGAGCTCGCCAAGTTAAAGCTCAAAAAAGAGCTCGTCCAGCTCAAGAAAATATGCTCTCCAAGCCAAAGCTCAAAAAAAGAGCTCCTCCAGCTCAAGAAAATGAGCTCGCCAAGTGAAAGCTAAAACATAGCTCGTCCAAAAATGAGCTCACGCTCGCCAAGTGAAAGCTAAAACAAAGCTCGTTCAGAAATGAGCTCGCGCTCGCCAAGTGAAAGCTAAAACAAAGCTCATCTAGAAATGAGCTCGCCACTTAGAAAGATCAAGCAAGAGCTCGCCAAGTTTAGCAGTAAAAAAGCGCTCGTCGAACAAACCTCAAGAAAAAGAGTTTATCAAGTTAAAGGTCATGGAAAAGCTCGCCTATTGAAAAAACCAAGGATGAGCTTGTCAAATATTGAAAAGCAAAGCTCGCCAGGTTAGAAACTAAAAAAAAAAAAAGACATCGCCAAAATAAAAAGGCTAAAAAAGAGCTCACCAATTTAGGCTGGAGAAAAGACCTCACCAGGAAAAAGCTCAAGGAAGAGATCGCCCCAAGTTGAAAGCTATAATGAATAGCTTGCCAAACCAAAACCTAAGGGACCTTAGGTCGACTTAGGTTGGCCCGCCAAAGCTCATGCGTAGAGCTCATTTCGGTGCACCTCAGGTCGGATCAGGTCGGCCCGCCTAAGCTCACATGTAGAGCTCATTTCAGTGCACCTCAGGTAGGCCTGTCTAAGCTCACGTGTAGAGCTCATCTCGGTGCACCTCAGGTCGGCCCGTCTAAGCTCATTCGTAGAGCTTATCTCGGTGCACCTCAGGTCGGCCCATCTAAGCTCACGCGTAGAGCTCATCTCGGTGCAGCTCAGGTTGGATCAGGTTGGCCCGCCTAAACTCACACGTAGAGCTCATCTCAGTGCACCTCAGGTCAGCCTACCTAAGCTCATGTGCAGAGCTTATCTCGGTGCACCTCAGGTCGGCCCGCCTAAGCTCACGTGCAGAGCTCATCTCGGTGCACCTCAGGTCAGCCCATCTAAGCTCACGTGTAGAACCTAACTCGATGCACCTTAAGTCAGGCATGCATACGAGGTCGGGCTCTTTTTGTCCAAAGGAAGAGCTAAGAATCGGTTTTCTGTCCCAAATATAACCTACTCTTTCAGTTCGGCCAATGCAATTTTAGTTCGGCCAATATAAATCCAGACAATGCAGAAAAACTTAAAAAGCCCAAAACATGGCACCATCCAAATAAACGAAAGCACATGTTCATTGGTTAAAAGATCTTAACACAAAAACTTAAGGAAACTAGTATGAAACTGATAAAAGTTAAACAACAGCATCATCCATGACCTCGAGACTACCCTCATCTGAGTAGCCGCAGCAGCCTTAATGCTGAGCTCGGCACCAGCAGCTTTCTCTGCCTCAGGCTCATATTGGATTGTCCTCAGATTCTCCAATAATACTATGGATAAGTTCAGGTTGGGGTACACGTGACTGACCCCCTAAAGGGCGAGGTCAAAAACACCTCGACACCCCTTTTTATAGTGTTGACCCGACCTGATAACAGGTTGGCACCGTATCTCACCGACCAACCTCGTCTTTTTGACCGAGCTTTCAAGACTAACTTGAGGGGGGACAGAATGAAGAGGAATATTTTGGCTCAAAGATATTCTAGTCTTTTATCTCGGAATTCCCACATGAATCAGAAGACGCGTGACCATGACAGATATTCAGGTCAGCACTGCCAGATACGCTCATCAACTCAGGTCTGCGCTTAATGCGCTGAACCTTGTTTACTGTATTGATTACCTCGGGAGCAAGGACTAGAGCATTTTAGCGGGAGGATGACCTAAAAACAAATAGTCTTCGCCTATAAATACATTTCATTCCTACAAGCACCAGGAGGCTCCCCAATTTTTCTTCCTTCTCTTCTGATCGTATAAAAAGCCATTCTTTGCGACAACACTCTCCTTTTATTTTAGTCATCGCCTTGGTTGAGATCCAAATATCTCATTATAGAATCTGACTCGAAAATTGTTGTTTCATGGATTCTTAACTTGAATGATCAACCTTTGAAGGAATGGAATCGACAATTGGTGCGTCTTGAAGGGTTGAATTCACTAATACGTCCAGGGAGGTGAATTCTTTTGTAGACTCACTTGCTAAGTTAGGCTTTACTATAAGGGAGATGTTTATAGCGTGGTTTTAGTTCATGTTGTTTGGCTGCCTATTTTGTCTTGCTATTATCCTTCTTTGGCAGCTTCCTAGTGCTATTTAGATTTATAACTTTCAGTTGCTTTCAATGAAATATGAATTTATTTTGGCCGAGCAAAAAAAAAATGGAAAAATTCATTAAATACTCACTAACCACCAGAAATACATCAAGCGGTATAAATGCAAGCATTTGAGAGGGTAAACACTTATAGCTACAACTTCTGACATCTCATTAGTGATAATTTATCTCTCCAATCTTTTCAAAGGACAAAAAATCTTGTCTTGATATAGTGTGCAGAGAACTCTGTTGTGCATAAATACTTTAGCAGATATAGTGAACATTCATATATTTGTAATTATTGTTTTTGATAATTTTCATAAATAAATTTCTTATCCATCGAGTAACATTTTGATATGGTCTTGAAAAGTATATCAGGGGCTATTCGTTGTTTCTTTTCATATAAATTATATTACTATCTCTCCATAATTCAATTTCATGAGTTTAATTACCATTATTAATTGGTGTTTGAGATTTGATCAATAATGTAATTCTTACAACTTGAAAATGAAAATTGTAACAAATAAATTTTCTCTTCGGTTTATGAGTTTCGCTTTATTTATTCGATTTATTGTTAAATATTTAGAAGTCTTTTATCATTTTGGGTATCTTTTCTCTTTGAGTTCTAAATATTATATTCTTTTTCCATCAAAAAAATATTATATTCTTTATTTTTTTTATTAAATGCTTTTAGATGTTTTGAGTTTGTGAATAGTCTCACACATATTCGGATGATATCATATACTTGAAGTTCTTTTTATCATTTTCTTCACTTATTTATTTTGTTACTATATTGTTAACATTTATGAAATCCAAAGGTGTTCTTTGTTTATTTTTTTCTTTGATGCGTGTCATATTGTGAACTAATTTGTCATTTGTGTCTTCTTTGTAGTTACTGCCTATATTAATGATCAATGCTAAAGTAGGTAAATATTTATTTTTATTTTGTGTAAACCACATGTATCTTCATCCGTTTTAACGGTCTAAAATTAATTCTGCTCGGGGCTTCGTCACAGTTAAGGCTTCTCACCCCTCCCTAAAGGTGTGTTTAGTGGGGATCAAACCCTAGAGCTCTTCCTATAAATACAAATCATGTTTGTCAAATATTTGCATTCAGAGTCTATGTATGTTTTTTTTATCACAATATACTTATTAAGTACAGAACATGCAAAACATTTACATTTCTAGATGCAAATATATATTTGTTTATCATAATAACTATAATCTTACACTGACATTTTAGAAAAACAAACCTGCAGCAAAGTGTCTGATGATTGGATATCGATGATTATTTGTGCTGATCGAACATGCCTATATGTGATGACCGAACCTCTTAAGCTTGAGGTTACAATTTATCATTGTTGGTCTTTGTGAATGGGTTTTTTGCTGTGGAGAGGAAACATTACAAATCAGCAGAACGAGATGTGCTAGGAGGCGGCAAAGAGAAAGATTAGAGTAGATTGTGAAGAATGAGTGCAGCGATAAAAGGCTGAGAAGAAGGCTAAGTGGAGAGAATAATACAAAGAGGGTTTGAGAGAGTTTTTGAGTGAGATCACTTGCCAAAAGGTCTCCTTCAAGGATAACAAGAACTCCTATATATAGATGTGGAGAATAGGAGTTGCATATCATTGGTATTAATAACATAATAATAAGAATTGACAGTTACAAAAAATTAGTACTTTGTCTAGTGGAAATTTCACTTTTGAAGATAGTAACTCATTACTCTATTCTAAAAGAAATAGAGAAAAGTATTCATATTTCAAAGAAATGTTAAGAGAAGAACTCTTAACTATCTCCATATCTTATCCACCAAGCCATGCTCTCTAAGACATTCCGATAGTGAAGTTAACTCAAAAACCATGCTCTATTCCGAAGTTATTGCCACTTCTTTTTAGTGAAGGTGTTATTCAGTGAAAATGTTGATTTTATTCCATGAACATGTTATTCTGTGAAGGTACTGTTCTGAGAACAAATGTTTTGTGAAGAGCTGTTCTGTGAAGGTGCTATTTTGTGAAGAGCTATTCTGTGAAGAATTGTTCTATAAATGTGCTATTCTATGAAGAGTTATTTTGTGAGAAGCTGTTCTGTGAAATAATCTTTTTACATGTTCTAACTTTCCTTCACTGTAGTGTGAAACTTAAAGAAATAAAATATTAGTTTTCAAAATCAAGTCTTACATTTAGATTTAAAGATGCCAAAAAAAGTTAGTTTGTTTCTGTTAATTTTTGTTTGCTTCTTTGCTAAAGTATGCCAAACTATGTTTTTGTATTCTAAGATTACATGTGACGTTCCTGTTGGAACATTTAAATAGTTGCATGTTATGGTTTATAATGTGTATATATATAGGTTCTAAGTAATTAGCCTGACTTGTGACCATAATTTATTACACATGTTATTCATAAATAGATATCTTAAGGCTTCCTTCTCTGCAAGTTGCTGGTGGACATGGATAATGTAGTTGTTTTCTATATTGTTTTTTAGTTTCCCTTAATAAGTGTTATATGATTATAATTAAAATTGACATCAGCAGATAATAACTAAATGACTTCTCCATACAATCAAGGTATGTATACTGTTTTCTCGCCCTCAAATTCTTTCTTACGCCCATCCTTCGTATCTGCAGCAAAGAGCGGGACACCCACTAATAATAATAATAATAAATAATAATAATAATAATAATAATAATAATAATAATAATAATAATAATAATAATAATAATAATAATAATCATAATCATAATCATAATCATAATTATTATTATTATTATTATTATTATTATTATTATTATTATTATTATTATTATTATATTATTATTATTATTATTATTATTAAAACAGGTGGCAGGCAAAATTGTAATGAAAATACATATTTTGAAAAACAGATATTGTAGCGGACGAAAGAAATCAAATTTCTCCATCCCAAAACTCCTCAATTGTCTTGAAAGGTCCGTTTTTTGAAATGAAAAAATTTTCTGCATCACTTCCCCTCCTTTGTGGCAGCTCACTGATCCTTTGCAGCTCCTCTTCGCTCAGTGACCAATTGAATACACTACCAAAAACATAATTTTTAGCGAAAGTTTTATTTGGGCAGTTTTAGAAACCGCCCGCATTTCTCTTTTCAATTTAACATTCACCAGCTCTAAACCAAACGCCATTGCTAGCAAATGTTTAGACGGCACTTTAAACTTTTTGCCCAACTCCCTTAAAGAAAAGATTGCAAAAATTACATTTTCCTCACCGTTAATCAGTTTTCCTCTGCTCTCACAACATCACCTCTGCTCTCACATCGTCGCCTCTGCTCTCACTCCCATCATCGTCACCTCTGCCACTCCGCTGCTCCATCAGTGGATCTTCAACTATACTCCATTGTTCCCGTTTCTTCAAGATCCTCTTCTCCTTATCTCATATTCTCTTCTGTGGAGATAATCTACAAAACTATAATTAAAATAGCTGCTGTGGAAGTATAATGCGACCGTCGTTCGAAGTGAAGATGAGGAATCAAAAAATTCGGAATCAAATCTCTTCGATATGGAAAGGTGAGGTCTAATTGCCCTTCACATTCGTTTAATTGGGAACAAAATTAAAAGTGTTCATCTTCAAAACGTTCACATTCGTTTAATTAATGTTGAATTGCTCAAACTCCAATTGCCCTTGGAACCCTACTGATTAATTTTAATTGATTTGATTTTTTTTGGTAATATCAACTAGTTTTTTATTATCATTTTATATTCACATTATTATTACCCCTATTTTATCGCAAATTCAGGTTTTTTTTTTTCATTGTAGGAAAATGAGGTACTTAGATTAACAGCCTCTGAATCCATTGCTACTTCGCTGTTCTAATTGGTGAGTTTAAATTCTTTGTGGGTATTGTGGAATGTTGCTTGCTACCTATTTTGTAGAGTCGAGTTCGATAATAGATCAAAGATGCTTGGTTTTGAAATAGTATAAGAGAATATGGAGGAGATTAATTATCTCTAAACTGGAAATTGAGCTCGAGATGTTGAACTCGCAAGTTATAACTTGTTGCCTTGTGGGCAGAGGATGATTTAACATCTGCATTATAGTGTACGAAAGTGTATGCGATTCAACAATGCAGCTGTTATATGCATCTATTTCGTTCTTTTTCTTTTCTAATTATAAGTAATACTTAGGCATAAAATAAATGCAGTTTTGTAGTTCTGATAGACAGAGGTTTATTTCAAAATGCTTCAGAAGGCATTCTCCAGTTCAAATAGGTTACTGAAGGTAGCCTTTTCTTCCTTTTATTGTTTCTTTTGTGTCTTTCCTAGATTGGAATATTTTGTTTATTTCTTCATATAATATATATATATATATATATATATATATATATAGGAGGGATCCACTTACACATGTGTAAAACAAATTTAGTTTTACACACTTTCATATCTTTTTATATGATTTATAATTTTTTAATCCGACCGTTGAATTTTATGTTCTATTCACATAGATCATGCATGCCAAATTTCAAATTAATCGAATACGTCTAACTATATATTTCATAAAATAAAATTTCAACTGTCGACATATATTGAAAAAAATACTATTTTCGATTAAAATGATAGAAATAACAGATTGATTCAAAAATTTACATACATAATACATATGAGTAAGTTGTTAAATCCAACGGTTAGTTTGTAAAAATATTAATCCTATATGAAGATATAAAACTGTGTAAAACAAATTTGTTTTACACATGTGTAAGTGGATCCCTCCTCATATATATATATATTATATATATATATATATGAGAGCTTTTCTATCAGGACTCATTTAGGTCTTCATTTTGTTCTTTTGATAAAGGAGTCAGTGCTGCATTTCAAGACCTTATTACTGCATCAAAGAAGACTTTAGATTCTTTATTGGAACTGCAGGAGGTTTGGCTTTTCTCAAGTGACCTTTTTCCTGCTTATTTAATATCTTGTTTGCATATAAAACATTTGACAAGAAGTTGATCAGTTATGGATATATTAATGCCTTTAACTATATCATCATCATCATCATCAGAGCCTTTATCCAAATATTGGGGTAGGCTATAATGCCTTTAACTACCCTATCACGAATTTCCTTTTCCCCTGAATATTTTTTGTTTTACTGTCATATTATCAGGCTTTGCTGGAGAATAATCCTTCAATGGTTCAATTTCTAGATGGTATGACACTAGTGCTCTTATCAAACTTTGTCATTATGCTTTCTGTTACTTGACAGAAGCTTTATTCATATTAATTAAATGCTATGAGCCTGTTTTTCCTTGTTAGATTTTGATATACTGCCAGCACTGCCTGTGTCATGCTGTGCTTAGTTTAAGTTCATAACAACTACCAATCATCTATTGATTTTAACCACATGTATCTTCTATCTCTAAAGTTCTTTTTTTTTTCAGTGTGAGTATTTAAATATCTGTCAATTTATATATTGTGCCAAATCTGGTATTTTAGACTGTGATTCTTAACAGAATAATTTCATCACTGTCTTTCTCTATTGTTTTTTTTTTAAATTCTAGAAGATCCTTCTATAATATGTGACTACAAATCTATCAAAATTATCTTCTATTATCTTTTTGGTTTTTGTTCTTCTTTTCAATAAATGTATGATTTTAGTGTGTTACTTTCACTAATGATTGCATAAACATTCAAACATAAAACTAAGGATGCACATTATGGATCTTGGTAATGCTTCCATTGTCCTAACCCTGCATCCTGTGCTTAAGGTAATACTGGTCAATCATCTAAGAAGCTTTCCAGAGATTCTAAGAACCTAACATGGAAGATGATGAAGAGTGGCTATGAATATCTCAAATGAATAGGAGGTAACTTTATCATATTTTGGATCACTATTTCTGTTTTGCTCAATTTGTACTGAAATTCTGTCTTAAGTAGAAAGTTTCATATGATAATATAAATTGGTTAAAGTGATTCTTGTAGAAATAATGAGGTGGTTGCTTTGGCGACTTTTCTTATGCGATTATTCATCAAGCAACACCATGTTTCTTGATTGATTGTTCTTGGAGTGTTTACCAATGCTATTTCTAATATGTTGTATCTTCATTTGCATTTTGAAGTCCATTATTCCTGATTGGACAACATTCGATTAATGTTTCAAGAGACGCTATGCTTAAAAGAATATAAGCCATCATCAGTTACAGATTGTTGTAATGGACTCTTCTCAAGATTGCTAGGTTAAAAGATGTTGCATTTAGAATGGTGTGTTGATTCCTGGAGGCAGGCACAAGTGCTTTAATGAACAGTCACAAATTGCTCTAATGGTTTTGGTAAGCTAGATCATGTGCTTTGTGCTTCGTTTTCTTGTTATAAATTTTGTGTCTTATTTTATCCCCATTTGCTACAATTCTCCTTTGCAAATCATATTTCTTGATATGAGCATTTTAAATTCACTGGAAATTTTAACGCTTGAATTTTGTAGAACATCTGCTTTCAGAGATAAAGCAGTTGATATATGGCAGAGAAAGACAGGGTCACAAGTGGTGCTGCTGCAATCAAAAGCAAATTGGAACCTTTTAATCAGGTTTGATCCTATAGCTGTTGCTGAAAATGATTCCTGCCTTGTAGGATGTAAAATGAAATCAGTTGCCTCTTCTTTTCCAATGCCAGAATATTAGTAAACAAGTGGCTGCCCAGATGAGGGATCCGAGTAGAATGATAAAGCAAATGCAACAAAGAGTATTAACAATCGACATATTTGGGGCTGTAAGTTACTAAATTCTTAACTAGCTTAAGGGTGCTAAATTTACCTATATGATTTTTCTTTTTTCTGTTTTCTGCTTCTGTTGATTATACCTTCATTTGGGCAGGTTAATGAGGCCCCTAACAATGCTAATGGAGAGGTAATGTTTTTCTGCCCATTTACTTTAGGTTTGAAAAAATGAAGTGGTGTCTGTATCAACAGCTAGGTTCCAGCTAAAAGTGTGGGCTTTTTTTTTTTTTGGGGGGGAGGGGGGGAAGGGGTTGTGGCGTGGGTGTTGATAATGCTTTCGCAGCTGAGATGGTCTATTCACATGCTAAATGATATCACTTCCTCAGGTTGGTTTACTTATCTCTTACTGTTCTTAACAGAAATTGGGCTTTCCTCTAGGTATATGTTTTACTACTTCGTCTGAAGTTCATGTCTTCATGATACATTTTGAAATATAACTTTTCCTCTTTAATCTAATTGTGACAAAACAGGTCATGAAAACTAACTGAAATTAAAAGGCTTTGTCAGAAAAGAAATTGAAAGGATGAGGCAAACTAGGTGAAAGTATGACATGTCATAGGTTTCTAATCATGAATGGTAGAGTTAGTAATCTTATAGGGGGTATGAAGGTTAATGCAATTCAGAAGATTGATTATAGTATGACAAAGAGGGTTGTGTGAACGATAAAAGTGGGTGCATTTTAACTTTGCACCTTTTGGAGTTTTATAAAATTCCCTGATCTACAAATAAATTAGAATTTGTACATTTGAATAACAGAAGTTTGTGATTAAGCTAGTTGATAACTTATGACAATACCATTTAATCGACCTGCTGGTACAAATTTTATTTAGGATTTTACAACTAATTGAAGCCTAATCCTATTTTTCACTCATGTTTTGAACATTAAACATAGATACTATCTTTTACATCTATCACAGGAAACTCCATTTGAGGACTATGGAAGGAAGCATACCAATGCAAATCAGTATTTCCTGGACATGGATGCAGAAACAAGCCTGGAGAATATCATAAAGATAGAGATGAAGATGGAAGCTTTAAGGATAATCGGTATACAATTCAGTTAAGAATTTTATGCTTGTATTAGACTTCTAGGAAGTTTAGAAAATTTTGTGGCTATTGTGATTGGTTCTTGAGGATATTATTCGAACCATCATGGTTCAAGACTATTAGGTGTTAGCTGTAACATCATGGTTCTTGAGGATATTATTCTTTTGTAGTCAGCTTCTTTCTTGAATGATCGCTGGATGGCTTATGATTTTTGCTTGATCAGTTTATGATAACGATGATATGATGTCTTGTTGCTATTTTGAGACTAATTATTTTTAAATATGTTTTAATGAATTTTAAAACTTCAGTAATCTGACAATGAAGTTTAAAAATCCCAGTTTTTGAATGGAGAAATTAATTTGATTGCTAGGTTCAAAAACATCGGCTTTAGAATTGGAAAGTTAATTCTAAAGTGTCGATTTAAAAAGGGGAATGAAGAATAGAGGGGGTTTGTATTTTTAAATTTAAAATAAATTCAATAAATATAAAAATTTTAAATTTCAAATAAGACATTTATCGGCACTTAAAAGTGTCGGTAAAAGCTTTTAAATTTCAAATAAATTCAAATTTTCAATAGGATTTTTCCCGGCACTTTAAAGTGCCGGTAAAAGCCTTATGCTTGTAAAGGCATTTAAAAGCGCCGGAAAAAGGACTGTCCCAATTCCCCTCGTCTTTACTGGCATTAGAGTACATGACCGTCGGAAGACCTTCACCGGCATTCACCTAGCCGGCGGTCAGCTGGCGGTTTGTTGAACGCCGGTAAGATCTTTGCCGGCGTTTAATTGGCCTTTTACCGGCACTTATAAGTGCCGGTAAAAGTGATTTATCTTGTAGTGATATATCAAGGTTTTGCTTCATCCTCTCACCGTTGAAGCTCTTCACCAGTATGCTCACACCTTGTTCATATGCCCATCTCAGACATATCTGTTTTTTTATTACCAATCAGCCTTTACTTTGTCTTCCATTCATCTAAAACTTCAGATCAGAAAGAGAAAAGGAAATAAAAGCCATAACATTTGTATAACTTTGGTTAAGGAAAAAAGTACCTGAGCCACTGTCTTCCCTTTTGCCTCGGCAATTTCCTTCAGCACGTTGCACTCCAGAACTCTATTGCTGCCCCAAATGGTCCCTTTGGCTCCCAATGGAGAGTAACCTACGAAAAGGATCCCATTTACATGGCAAAACTCTCTTACCTTCTTTTGGTTCCACAGCGGATTCAATTCCACCTACCAAAAAAATGATGTAACAACTTCAGCTATTGCTATCTGGGAATTTTTATAGTAATATCACAAATTTTGATTTTACTATAAAGTCAATATAAAAAACACATAATTAAGTATAAATTTATAGTCATTAGACGTAAAATATGTTAGAAGTATCATAAAAATATGATTATCAATATAAATATTAGTGTCAATAGATTTAAACACATGATAATTTTACTATAATGTATGTTTATGTTAATTATCATGTATTTATATACTTTTAACATATTTTATACTTAATCTTGTATTGTTTACATTAACTTTAAGTTAATTGTCAAGTATTTATGATACTTCTAACATATTTTATACCTAATGACTTTAAGTTTACACTTAATTATGTGTTTTTTACGCTGATCTTATAATAAAGTCAAAATTTATTACCTAACCGTAGAATTTCTAAACGCTACTCCATTTTTCAAAGAAGATTGAATGCCAAATATAAGTGTATAAGGGAGAAAAGGAAGTGTTGTACCTGATTAACAGCCGGAGGGATCTGCGCAAAGGAAAGGATGTCCGCTAATTTTTTGCAGGAAAAATTGCAGACACCAATAGAATTTGCAAGGCCAAGCCTCTGGCAATCTTCCATCGCCGCCCATACGGAGCCAAAATCCATGGGTAGGACGTGCTCCTTGCTTACTGGGATTTCGTATCTCCCTGGTTTTAAGCTCACAGGCCAGTGAATAAGATAGAGATCGAGGTACTCCAACTCCAGATTTCTACGTGAAAAACAGTTTAGAAGAAGAATTTACTACCATATCTGTATGTGTGTGTGTATATATATAGAGAGATGGAGAAAGTGTATGCAAGAGGGCAATATATACATATACACATATATATAATATGCAATATATTACTGTAAGCTCTTGTGAACGGCAGGGAGAACAAGTTCTCCATGGGCATCGCTGCACCAAAGCTTGGAAGTGATGAAGAGCTCGTCTTGAGATTTAATGAAGCCAAGCGAAATTGCTTCTTTGATTGCTTCACCAAGCGGCTGCTCTGTTCCGTATATAGCAGCTGTGTCAAAGTGTCTATAACCGAGCTCAATTGCTTGGAGAATTGCTTGCTTTGCAACCTGCGGTGGTACGAATGGCCAGGCTGCCGTGCCAAAGCCCAAACGCGGCATTCTCTTCCCACTTGAGCTCAAGAGTAGAACACATAGCCAAAACAGAAAATCTTGGAGCAGTAGAACAGAATCGGTAAGGAAGAAAGAATTTGCTGAAGTTAAACTACCATTTAGTCTTCTTTTATTCATATTATCAAATAAGAATTTGCCACCTATCTTACTTATCCATTTTCCTCATCCTTTCTAATCTTACATGGCATTTATTTGTGAAGAAATCTGCAGCAAAAAAAGAACGATGGTAAAGCTTTCTTTTGCTGCCGTTCCTTGACTTATTTTCCATTATCCTTTGAAGTCTCCAGCCAATAAGAATTCATTTCATGTAATACATTGAATTTTCTCTTCTTTTATATATTGTTTATATTATATTTGATGTCATAAAATCTGATTTTAATTATTGTCTTTTGATGCATGATCGAACAGCACACCACCAGCCAAAAGTGGCGTGAAAATTCTTGGCTGATCGGTTTTCATTTGTTTTTCATTTTTTTTTGTATACTTCAACCAATAAATTTTACTCACATGATAAGCTTTGAATGCTTTTTTATTTTAAGTATTATTTCTACTATATTTTATACTACAAAAAGTTGCCTTTCAATTTCTTTAACTACATCCAGCCGTGCAACACTAAATGGAGCAAAAAGTGACGTGAAATCTTTCTTGTGGCTGCACGTTTTCTTAATTCAGTTTTGGCCTCTTTTGGTAGGTATTGTCAGCCAATAAAGTCAGCCAAATATTCACTTAATAAATTCCTTTTTATCTATTATTATTCATCCCATTTTACACCAAAATTTGTCTCACCAAAACTGTTTCCTACCGTGCATCACGATGGAAAGAAACTAACGTGCAGTCCATCTTTTCTTGGCTGCACGTTTCTTGCTCTAATTCGTCCAATAAAATAAATCACATACACAATAAATAATTTCTTTCCCTCAATAATTTTAATTCATCATTCCATATTTGTTTCAACTTTATACACTATACTACAATTCATGAATCCAAAAATTCCAAATTGAGAATAGAAATTCATTCCATTTTTATTTAAATTCCACTAAATAATTAAATTTTACTATCAATAATTCACAAGTATAGTGTACAGTGTAATAAAATCGGGTCTCACAATAATGAAGTTTTAAACTCAACAAGTGAGATTTAGAGAGTTAACATGTATATACTAATATATATTTAAAATACAATAAATTAATCAACTATTAAGTTGTTTGGGATTGTTTACTTTTTTTTCTTATTTTTAAAATTTATTTTATTTTGTTTTGTTTTGTTTTCAAATTTTGAAAACAGAAAACATGTTTGGTTAATATTGTTACATATTCTAAACTAGTATTTAAATTGATTCAGATGGTTTAGATTAGTAAAATTCTAAATTTTATTTTAATTATAATTATTTTAAACTATTAAATAATATATATTCAACTAATTAAATTTATAATAAATTATATAATTATTAAAAATATTATATTTAATATAAATAATATTATTTAATGTTAAATTTCACTTATTTAATAATATTAAATTATATTAGATAATAGTACATAGCAATAATACTCATTATTAACATATAAAAATTATAATAAAACATGGTTAACTTCTTTTGGAACTCTCATATAGTATCACCTAAGCACTATAAATAGATGATTCTTCCTAGCAATTTAAGTAATTTCTAGTAAAGTAAAATCTCTAGCCTCGTAGAATTTGAAGCCTCTAATACTTATTAACCTTTCTCACCAAGTTTTACCGACTAATCTCTTTATGTAAACCAATTCAAGTTCAACCAAATTATCAGAGACCTTACAAGCCTTCAGCCTTTTTCCTTTGAACGATTTTCTATTCTCACGCCGTTTATTCTTCGTGATTAAGCTTTCATCCATGGAGAACAGTACTCTTAAAAGTGTTGTTTAGAAATTTCATCACTTATCCATTCGAGTTTGTAGCTTTCTACAAGCCTTTAAATCTATTGTTCTTTGACTTAAAGAGATTGGATCAGATGATTGTTTTCTTTTGTGTAGAAAATATACAGAAAACTATAGTCATATATATCAAAATTGATTTTTGTCACTCTGATTATTGTCCTAAATTTTCAGATGTGAATGTTCTATGTACACATACAGCTTGAAAAAAAAATTTTACATTTTACTTGATAAGAAGGATATTGAAACTTTAAAAAAATATTAAACAGAGAAAAACAAAAAAGATGAAAAATTTTTTTTCTATTAGTGTGCTTAGCAGAAAAGTTGAATGAAAAAAATTTCTAATCCATTGTTTAGTAAATTCGAAAAATAAACAGAAAAAAATAAAATTATTTTATTTTATCATTATAACATTTATAAAATAAGATGAAAAGGGTAAAATCTAAGTATGATGGACAACTTTATTAACATGAAGTACTTGAATCCCTTGTACCCTTTTGCATCATTCATAGCTTTCACTTTTTTAATTGGAGCATCTATAAGTTTACGACGTCTGTGTTTAAACCAATGTAAATGATTTTCGCTCATATTGTCTTTGATAAGTACCACTCCAACTATTTTAGAGATGTTTTCATTTCTCATTCTATCATTCCTTGTATATCTACACATCCACTGTAACTTTTACATTTCTGCTACTCTCATCTTTTATATATGCAGTCTCTTAGTCTCTCAACATTCACTACCATATAACAATATTAGTCTAACAACTATCTTATAGAATTTGCCTTTTAACCATATAGGAAAAGTTTTGCTCTAGTGAATAAGTATGAAAAATGACATCTCCTCCCTTTTTTTTTTGCACTCTTCTTTTGTACTAAATGCACTCAAAATTCATTTTCCTTTCACTTTTGAAAATTAATTACAAAAGCATTTTTGTTGGATTGTTATTACCAAAATGTTGGATTAATTTTGAATTTAATTTCTATATTACAAATATGTTGGGTTTAATTTATTTTTATTATTTGTATAAATTGTCTTTGTACTTTAAAAATAATATTTGTTAATATAGATCTCGTTATTAGCATTTCCAAATTTTTTCATAAAAAAAATATTGATGTGGCATTGGTTAATGTTTATGTGAAAATTTTGGGGATTTTAAAAATAAAAAAATGGGATGGAATGTACATGTGATTTTTTCCTCCTTACCTTATTCTTTATACACGAGAAAATATTATGAAATTCAAATCAAGGCGATCCATTAAAGGTGTTCATAGTTCGAGCTAGATCGAGTTTAAGTAAAGTATTAAGAGAATGACAGTGAGCATAAGTGTGATTCGACTTTGCAGATCTATTTTTTTGTCTGATAAAACAATACCATGAAATAAGTAACTTCTTAATGAAAGATTATTGAAGTGTTATAACATATTTTAATTTATAAGTTATTGGTAACTTACTTTGAGATTTAAACTCTTTAAGTCTCCTCTGACTTAAGTCTGTAGGAGTTTTCGTCATCTTGTTTAAATACAATGTTCTTTCCTTAAGGTCTTCTCTGATTTTTGGAATCCTATGGTCAGTAGCGTTTACTTGGAGATTGTCAATGTTACTATGGTAGTTAATCTGGAAGGGGCCTAGCATGGACTCTAGTTAACTGATGAAAAGAAAAAGGTAGTTGAAAGTGAAGGAATAGGCAATGATGACAAAGAAGAAAGGAAAAAGTGGATAATGACAAAGCTTCTAACCAATAGTGGGTTTAATAAAGATGCTATGTTGAGTATGCTTAAGATAATATGGAGATTATCTAAAGAAGCTAGAGCTATAGTGTTGGATGAAAATCTATTTCTATTCAAGTTTGCATCGCTAAAAGAGAAGCAATAAGTTCATGATGGCTCTCTTTGGGTGTTTGATAAATAACTCATTTTGTTTCGAAACAGTGATGGTGATCTGGTAATGATAGATTATAACTTCAAATATGCAGAGTTCTGGGTTCAGGTGTATAACCTTTCTTTTAAGTTAATGAATCCTAACATGAGATATATAGCACAGAAGCATACTTATTCTTGCATGGCTTTGCATGCATTTATTTCTTCCTTAGTTGGCAGCTTAGCTGGATAAATAGTTGTTAGGTTCTTAAAGCTTAGTTATTATTTTGTTAGTGCAGTCGGTTAGGTAGTTTCATTTTAGCTGATAAGATTGTATATAAACAGCCTTATACTTTTGCAATCATCAATTGAATTACATCAATAAACAATCAAATTCTCCTCATGTTATCAGAGCTCCCGTTTCTCCTCTCTTTTATGGTTCATTTTACTCTTCTCGATTGATTTTTCTCTTCATCCAAACAGCAGCTATCATAATGATGTTTGATGAATCTAGTCCATACTTCATTCTTGTGAGTGAGAGCCTTGCTTTGGTGCGTGTTTTGACACTACTTATTGGATCTAATTACCATTCGTAGTCTCGCGCGATGAAGATGGCCTTGTTGTCTAAGAACAAACTTCAATTCGTTGATGCTCCATTTCTGACCTAAAGAAAGATGATCTAATGTTTGTAGCATGGGTGAGATGCAACATGCTAGCGCTTTCATGGATTCTTCATTTTGTTTCCTCATCAATTGCTCAGAGTGTTCTTTGGATAGACAATGCGAGAGTTGTTTGGAGTGACTTGTGAGATCGGTTTTCTCCATGCAATGCACTTTGAATTTCAGAACTCCAAGAAGAGATCTATACCTTCTAGCAAAACTCCTTATCAGTGACTGATTAATTCACTAAACTAAAGGTCTTGTGGGATGAATTGTTGATTGATAGGCCTATTCCCTCCAATTGCAGCTGTGATGCTGAGAATATAGCTCGCAAATACCAATCTAATGACTATGTTATTAGATTTCTTAAGGGCCTCAATGATACAAATGCCACAATCAGAACTCAAATCTTGTTGATAGATCCTCTGGCTTCCATCAACAAGGCTTTGTCATTAGTCATTCAACTAGAGATATAACTAGGTTCCTTGATCACCTCTTAGCATTTGCAGACTAATGCTCTTGCTATTAAATGTGCTGCTGGAAGTGGTTTGAAGAGGCCTATGTCTAATAATAGGAGGCCAATTTGTTCTTATTATGGCTATGCTGGATATACAGTTGAGAAGTGCTTCAAAAAGCATGGTGATAATAAAATATTTGTTATATTATTTTCTTATTTATTACCATATTTATTGCTATATTCTTGTGTAAAATTAATTGTTTAATGTATCTTTTGAATTAATTTAGAGAAAGTGATTTGGAATTAATTTTTGGAAATTATGGCATAAAATCAAACAATAAATTTTGTGATTGGAATAAATTTTTGAAATATACATTGTTTGATTTTCTAAAGTTGTAATTAAATTCTAAATTGTTTTAAAGACTTTTGGACCATAGGATTAAAATAAAATAAAGGGCTGAAATTTATTGCTTGATTAAAAAGAAACCCTAGAAATTTTTAAGGAAAGAAAACAAATTATAAAGAGAGGAGAAGGGCGGCAATAAGGACACACACAAAGAAAGCATATAGAGCAATTGCAGAAAAGAAACAGAGAGCAATTTGGGGAGAAAAGAAAAGAAAGGAGAGAATCGAAGGGGTGAGAAGAGAGGATTGGTTTTTGGGATTGTTTTGTGGGTCTTTGTTCTATTTTGTTGCTTTCTATTTTGCAAAGGAAGAAAGAGCAGTAACCGAACCTAAGCAGAACCGTGGCTGACCTTGAAGCAGTCTAAACCGTGAGCTGTTGTTGGATCTTTAAGAAGCAAAATTTGGTCTTGAAACAAAGCTATTGAAATTTTGGAGCAGAACCACGTGTTGCAGTAGTGCGATACAGAGCTGTGCAGAATAGCGTTGCGGCCGCTACTGACCGCTTTAACTGCTGCCTGGTTTGGTGCAAGGAGACGCGGGTTTTTGTTTCGTTTGTTGGTGTTTGAGCCGTTAATTGCTTGTGGAATGTGGTGTTATTTGGAGTCAACAATTGCTGTTGTCCACACGCCAACGCCATCTCCTATTTGATGCTTTGCTGTTTGCTCCACATACATATACTTTGATTTGGTCAACAAAAGGGGCTTTCTACTTTATTTTAATACATTATTAAATTATATATACTTTGTTAATTATTTGTTATTTAATTAAGCATGAATTCTAAATTTACATTGGTATTGTGTGCTAAATTAAATATGAACTAATTTTCTCACTAGGAATTTGATTGAGCCTACTTGCATATTTTATGTTTTTATGATTAATTGATCAATTCTTAAATTCTAGTATCATTCATTGTGATTAATTAAATCTTTTGATTTGTGTTAATGATTGGCCACCTTTAATATAAATTAATTGATTGTTAGACATGGTAAGGGTACACATCATATGCTAAGCCATGTATAGCTCTCTTGAATGATTGAATAAATATTTGATGCATACATTAAGCTAGAATATTTATTTGGCTCTTGTTAGATGTTCTTCTGTTCTTAATGGGTTTTTAGTCATTGATTATGCTACACATCATAGGTAATTAATGATTAAAAATACATGATTGTAGTTGCCATCAAACAGAGTAATCATATATTAGGAAGAATGAACCTTAGAATTGAATTGAGATTTTTAGGATTGAAGACTTAGAATTGCAATGTATCGGTGAAATCAAATTCCTAGGCTTTTCTCTATTGGTTAATTTCTTGATTTGTTTAGGTTAATTAATTTAATTAGTTAATTTAGTAATTAATTAGATACTTAGATAATTCTTTTTATTGGCTTTATAATTTTTAGAGCATAAGTAGTTGAATTTTAATTGAATAAATTTAGCAAATCTCTGTGGGATAGACTCTTGTATTTGCACGCTATACTGCCTTGATTCGTGCACTTGCGAGAATATAACTTTTTGTTCATCAAGTTTTTGGCGCCGTTGCCAGGGATTTGTCTTAAGTTTATTCAATTGTATTTAACTACGTGTGTTTTTTCTTTTGTTATTTTTCTTTTTAGCTTACTAATTTTTCTTTCTTTCTTTTGGTAGTGGATGCAAGGTCAACGATCACTTGGTCAAGAGATAGTGCCCATCAACGATCAAATTGACAGAATCGGTAGGAAGGCAAAGGCACAACAAGAGGAACAGTTGAAACCAACATGGAGTTACAAGTTGGGAATCAAGCTGAAAATCAAGTTCAAAATCGAGTTGCAAATCGTCCTATGAAGGAGTTTACACGTCCTACTGTTGGAACATCACCATCATGCATTGTTCTCAATGATGCAGCCAGGAATTATGAGCTTAAGAATATTCATTTTAATATGCTTCCTTCTTTTCATGGTGCTACTATTGAAGATCCTTTAACATTTATTCGTGATTTTTATGCAACTGTTCAAACTTTTCCTTTGCAGGGATTAATTGAGGACCAATTACGAATGACATGTTTTCCCTACACCTTGAAGGATGCAGCAAAGACGTGGTTCATGTCTATAACCCCAGCTTCACTTACCACATGGGATGCAGTGTACAATAAGTTCATAGGTAAGTTCTACTCACATGCCAAAGCCACTGAATTGAGGGGTAAGATTGCAACATTCACACAAGCAATTGGTGAGGCATTCCATGAAGCTTGGGAATGTTTTAAATTGCTTTTGATACAATGTCCACATCATCGGTACCCATTAGAATTGCAAAATCAATTTTTTTATGATGGACTAACCCAAGCTTGTCAAGCTATGGTTGATAATGCTGCCGGAGGTGCCATGGGAGAAAAGACTGCACAAGAGACCTACGTGCTCTACGAGATGCTTGGAGCTAATTCGCAACAAAAGAGTGTTAGAGGTAAGCCTAGAGGTGTCACAACCTGTGACCCTATTTTTCACCTTATTGTACACAACTTAACCGGTTGGGCTGTCTGTGATACTTCACTTGTACTAACTGTTAAACAATTTCGCATAACATTGTTTATATTATACACATCCCCTATCTTAATTAATTAGATAAGTAGTACTGTAGACATGTCTAAATATAGAAAATAAATGATCGTACCTCATATCAATCAGTCGGTCTGTCACATTGTCCTTTGTGTACAGCGGTGATCCACAATCAACTGATCTCACATTCATCAAAACCTGAAATGTTTAAAATTAAGGGGTGAGCAAAACCACGGCTCAGTAAGGGAATTATATGCATCACTTGATACTCAGCTATCTATATGCTAAAAAACTTTTTTTTTATTTTTCTTTTAAATCTTCCTAGCTGGCTCTAGGCTCGCATGTAGGAAGGATACTACAGTCGGCTAGGGATCCGGATGGAGTAAGGTAGGTATTTTGAAATACCTATCTTGTTCCGGAACCTAGAAGCAACTGTAGAGAGTAATAAATTTGTTTTCGTTTTAAATTTAAATCATTTTCCTTTTTATTTCATATCATTTTCATATTCTTTTCAAAATAATGCTTTTATGAAATAAAGCATTTAAATAAAGTAACTAATATTCATATATTCTTTGAAAAGAATATAAGTTAAATCATCATCATTCTTATTTAAACTCATTTTGTATTTTACTGTACAATCATAATTAGTACAGTACTTTAAATAGCAAAATAAGCTATTAATTCCTCTTTGTATAACATATAAATCATTTAAATCTAATATTCAATTTTAAAATTGAAATAAGAATATTAGATTTGTTTTCCTCCTATTTCCTTTTTGGAAAACATATCACATATTCATGTCACATATAGTCTAATATTCAATTTAAAATCATAGTACTAATATTAAAATCTATTCCACTTATCACATTAGCAAAGCAGCAAGCACTTTGGTAGGTTGGTCACTATGCACGTCGATAAATCGGTTACTATGTAAGATTATAAATCAATCCATTCATAAAACGAAAGTCAATAAACTTCAAGCATATAGCTTAACTCATTGAAAACAGTTCAACATAACCGATCACTTAATAACTTTAGCCGTAAGCTCTAGTTCACTGATTCAGTTACGACATCCATCCTAGCTAGCAATGGATTTAAGTGTCGTATCGAGAAACTCGTGTGGCACTTAGTTCTCAAAGGATTCTAGAGGTGGCTCACACAGTACAAAGATCGAGTCTTTACTCGGATTGGCCTTTATGCCATATACTTTCCACTATCTCATCAGAACTCGTGTAGCACTTAGTGCTTAAAGGATTCTAGAGGTGGCTCTCATAGTTTTCGAAGAATCTATGTAGCATGTAGGTCCCTTGAGTCTTCTAGAGATGGCTCACACAGTACAAAGATCGAGTCTTTACTCGAATTGGCCTTTATGCCATTTACTTTCCACTATCTCATCAGAACTCGTGTAGCACTTAGTGCTCAAAGGATTCTAGAGGTGGCTCCCATAGTTTCTGAAGAATCTATGTAGCACGTAGGTCCCTTGAGTCTTCTAGAGGTGGCTCACATGGTACAAAGATCGAGTCTTTACTCGGATTTGCCTTTATGCCATATACTTTCCACTATCTCATCAGAACTCGTGTGGCACTTAGTGCTCAAAGTATTCTAAAGGTGGCTCCCATAGTTTCCGAAGAATCTATGTAGCACGTAGGTCCCTTGAGTCTTCTAGAGGTGGCTCACACGGTACAAAGATCGAGTCTTTACTCAGATTGGCCTTTATGCCATATACTTTCCACTATCTCATTAGAACTCGTGTAGCACTTAGTGCTCAAAGGATTCTAGAGGTGGCTCCCATAGTTTCCGAAGAATCTATGTAGCACACAGGTCCCTTGAGTCTTCTAGAGGTGGCTCACACGGTACAAAGATCGAGTCTTTACTCAGATTGGCCTTTATGCCATATACTTTCTACTATCTCATCAAAACTCGTGTATAACTTAGTGCTGAAAGGATTCTAGAGGTGGCTCCCATAGTATCCGAAGAATCTATGTAGCACGTAGGTCCCTTGAGTCTTCTAGAGGTGGCTCACACGGTACAAAGATCGAGTCTTTACTCGGATTGGCCTTTATGCCATATACTTTCCACTATCTCATCAGAACTCGTGTAGCACTTAGTGCTCAAAGGATTCTAGAGGTGGCTCCCATAGTTTCCGAAGAATCTATGTAGCACGTAGGTCCCTTGAGTCTTCTAGAGGTGGCTCACACGGTACAAAGATCGAGTCTTTACTCGGGTTGCCTACGTGGCTTATGTTTTCAATGGTTCATCGTTACACATGTAGCACGTATAATCTAATATTCCATTTAAAATCATGGTAAGAATGTTAGATTTATCAATTCTTCCTTTTTGAAAGCATATTACATGTTTGTATCACATGTCTTATGAAAATCATCTCACAGTACTATAATCAGTATCGTAATGAGCATTTTTAAAAATGCTATAAATCAATTGATCTTCTTCTCATATCATATAAAACATATTCTTTTCACATGTCACGCATCATATAAAGAGTCTAAGACAATCATCATTCATATCATGCTATAGACCCCGGAGGGTAAAGATATAAACATGTCAAATCTATGGCCATAATCTATATTGTCCTCGGCGGATCATTGATCAGGTGTCGACCGGGACTACACATATCATATATCACACATCAGCATGATAAGATGCCTACTTGTCTCAAAACAGTATTTTTCATCATCAATAAACCTTTATGGAATTTATAAAAATATAAATTTCATAATTTAAAACCATAAAGGTTATAAAACCATTTAGTAAATATTTAAGAAATATATATAAAAATATTCACTTTATTTCTTTTCGTTTTTCATCTCGTATTACAAGTAATTTACATATCAAGAGAATTTTCGGTGATTTCATTATCACCATTCTCAAAGAGAATTTTCGGTGATTTCATTATCACCATTCTCGAAAACATGAATATTTTAAAATCACTTTCATTTTATTCATGTTTTTTATGAAAATATTCATTTCCTCAATTTTCGTGGTTGAAAATCATTTCTCGTGATATAAAATCATTTATTATGATTTTCAGTAATTTTTGAGAATTTTTCGATAATTTTTCGGCAGTATAACGGCTGCCGATTGGCTAGCCTCCTGCACGAAAAATACGGTTTATAATTTCCAGCCAATACTTCATTCCAAATTTTCAACCAATCATTCATCATAATAATTTCATAGAATATTTCCATAAAATATTTCGAAATTAAATCATGCAGACTGAATATCCTTACAGTGCTATACATGCATCCCTTACCTTTTTTCGAGTCAGCAACTTCCTCTTATCGGTCGCGCTCGTACTCCATCTCTCCCGATTCCTCATCCCGATCGCTGAGAATAATTTCTAGAAATAAAATTTCTAAAATCTTAGAATTTTTTCCATAATTTATTAAATTTTTCTAAAATTTAATTTTCGGGAATTTCTTACCGTATTTTCGTAAATTTTCGGGTTGTCGAATTTTCGAAAATCTCTGAATTTTCGAAAATCTCTGAATTCCCGAAATTCTCCTTTTTCCTCTTTTCTTTTTTTTTTCTTTTTCTTTTCTTTCTCTTTCTTTTCTTTTTCTTTTTCTTTTTCCTTTTTCTTTTCTTTTTCTTTTCTTTTTTCCTCTTCCTTTCCCAATCAAACCGGTCCAGTTCCTTTCCTCGCCTGCTCCTCGCCGGCGGCCGGTTCTCCGACGGTTCGGGCGTCCTTCAGCTGGCCGACGGCACGATGAAGCTACCGGTGTCCTCCGTTCAGTCTGGATCGGCAGTACGACGGCGGATCGAGGCGGAATAGGTTCGGTTTCTTCTTCCTCTTCGTCGGCCCTCCTCCACCGTTCACCGTGCCTCCGGTAGCATCCATTCTCTTCCTCTTTCTTTGGTGGTGCTTCGGTGGTAGTGGCGGTGGCCAATTTGGCCGGCACCGCCAGATCCATTTTCCTCTTTTCTCTTCGGTTCTGCCGGATTTCGCCTGTTTCCTTCCCGATTTCCGTCACCGATCTCCGTCCCTCTCGTCGCCAGCAGCATCCTTCTCTCTCCCTCCTCCTTTCTCCCTTGCCGGCGGTGGCAGCTCCGCCACCATCGGTTCAGGCTGGGAGGGTCGGGATCCGTCCCCAATCCTTCCTTTCCATTTTCTGTTTCTTTCCTCTTTTGTTTTTGTCTTATTTCTATATTTAGTATATAATATACTATATACTATATACTATATAATATGTTTTATACATATAATATATACTATATAATATACATATATTATTTCATATATAATATAATACAATATATATTATATATAAAATATATATTGTATATTACAAAATATATATATATGTATATTTATATATTTTAAATTTAAATGACTTATATATATATTTTCAAACTTTAATGTAAATTAATATTTACATTTCTCTCATATATGTATAGTTATATATATATACATAAAATGCCATACTTGAATACATATGTATTATTTAAATTTATGAAATAGTATATATTTCCATATATATACCAACGTATATTAAAATTTACTATATACTATTTTAAATGCATATGTATTTGTATAAAATACACTTATAAAATTTGTAATTATATAAACATATTTTATTTTCATTTCTCATTTTTCTTATTTAATTTGGATTTTACTTTATCCTAGTTAATTTTCCTCTCTCCGTTATTTTTAATTTCACTTCCAATTTAATTTCCTTTACACGAATTTCTCGATTCTTTCACTTCCTCAATTCTCGGGATTTTCACCAATATCCTGTTCTCACAATTTTATTTATTTCCTCTGATTTATTTTCTCCAATATTTATTTTCAATATTTATAATTTCCAATAAATGAAAAATTTACGGTTATCACATCCTCCCCACCTTAAGAAATTCGGTCCTCCGAATTTAACTTAAGTCCAAAGGTGGTACATGACGTATACTTACGACTTCTGACCTCTTGTTCATCCTCCAATTAATACTGCCAGCACACTTTCAACATCAAGAGTACTTTAGACCACTACATGCTGTCTTTCATCATATATATATATATATATCTATACTCTCATAAGTTCATTTCTCAAATCGGGAGTTATTCACTTTTACTCTTTTTATATAAGAGTCCATACACAATATTTTTTTCATATTACAGCTGATCTTTGCTGTTCATCATCCATTCTTCTCACTTAGTGCCAAGTCGACATAATTTGGTACTATCATGTACTTACGTTAATCATCTATATGTAAGTGTCCCAGTAGCTTTCACATCTCATGCACACGCTCTCTCAATATCATATAGCGTTTACATCTCACGCTCATATATATGTATATATATATCAGTATGGAGCGGTGCTATCAATACACTTGGGATCTCAAAGCCTTTTGCTATCTCTCATTAGCATATGGCAACTCAGAGACTCCCATCACATGTAGACCTCACTAGAACTGTACATACACATTCACACCGTTTAACACTTATACTTCGACTAAGGCACTAGAGAATCTTGAAGTCTGATAATGGAAAGTGATTCTATTTAGATCATCAGTCTTTAATCACTTCCATATCATCGTTTCTCTTTTGGACTCTTTATTGTCCACAATATTCATTTTATCAAGGCGGCATCTCACTTGCAGACTTTATTATGGATTATCTCTTACAATTACAAATCATGAGACAATCATATTCTCTTCATGTAGTATGGTCTTTAAATTTCTTTTTATAATTTAGATTCCACAATTGAATCCTTAATTTATATATTTAATCACCACATCATCTATATACTTCCACCATTTCTATCATGTTACGGTGGTTATATGAATAATCATTTTTCATTTAAATACCTTGGGAGGTATATAAGCCTAATGAATGAGGCATCAATATATGGATAAAGTGATGAGAAATTGATACAGTCTAAGGCAAAAATGGAAAATGAGCAGCATAGTGGTATAATCCCGTAGACTTTCAAAGACTGTGATCTGTATGTTAAGATGGAAAATAGGAGATTTGGCTAGACAGTACCTCTTTCTAAGATATATGATCTCGAATGACATAGCGATGTAGATTAGTCTATGATGAAGAGATAATGATTGAGATGCGAAATGTACTGGGTCTAGCTAGATACTATTGCCAGTCTATGGAAGAGTTATGGGGTTAGCTGCTCTACAGATGTGACTGATAAGTAAAGAAGTTGAGGTCGGTGAATAAATAAGAGTAAATATAGTACTCGAAATGTTAAAAGATGTTAACAGTGGAGTACGATACCACTGAGGAAAAAGCCGACCAAAATGATGAGACTGAAAAGATGAAAATGTAATAAGAGGATAAGTATATGATGATAAGGGAACATGAATATGAAACAGTTCCCAAATTAAGACTAAAAGTGATTTTATTTGGTTATCACATGATTATGGCTAGATAGAAGATCGAGCCAATTTCGATAAATGAAATTTAATGATACTCAAAGGAGTAAATAAATGAATTATATGATTTACTGCCAGTAATGTAAATGGAAAAATGATAAATATATATACACACACCTCGGAATAGTGAAATGGTATGGATAACACGGTGATGAAAATGATGATCGATTTGTCACCTATGAAATTTAAATTATGAAAAGAGTATAAACTCAGGTATATTCTAAAACCTAAGTGATATAGAGTATACCATAAGAATAAGAGATGTAATGATGAGATTACATGAAAAGACGATATGGAGAGAAAATGATTGTCTCCTGATTCAATTATGGTAAAAGATGGTAAATAGTAAAGTTTACCATGAGATGCAACATTGATAAAATAAATGTGAAAATGAATATTGCGGATAATAAAGAATCTAAAAGAGATGTGATGATATGGAAGTGATTAATGACTGATTGTCTAATGGAATCACTCTTTCATTATCAAACTCTTAGATTCCTTAGTGCCATAGTCGAGATATGATTATAAAATGATGAGAATGTATGTGAAGTTCCAGTGAACCCTATATGTGATAGGAATCTCTAAGTATCTATATGTTTATGGGAAATAGCAAAAGGCTTTGAGATTCCAAATTTACTGACAGCATCGCTCCGTACTGATGTAAATAACTGAGCGTAGAATGGAAACGCTCAAAGATATGTTGAGTGAGCGAATGCACAAGATGTGAAAACTACTGGACAATTACATACAATTGATTAACTTGTTTAAATGATAATTATCGAAATATATCGACTTAGCACCAAATGAAAAAAAAAAAACAGATGATGAGCAATATGAATGATGTATGGTACGATAAGGAGTGGAAAGTGATAACTCCCAATTGATAAAGTAATCCATAGGGAGTATACATATATGTGATGAAAGATGACACGAATGGTTTAAAAGTGATTTTGATGTTGAAGATATGCTGGCAGTATTAGTTAAAAGACGATCAAAAGGTCAAGAATTGTAAGTAGATAGGATGCTACCACCTTTTAATTTAAGTTAAATTCGGAGGACCGAATTTCTTAAGGTGGGGAGAATGTGATAACCGTAAATTTTTCCATTTTTGGAAATTATTAATACTGAAAATTCAATTTTTAAATGCAAGTGGATAAATTAAAGTAAATAAATAAATCATTTAAGAGATGAAAATATTGGGAAATTCGAAAATTGATGAAGTGAATAAATTTGAGGAATTTAATTTGGATGTAAAGAAATCCAAATAAAATAAGAAATAGAAAATGTGTATATTATATTTATATATTTATGTATATATAAATATATTTTATATAGTAAATATATACATATGTGAACTTTATATATTTTATTAATACACATATGCATATAAATTGATATATTATAAAGTACATATATATTTATTATATCATTATGTATATATATAAATATATACAAAAAATATATATGTACTTAGTGAAATATAAATTTTATGCTAAATTTAAAGCTATAGATATTGTATATATGGTTTATATAAAATATATATCTATATGTTACTGTTAATAATTGTATTTATAAATATAATTATATAAAAAATGAAAAAAAAAATGAAAACGGGAATCGAGTGTTTGTTCTCTGTTGAAAACAGAGAAGAAAACACAGAAACCAGCCTACCCTGTTGGCGGTAAGAGAAAAGAGATAAGAGGAAGGTGAGGTCACCGACAAGCCGAGGAGGAGAAGAGGAGAAGTATCGTAGACGAAGAAAAGAAAAAAAAGAGTGAAGGAAATCGACGCGGAAAAGAAGGAAAACCGAGGAGAAAAAGAAAAAGGCAAGAGGCGGTTCCGGTCGATTCGGGCACTGCCACTGCCACCTGCACCATCGCTGAAGGGAGACAAAGGTGAGAGGAACGGCCGGTGGTGAAGGAGGAGGAGAAAAGAGGGAGAAAAGAGGAGGAGAAGGAGCCGAAACCCACTGTTCCAGATCCAGTGCCGTCGCTGTCGCCGTCGATGGGGAGAAAAGGAGGCCAGATCCGACATCGTGGCAACCTCGGCTAGCTGTGGAGTGGCCGAACTGCCGGGAAAGGAGGTCGCCGATGGCCAAACCGGCCAAGCAAAGGTGAACCAGCTGAGTAGTGCCAAACCGGTCTGAACAGGAAAGAAGAAAGGAAAAAAGAAAATAAAAAGAAAAAGGAAGAAAGAAAAGAAAAGAAAGAGAGAGAAAAGGAAATTTTTGGGAATTCGAAAATCCGAAAAATCCCAGACATTCGATAAGGATTTTGGAAATTATTTTCGAGTATTTAATTTAAATAAATTATGGAAAAATCCTAATTTTTAGAATTTGAATTCCAGAAAATTATTCTCGGCGAACTAGATGATGGAATCGGAAGAGATGGAGTACAGGCACGACCGATAACGCGGAAGTCGCCAACCCGGGATAGGTAAGGGATGCATGTGCAGCACTGTAAGGATATTCAGTTTGCATGTTTTTAAATTACAAATTATTTTATGGAAATGTTGTGATGATTCATTGGTTGAAAATTTGTGATGACGTACTGTTTGAAAATAATAAATTGTATTTTTCGTGCAGGAGGCTAGCCAATCGACAGCCATTATACTGCCGAAAAATATTAGAAAATTATCAAAAATTAGAAGAAATGATTTTATGTCACGAGAAATGATTTTCAACCACGAAAATCGAAAAAATGAATATTTTCATAAAAACATGAATAAAATGAAAGTGATTTTAAAATATTCATGTTTTCGAGAATGGTGATAATGAAATCACCGAAAATTTTTTTTTTTTTAGAATGGTGATAATGAAATTACTGAAAATTCTCTTGATATGTAAATTACACGTAATACGTGATGAAAAATGAAGAGAAATAAAGTGAATATATATATTAAATATATATATATAAATATATTTCTTAAATATTCACTAAATAGTTTTATAACCTTTATGGTTTTAAATTATGAAACTATATATTTTTATAAATTCCATAAAGGTTTATTTTATGATGAAAAATACGGTTTTGAGACTAGTTGGCAACCTTATCATATTGATATGTGATATGTGATATGTGACATGTGATATGTAGTCCCAGCCGACACCTGATCAGTGAACCGCCAAGGACAATTATAGACTATGGCCATAGATCTGACATGATTATTTTATACCCTTCGGGGTCTATAGCATGATATGAGTAATGACCCAGTGGACGGGCTGGGCGTGCCTCAGTCTCCATATATGAAAATGTTTTATATGATATATGATACGTAAAATGTAAATGTTTTATATGATATGTGATAAGTTGAATGAAAGTGATTTACAGCATTTTACATAATGCTTATTACGGTACTGATTTTAGTACTATGAGATGATTTTCATATGACATGTGATATGAACATGTAATATGAACATGTAATATGTTTTCAAAATGAAAAAGGAGGAAAATAAATCTAATATTCTTATTTTAATTTTAAATTGAATATTAGATTTAAATGATGTATATGTTATACAAAAAAGATTTAATAGCTTATTTTGCTATTTAAAGTACTGTACTAATTATGATTGTACAATAAAACATGAAATAAGTTTAAATGAGAATGACGATGACTTAACTAATATTCTTTTCAAAGAATATATGAATATTAGTTACTTTATTTAAATGCTTTATTCCATAAAAGCATTATTTTGAAAAGAATATGAAAATGATATGGAATAAAAAGGAAAAGGATTTAAATTTCAAATGAAAAGAAATTTATTACTCTCTACAGTTACTTCTGGGTTTTGGGATAAGACAGGTATTTCAAAATACCTGCCTTACTCCATCCGGATCCCTAGCCGACTATAGTATCCTTCCTACATGTGTGCATAGAGCCCTTATAGGAAAAATGAAAAAAGTTTTTCAGCACATAGACAGCTGAGTATCAAGTGAGGCATATAACTCTCTTACTGAGCCGTGGTTTGCTCACCCTTTAATATTAACATTTCAGATTTTCGAGGACTGAGAATCTGACATCTAAAGGATTTTCGCTGTGCATTTGGGGACGATGCGAGAGCTTGATTTATTACATAAGGTACGATCATTTATTTTCTGTATTTAGACTTATCTACAGTACTACTTCCTTATGAATTAAGATAGGGGATGCAATTCATATTATAATTTTATATGAAATTGTTTATATGTAAAAGAAAAGTAAAGTATTGCAAACAGCCCAACCAAATAAGATGTATAGAAAAAGGTGAAAAATAAGGTCACGGGCTGTGACAGAAAACAGTAACAGTAGTGGAGACTATGCAACACTCAAATATATCATGCTATAATCCATGTAATGAACAGTAACAGTAGCACGTGAGACATATGGCCATAGACTATAGGTGTCTTCGGTGTACACTGATTAGATGACAACTGGGACGCTGAAGATAGGATCAGTATCAACAGCACAATAACAGTAATAGTAATAGTAAACACATGAGCATGATACGGGACCTAACAGTCTTAAAGCAGTATATAAACAATATTTTCACCTTTATGGAAATTAATAAAAATAGATGAAATCTTCAGTTAGTCTATAAAGGTTATTACATAACACAGTGAATAGTATAGTGAAAACATTTTATAAAATATTCTCTATTCAGTAATAATTTTCATAAATATTTTATTTCACAGTAAAACTTATAAACATTTCATTGTTTTCCTTTCGATGAAAATCAATTACATGAATATTTAAATATTGTTTTTTGGTAAATTCATAGTTTATGAAAATATTAAATATTTAATTTCCAAGGCTAGGAATTCACTCAACAATGCCCTTAAAATATTTCATGATATTTTAGGAAATTTTCTAAGAAAATTAAGTAGCATAACGGCTGCTATTAACCTAACCTCCTTGCACGTAAAACACAGTTCACAATCCAGCCAAAAGCCACAATTTGCACAATTTCCAAAGCAATTGACTACCGAAATATTCTCATTGAAATAATACATTCATAATATCCCTACAATCTACACACTCATCCCTTACCTGTCTAACTCCGATGAATTCACCAATAGCATCACACGTAAATTTAATTCTCCTCGGCTGCAAAGCATTTCACCAACAATATTTATTAACCTCAATTAAATTTTTAAATTATTTTCTTTCAATAATTGCAGCCACATTATACACTGAAAATATTAAATCAGTATAAATTCTACCGATGCTAAAACATAACTTCTCTGTTTTAAGTTCAATTTTAATTTCGATTGCATCGAAGGACTCCTCATAATTTCTACATTATTTTAGCACATTAAAGTCATCAAATTTAGCATCATAGCCTCTCCATATAGCCATGGCCAAATAGTCCTTTATGCCATTTTCATGGTTTTTCAACTATTTAAGCTTACATTCCTACACATTCATGCTCACTCTTTAATTTGGCACCATTTTCATGCAAGAAACAACATGGTTTTCTTATGTTCTTCTCAAGGCCGAAATCCTAAGGTGTGCATTGAGCATGATTTGATGAGATTCAAGGTAAACTAACACTAGATTCAAGCTTAGGATGCTTAAATATACCAATATCTACCATTAAAACTCAACAAATTCCATTGCATAGAAAATACTCACCTTGGCCTAAACCTTCCCTTCCTCTTTTCTCTTTATTTTGTCACTTATTCAATAAGAGTATGGGTGAAGAGAGGAGGATGAGTAGATTAATTTGTAGAAGAAAGTTTGGTGAGAAAATGTGATTTTGGTTAAGTATGGAAGCTTTCTTTCTTTTCTTCTTTCTTTCTTCAATGGTGGTGTGGGGTTATAAGGTTGATGAAGACAACGAATAGTGGCCAGAAGTAATAAGGGGAGTTTTATAGAGATTTCTAGAAAGGGGCAAAATTATGAAAATGCCCTCCATTACGAAATTTTTAGACAAAAATGCCTTTAAGCTTCTGTAATTTCTAACTATGTAATCACACTCCGAAAATTCAGATTTCTTCACCAAAAATTCTTATTGGATGTATTTTGGTGAATCATAGTGGTTTCATCAAGGTTCAATCTATCGGGTTAATCGTGTAAATTTTTTATTTAACAATAGATTCGATCTATCTATTGATATAGCCTAGGACTTATTTTCATGTAGAATATCATGCTATATTTACTTAGTCCAAATTCATTTTATTTCACAATTTATGAAAATGCCACTAGGCTATGTCCTTAATCGTTTTTTTCTAAATTGTTTGCACACATTCAACAATAATATAAATAAGGTATTTTAGGCTTGAAGTTCTTAGCTTAGGCATATCATACCCTCCGAACACTGTTTAGACAATCTCATGTCCATCCGGGCACTGTAGGGCCGGTAGGGCCCACATCACTATTTCTCTTGTCACCTGTAAAATACATAGGAATCGAATAGTGCTCAGACATCTGTAATAGTAATATATAAGTGGCTCTCACAATGTAGCTTATGTATCTCAATTTGAACAAAAAAATGTGTATGAGGCTTTAAAGGATGAAAATTGGATTATGGCTATGCAAGAGGAATTAAATCAATTTGAAAGAAGTAAAGTTTGGAATCTTGTAGAAAGAC
The DNA here is from genome assembly GCA_031772115.1 of Heritiera littoralis. Classification (NCBI taxonomy): domain Eukaryota; kingdom Viridiplantae; phylum Streptophyta; class Magnoliopsida; order Malvales; family Malvaceae; genus Heritiera; species Heritiera littoralis. The sequence goes on from JAPDPK010000055.1 coordinate 1,582,843, forward strand.
CTAATGATCATCTAATTATTGGAAGCAAATGGATACTCAAGAATAAAATGGATGAGAATAATGTGATAATTAGAAATAAGGCTAGATTAGAGGCACAAGGATATATGTAAGAAGAAGGAATAAAGTATGATGAAACTTATGCTCCGATAGCTAGACTAGAAGCTATTAGGATGCTACTTGCCTTTGCATGTTACAAAGATTTCAAACTTTATCAAATGGATGTTAAAAGTGCATTTCTAAATGGTTTCATAAATGAAGAGGTTTATGTAGAGCAACCTCCCAGTTTTGAAAATCCAAAGTTTCCTAATCATGTTTTCAAGCTTTCAAAGGCTTTGTATGGATTAAAATAAGCTCCTAGAGCTTGGTATGAAAGACTATCCAAGTTTTTGATTAAAAAAGGTTTTGCAAGAGGGAAAGGAGACACAACTTTGTTTATTCAATCTAAGGATAATGACTTGTTAGTGGTTCAAATATATGTAGATGATTTCATTTTTGATCCACAAATGAATCATTATGTGAAAATTTCTCCAAATTGATGCAAGGTGAATTTGAAATGAGCATGATGGGAGAGCTTACCTTCTTTCTAGGACTTCAAGTAAAACAATGTAAAGATAGAATTTTCATAAATCAAGTTAAGTACACGAAGGATTTGCTCAAAAGATTTGGGATGGATGAAACCAAACCTTAATCCACCCTAATGTGCACATCATTCAAGTTTGATAAAGATAAAGGAGGTAAGTGTGTAGACACTAAACTATATAGGTTTATGATTGGCTCAGTGCTATATCTCATAGCTAGTATACCCGATATAATGTTTAGTGTATGCTTGTGTGCTAGATTTCAATCATCTCTTACAGAATCACACTTACAAGCTGTCAAAAGAATCTTTAGATACCTTAAAGACACTTCTACCTTAGGACTGTAGTATCCTAAAGACTTTACTTTTGCTTTTCATGCTTATTCTGATGCAGATTTTGGTGGATGCAAAGTTGATAGGGAAAGCACATCCGGTACTTGCCAATTCTTAAGGAATAGACTCATCTCATTGTTTTCTAAGAAACAAAATAGTGTAGCTCAATCCACAATCAAAGCTGAATATATTGCAACCGGAAGCTGTTGTGCGCAAGTATTGTGGATTAAGCGACAAATGAGTAACTATGGAATAGAGATGACTCCAATTCCTATCAAATGTGATAATACTAGTGTCATAACGTGTCAGGTCCTAAGACCTAACCCGCTAGACTTAATATCAAGGAGTCGCCACCAACCATTCAAACCTAGGGTGTGATTGGTCACCTATTCTTGTCTAAAGATAAGGCATGGTCTACGTTCAAATATTCTTAAACTCGGGAGTACGGTTACATATGGGGAAGGATTAGCATCCCCACAACGCCCATCCTAGGATGGTACCAACTAGGTTTAGGTTATCTTTATAGTTTGCCTTAAGTTCATATTAATTTCGATATACTTATATATTGGGAAAATTTCTAAGATTTTTCCATCAATTTGGCTCCAACCTTAGAAATTCCCCTCACCTCAAAATATTCAAGAGTCTCAATTGACTTTCTTGAACTCCATCGTCGGATAAATTTTAATGTTTTATGAGATTCCTATTTTCTCCTAATTTTGTTTCTAATATTGACTCCATATTCATTGTATAAATTTCTTAGATTTTTTTTATTTTTATGTTTTTATATTCTTATTTACTTTATTTTTAAGAAATAAACATGAATTATGTTTTATTGAAAATTCACTTTTAAGCATCCCATCAATTTGACTCAGCCCAAAAGGAACCTCCTCACCTAGAAATTTTCAAGGAGTCTCAATTGACTTTCTTGGAGTTTCATCCTCGGTATAACCCATATTCATCCTAAGTATTTTATTTAAATTTATTTCTATCTTTTATTTTATGAAGTTTTATATTTTGCTTATTATATCTTTCTAAAAATTATTATCGTGAGTTTTATGCCCAAATAATTGATCATGCAAAAATAATATAAATCAAGAATGAAAGTTAATTATTATGCACTGCACCAAAAAAAGTAAAGTTAATTATCATGCAACCAAATTAAATTATGCAAACACACATACCTTTTAATTCAAGCTTATCAAAAGAATTTAAATTAACATTCAAATTAAGCAACATATTATATTAATCATCATGCAAACAAATCACCAATATACAATACATCAAATTACTAATTATCATACAAGTCTGTATTCACCATCATGCAAGTAGTCATACATATCAATCTTCAGTTATGCTACAAACTTACAATTATTAAATCAATTTAATTTATTATTAAATTATCCAACTATTAACTTATCAACCTATTATTTAAAATACTAAGTTATTAACAAATACCAAGTAATTATTCATTACATTAATTACATAAACTCTATTTAATGAACTAATGAATTAACTAATATGTTAAAGAAAAGTTTACCTGCAACTCACGTTTTTTTCTTTTTTCTGCGTTAGTTTCAGGTGACTAGGGAAGACGCCAGGAACTGCAATTGATGATGATGACAAGGCTGGGCAGAATCGCAACAAACAAGGGGCGACATGATGCAGCAGCGGTGGACCAAGTCCGCAGGGGACGCAGCAAACAACGGCAGCGGTGATAGGCAATGACAGCAGAGATGAAAGCTGTGCTGGGCGATGCAAGAATGATCCGGGGGTGCCAAGGACACAGGCGGATGTTGGTTTTCAAGCTGTTTATGAGCAGGGAGGTGCGGTAATTTGGCGTTGTTTGGCGCAAGAATTGCAGCACAGTTGGGGTGTGTGACAGGAATGCAAGTTGGTGAAGATGCTAATGAGTGGAACGACAATGCAAGCAGCGAGAAGGGTGACGGTTTGACTTATGGTGTGGCTGGGCAAAGACGATGGTGGAGGAAAAATAAACATGCCCCCCCGGCAAGATCAAGGTGGCTCCCCCTTTTATATACACAAGTAGTATCCATATCCTAGCCTACGTGAATCTCTTTATTTTTATCTTTTTTTTATCTTACTTTAATAATTATCTAACTCTAATTCTAATCTATCATAAACTCTAATAATATAAATCATAATCTAAATAATTATCCTAAAAATCTAATAATCTAATTATCCCATCTTAAAATAATTTTTTTTATTTTATTTTCTTATTTCATTTTTTTATTTTATTTATTAATTCCTCTTAAATCCTAATTTTAGTGTTAATTCTACTTCTATAAAAATCCTAATTTAATTTTAAATTAATTAATTATCCTAACCTAATATTAAATTTAAAAAAATACTATGTCACCTAACTTAATTAATTAATTTTACAAGTTAAGATCCCGGGCAAAATAAGGTGTCTACAGCTGCCCCTCTTTGTGCATTTGCTGTGAAACAGTAGTTGCACAAAGACATAGACACCTATTTTGTCTGACTTCTTCTCTTTTTTTTTTATTTTTTTGTCATATATTTTTTTTTTGAAAAAGCTCCCTCTAAACAGAAAGGCAGTCAAACTTTAAAATCTTGTCTAAAAAGCTCCCCCTAAACAAGCAGGCAGTCAAACTTTAAAATCTTGTCCAAAAAGCCCCCCTAAACAGGCAGGCAGTCAAACTTTAAAATCTTGTCTTAAAAGCTTCCCCTAAACAGGCAGGTAGTCAAACTTTAAAATCTTGTCCAAAAATTTTAAAGGAATCATGCCCGAAGGTCTTACAGATTGTATTTAAAGAACCTTATCTGTAGAAATTTTTCTCATGCAATGCATCATGTATGCAACTGTGCATGCATTCTACCCTATCTATGCTGTTTATTCTATCTATGCAATGCCATTCATGCAATATCACTCACACAATCTATTCTATTTATGCAATGTTTTCTTTGAAAAGCATTTCAACTTTAATTATGGCAACAACAAGGTTTTTCTTTATCAGTCCATCTCATGCATTCTTCTCTTTTCATTTGTCATCTTGTCCTTATATTTCCTATTTCTTTTCCCATTTTCCTTCTTCTATTTTTCTTTCCCAATGAAGCTTTTGTCTTCGTGCCCTTTTTATCTTATCTTATCCCTTGTTTCTTCATTTTTTACTATCCTCTCTATCTGGTCATTCATCTACTCATTAAAATCTTATTGAAGCATCACTATTCACTCTTCCTTATTCATTGGTTTTTCTTGATTTCCAATTTCCATTCATTCATAAGTTTCCTTTTCTTTCATTTTCCTAAATAATATAAGAGTCTTTCACATATTTTGCCAAGCAAACATTCATTATCATTCCAATTTCAAGATCAATGCAATACAATTTCTCAATCCCTCAGGGTAAGGATATAGCAAGGAAATGATAGGTGAAAAGGAAAGAGTGGTATTATTCAACATTTGGAAAGATTTAACAAGAATTTGCCAAGCTTAAAAGGAAAGTAGGCTTGAATGAAAAGTAACGATTTTCAGGATTAAGTTTCGAGTAATAGTATCCAAATAACAACAATTTAAGCAATTCCGATCAATGAATACAAAATCGCCTTCAAAGGTCCATTAATCTGATCATGTTGAGTTCATCAAGATATCCTCTTGCTCCAATATCGTTGACATCCAACTTTTTTGGTATCTAGGCCACCTTTTCAGGTTTTCAACTTAGATGCACTCCATTGATCCAAACCGCCCTTTTTGGGTTTTCGATCTGAATCCTCCTTTCATCTCTTTTTTTTTCTTTCATTTTCTTTTTTTCCTTTTCCTTTTCCTTTTTTTCTTTTTCTTTTTTTTTCCTGAAATTTCTTTTGTTTGTTCTTGATTCTAATACATGCCCCAACATCAAATATTTCTTCACCCAATTTAATGCTCACATGGATCCAAGAGAGTCTTTGGAATCCCACTTCTTCCATCTAGACGAAATCTTTTTGCTTATCTTGATCTGCTTGTCCTAATTCCATCCAAAGGATCATCATCTCATAGTGTAAGTATGCCTTTATTCAACACACGATTCTTCAATGGGAGTACTCATATATGATTAAAATGGACTTTTAAGGCACGTAACGTAGGCTCAGGTAAGGGTTTATGAAAGAAAGGATAATATAGGCCCGAAATAAGTGTTTCGAGGTTCATCAAACCAAGAATCATTTTTCATGAATCATTTAGGCATTTTGACTTTTGCCCCATTCTAATTTGCTTTCTCTCTCCTTTTTTATTCAAATGTGACTAGGGTTTTCACTTTCTTAATTCAAACCCTCTTTCCTTCTTCATTCTCTTTTTCTTTTTTGTTCTCTTTTTTCCACAAAAGGGTTTTTTCCTTTGCCCCCACTAATCTTTCATCTTCCATTCTCTTTGCCCCCCAGTGTGGAGGGTGATTCTTGGTGGGTTATATCAAAAAGAATATAATAGGCTCAAAAGGGGTAATCAATGGATAATTTTACTCACGCTTGAAAGGTAATGAAAGAAGGCCATTTCTCATCTCAATACAAGTACTCTCATTAAAGGTCATCTTTTGAACAAAGGCAAACTCATTAGAATTTCATGTAGAGATTAACCTTTAATCGTAACATTCTATAGGTGAAGATTTTAGACAAATATCTTCTATTCTCTTCTTGCTGGAACAATCTTTGCCATCATCATTATCATGTTCATTATTTGGATACTTTTAAGCTTGGTAACAATGTAGAGAATATGGGCATTGGTGTTTTGCATTAAAGAACAGGATTGGAATGAGGAATTAAGAAATATGCATCACACTAATCCTTTATTGAAAATGAAAATAAATGAAAGTTGGCCCAATACATAAAAGAAAATCTTAGTGCTTTTGGGCACAAGCACTCCTATATTACTTAGAAAGTGAAAGATTCTAAGAAAACCTAAGACAAATGAAAATGAAAAGAAAAATACATTACTCTTGGGTGGCATAAACAACTGGCATCTCATAAACAGTCCAATTTCCTAGCTTTGCATCTGAAGGGTACACGAACTATTCAATATCAAACCCTCAATTCCCTTATTCATCAACCACATTCGCCATTGGCCCAGCATGATCGGGCAATGGGTTTACATTGACATCTAGCTCACCTTTCTTCTCAAAACTCAAGAGTCCAGCTTTGATGAGTGATTGGACTTTCACCTTCAAACCCATACAATTCTCAATAGAATGACCAATATTGTCATTATGATAGGCACATTTTGCATTAGGGTCATACCACTTTGGGTCAGGAGGTTTCCAGGGTTCTATATAAATAGGGGCAATAAGATGACCTTCCACCAACTTTGGGAATAGCTCAGCATATGTCATGGGTATAGGGTTTATGGTAACATTTCGGCTAAGTCGGGTGTTCCTTTGGTCATTGGGTGGGAAAGTGGGGTTTGTTGAGGCTGTAGGAGTTTGTCCAGGGAAAACAGGTTGATATGTGTTTTGGGGATGAGTTTGTGGGTAAGATGGGGAATAGGCGTAATTCACTGAAGGTGGGTAAGGGGTATAAAGGTGACGCGAATTGTTTGAGATAGCTTGTGCATCTCCGTCCTTCTTCTGTAAGAATCCACCCTTCCTACTATCGTTCACTAGTGCTTCGATCTTACCACTCTTGATGGCATTCTCAATGGCTTCACTAGTTACACCATGTCTGCAAAGTTCTTAGTTACACTACTAAGCATACGTTCATAGTAGGGTGCTTTGAGAGTGTTCAAAAAAGAACATGGTGACTTCCTTTTCCGTTAAAGGAGGTTGAACTTGCGATGCCACATCTCTCCATCGTTGGGCATATTCTTTGAAGCTTTCGTCCTTCTTCTTTTCCATACCTTGGAGAGATAAGCGATCAGGAGCTACATCAGACACATGTTTGTATTGAGCTATAAAAACTCTTGCCAACTTAGACCAAGAGGAAACTTTGCTCCTTTCCAATTAGTTATACCACTTAGCAGCTGACCCAGTCAAACTATCTTGAAAAACATGAATTAATAGCTTGTCATCCCATGCATATGCTGCCATTTTCCTACAGTACATGGTGAGATGATCTTTTGGGCACGATGTTCCGTTGAACTTTTTAAATTCAAGTACCTTGAATTTTGGTGGAAGCACGACACCAAGTACCAAACACAACCTTTCAACATCAACAGGTCCAAAATAGTCAATTCCTTCCATGGCATTTAGTCTTTCCTTTATCAAACTCAGCTGAGCTTTAGTACCGCTATATTCCTCTTTATGCTTCAACTTTTCTAACTTTGTGGGATCATCTAAATTTGGCACTTCTACTGGGTTTTGATCTTGTATCTGTAGAGGTGTTGGAGCTTTGGCAGTACTTCCTTCAGGAACAAAAATGGGGTTGTCTCGCATGTTTTGTTGAGCCTCTTGGATAGATTCCTCTTGATTACCCGTCTTCTCCTTTCCTTTAATCATGGCTTTTAACAACTGAGTAATTTCGCTTAATTGCCCCCTTTATCTCTACACTTTCCCTTTCCAACTTCTCTATCTTGTTATTTTGATCTTCTTCCATTATACGAACTTGATACCTTGTGTGGTAGTTATGGAGGGTGGACCGTCTAGTAGATTCAATTTGGACACCTTGATTGCCACAATTAAGTTGAAATTATTTTTAAGAAAAAAATGTGCAAAGACTTAAAAGAACTCAAAGATGTATTTTATTAATAGATGGAATTTTACAACCTAAATGCACAAGATGGAAAAATAACTTGTCTCATAACAATTATTTAACAAAACCAAAATCCTAAGACATACATGAAGAAATCTAATGGTGCCACATGAGTCTTCTAACAGCACTATAATGGCCTTCTATCTCTTCCAACAATTGTAGCATCCTTTCTCCATGCTCAGTTATTAGATTAACTCCAGGCTTCATCTCCCTTATTTCATTTTCGATTTGTTGGGCCCTATGAGCCACCCAATTAATTTGATGAAACATTGTCCATAAGAGTTGTAAGAAGTTCTTGAAGATTTTCCATTCATCTACTAAGGTTTGCATATTTTGGGCCATCTTCTGTCTATCTTCTTGGGCTTGATTGAGAACTCCTTGTAGTCGAATCTTCCATCGTATTATCTCCCTTTGAGCTTCATCAAGCTCATTCTCCTTCTTTTGTGCTTTCTCCTTGAGTCGTGCAATTTCTTCCTGGTCTTTCTGAGCTTCTTCCTTTAGCCGTTTGTTGTCTTCCATTAGACGACTATTCTCAGACTTTGCGAGCTTTTTCTTCAAGTAACTAATCTCATCCAACAACTTGTTCTTCTCTTGATGGACCTTTGAATATGCATGATCTCTCCTTCCTATCTTCACATCAGTCTCGTACTTGAACTTTTGGTATTCTTGTTCCAGATCCCTCTTTTCTTCTTCTAACTTCCTCTTAGCAATCTCTAAATCAATCATAGGATCTTGGGGTGAAGGATCTTCCTAAATTTCTTCATCTTCTTCAAGGGGGAGTTTGATATCCTTGGCTCGTCTAGCATGCTAAACAAAATATTCAGGAGAGATCTTGTCGACAAACCTTCCTTTTGTTATTACACAAGCTGTCTTCCAAGCTTTGACATCTTCTTCTATCCTCCTCAATGCTCCTTTCTCAATGTAAGAATACTCCCTTTGATTAAGCCCATAAGTCATAGGGATAAATTGGTCATACCCTAATTGCCTTCGTGCCATGATGGGAGAGTAAGAAATGGTTCCCCATATACCCAACAAAGGAACCCATGGTTGATCTCCACATTTATATAGCATTGACCTTCTTGGCATCCATGGAGCTAACCAAACTACTTCTTGATTTTTGGTTTTATGCAAGGTAGAAACCCATTCCTTTTTTGTTTTTGAGTTGGGCCATTTGCTCTTGCAGAATTCCTTGATGGGTACACTGCTTGCGAAGTAGACATTCTTAAATGCAAGTTCTTCACACTTGAAATGACTTTTCATCCACACATACAATAGTTGCATGCATCCAATGAAACGTCCCCCTCTGGTCCTACGACAATAACTCAAAGATCTAAATGTTTCCGCTAAAATTGCTGGAGCGACATTCACTTCATGCTCAAGTTGTTCAACAATATCTACAAGAGTAATTTCCACATACTGTAGGGCTTGAGGGAATATCACCATCCCATAAATAGCTAATGCCATCAAACTCATAATTTGCTTGTCTGTTAATTGTTTGTTAAAACAAACTCGAAGAAAATCCCAAGCCAAATAAGTGCCTTCCCCTTTCTTTTTAAGATGTTGATCCACTTCTTGCACATTGACACCTATCATTTGGGCCAAACATTTTCGATGACTCATCTTATTCTTCTTGTAAATCTTTTTGTTCAACTCCTCGATACGAAGTAAGACCATATATTCCTTAATAGTAGGTACCATATCTACCTCATTAAACACAAAGTACCTGTAGGAGGGGTCCCAGAAATGTACCATGGCCCTGATCAGATTAGGATCCATTTGTATAGTTAGAAGCAATGCCAAGTCCCCATACTTTTCTTGGAAAGCTTTCTTCTTTGTCGTATCCCAATTTCTCCAAATGTCAATTAACTCAGTGAGGTCATTTTGTTGGAGATCTAGACGAACTTTTTCAGGAAGGCTACAAATGTAATCTCTAGGTAAGCAATCACCATTTCGCTTCTGGGCTTCTTCAGACTTAGCCTTCACATCATCTGCAATTTCTTCCAACATGGTTTTCTTCCTGAATGTAAAGAATCTTAATTTTATCAAATAATTGTTATGAGACAGTTTTTCCTAAAATAATGAACAAGAAAATAAAACCCTTTTTTTCATTTTTTTTTATTGTTCCTTCATGCGTCCTATAAGGGAAGTCTCTATACTATGGTTTCATCCTAGGATAATTCACTTAGGTCTTTATATGCATGGGTTGGATGATTCAAAATTCTAAAGGTTCCCAAATTGCTCCTCACTGTCATCTATATTGGACTAGTAAGGCACCCAATCCTCACCCATGACAGGCTATAAACGGAAAGGTTCAATTTGAGTGGTAGTATTTCGCTAGCCATTGCGGAGGTATTACCTCACGAGAGCGTAGTTACTCTACTTCCTCCTAAAAGGATAAAGCTCGGGTAGAGGGCCAATGCATGCACATGCACGTGAAGTGTGTGTTGAAGGAACAAACAATTATTAACATTCCTAAGGCAAACATAGAATAACATAAAACCAAACATTGGCTTGACTCTCTAAAGTCCCCAGTGGAGTCGCCAAGCTGTCATAACGTGTCAAGTCCTAAGACCTAACCCGCTAGACTTAATATCAAGGAGTTGCCACCAACCATTCAAACCTAGGGTGTGATTGGTCACCTATTCTTGTCTAAAGATAAGGCATGATCTACGTTCAAAGATTCTTAGACTCGGGAGTAGGGTTACGTATGGGGAAGGATTAGCACCCCCACAACGCCCATCCTAGGATGGTACCAACTAGCTTTAGGTTATCTTTATAGTTTGCTTTAAGTTCATATTAATTTCGATATACTTATATATTGGGAAAATTTCTAAGATTTTTCCATCAATTTGGCTCCAACCTTAGAAATTCCCCTCACCTCAAGATATTCAAGGAGTCTCAATTGACTTTCTTGAACTGCATCGTCAGATAAATTTTAATGTTTTATGAGATTCCTATTTTCTCCTAATTTTGTTTCTAATATTGACTCCATATTCATTTTATAAATTTCTTAGATTTTTATTTTATTTTTATATTTTTATATTCTTATTTACTTTATTTGTAAGAAATAAACATGAATTATGTTTTATTGAAAATTCACTTTTAAGCGTCCCATCAATTTGGCTCAGCCCAAAAGGAACCTCCTCACCTAGAAATTTCCAAGGAGTCTCAATTGACTTTCTTGGAGTTTCATCCTCGGTATAACCCATATTCATCCTAAGTATTTTATTTAAATTTATTTCTATCTTTTATTTTATGAAGTTTTATATTTTGCTTATTATATCTTTCTAAAAATTATTATCGTGAGTTTTATGCCCCAAACAATTGATCATGCAAAAATAATATAAATCAAGAATTAAAGTTAATTATTATGCACTGTACCAAAAAAAGTAAAGTTAATTATCATGCAACCAAATTAAACTATGCAAACAGACATACCTTTTAATTCAAGCTTATCAAAAGAATTTAAATTAACATGCAAATTAAGTAACATATTATATTAATCATCATGCAAACAAATCACCAATATACAATACATCAAATTACTAATTATCATACAAGTCTATATTCACCTTCATGCAAGTAGTCATACATATCAATATTCAGTTATGCTACAAACTTACAATTATTAAATCAATTTAATTTATTATTAAATTATCCAACTATTAACTTATCAACCTATTATTTAAAATACTAAGTTATTAACAAATACAAAGTAATTATTCATTACATTAATTACATAAACTCTATTTAATGAACTAATGAATCAACTAATATGTTAAAGAAAAGTTTACCTGCAACTCACGTTTTTTTCTTTTTTCTACTTTAGTTTCAGGTGACTAGGGAAGACACCAGGAACTGCAATTGATGATGATGACGAGGCTGGGCAGAATCGCAACAAACAAGGGGCGACGTGATGCAGCAGCGGTGGAGCAAGTCTGCAGGGGATGCAGCAAACAACGGCAGCGGTAATGGGCAATGACAGCAGAGATGAAAGCTGTGCTGGGCGATGCAAGAATGATCAGGGGGTGGCAAGGACACAGGTGGATGTTGGTTTTCAAGCTGTTTATGAGCAGGGAGGTGCGGTAATTTGGCGTTGTTTGGTGCAGGAATTGCAGCACAGCTGGGGTGTGTGGCAGGAATGCAAGTCGGTGATGATGCTGATGAGTGAAACGACAGTACAAGCGGCGAGAAGGGTGATGGGCTGACTTATGGTGGCTGGGCAAAGACGATGGTGGAGGAAAAATAAACATGCCCCCCGGCAAGATCAAGGTGGCTCCCCTTTTTATATACACAAGTTGTATCCATATCCTAGCCTAAGTGAATCTCTTTATTTTTATCTTTTTTTTATCTTACTTTAATAATTATCTAACTCTAATTCTAATATATCATAAACTCTAATAATATAAATCATAATCTAAATAATTATCCTAAAAATCTAATAATCTAATTATCCGATCTTAAAATAAATTTTTTTATTTTATTTTCTTATTTCATTTTTTTATTTTATTTATTAATTCCTCCTAAATCCTAATTTTAGTGTTAATTCTACTTCTATAAAAATCCTAATTTAATTTTAAATTAATTAATTATCCTAACCTAATATTAAATTAAAAAAAATACTATGTCACCTAACTTAATTAATTAATTTTACAAGTTAAGATCCCAGACAAAATAAGGTGTCTACAACTAGTGCTATTAATCTCACCAAAAATCCCATACAACACTGTAGAACTAAGCACATTGAAATAAGGCATCATTTTATAAGATTTCATGTGAAAAAAAGGTGATATTATTCTAGAGTATATAGATACCTTACATCAATTGGTTGATATTTTTACAAAACCTTTAGATAAAGAAAAATCTTGCACACTTAGAGGTGAACTTGGTCTAATGAATGCACCTTGAACTTGAATATCATATTTGTATCCTTGGTTGAATGGTATAAGTTGGTAATGATGGATGTAAGTCAAGCATTTAAAGAATATTTTAACTACTTGCTCATCATAAACTTAATTTACTATATTTTTTTAAGAAATTGTGATAGACTTTAGTCATTAGGATGATTTGATGAATTGTGCGTTTAACACTTATGTGATTATGTTCTAAATTCCTTGTTAAGTGTCAACACTCATTTATTTTGAAAAAAGCATAAATTTAGCAAAATCACCATGTTAGCTCTTAAAAAGACATTTCTCATACCAAAATTGTCTCAAAACATACCAAAATGCATTTTCAATGATTTTACTAAGTGTTTTTGCCTTCTACATGTTGTTAGCTTTAAATTGACATATGTATTTTGAAATGACAAAAACTTAAGTAAGCCTTAATGTTTCTTTCACATTGTAAATTTGCTTTATTACACATGATTCTCTCAAACCATTTTAAGTGTTCATATCAAACATTAAAACCATGATTCAATTGTATATTCCTATTGGTCTTAATACTTTACAAAATAAGTTTGAATGTTTTCATTGAGTAATTTTCTCAAGAATATATTGAACACAAGTTTAGAAAATTACTTAATAAGTTTTTGGACAAAGTCTTCATTTGAGAAAGTCAAGAAAAACTCGCATAAAATTCATAAATGTTTTGGGGTGAATTAAAACCAAAGATCACATCATTTCTAACCCAAAATGACCCAGAAAAGTGTAGGAACAAGTTAAGGGATCGATCCCCCATGTTGAGGGATCCATCCCAAAGTGGCAGAATGCTCCAGAAAGCTCAAAAGGTAAATTATGAGGCATGGGATCGATCCTCTCTTGGCAGAATGCATGGGAGGCCCAAAATGAAATAGGGGATCGATCCCATAGGGCATAGGATCGATCCCCCAACACGTGAAAAGCCTCAAACGGCTAGTTTTTGTGAGATACAACGGTAACTTTTATTTTTGGCTCTACCCAACGTTAAGAAATACATCTAGACAATAAATAGAGGCTTGGAAGCTTAAGGAAGGAGAGAGAGCAACCAAGACATATCATTCTTCAATTTCTTCATCTTCTCCAAACATCTCAAAGAGTTCAAAAGCTAGAATTCAATATCTTCTGTTACTCTCAACATTTTTGTACTTTTAGCACAAATACTTTAGAGTTTCCTTTCTAGAGCTAAATCTTTATAATCATTTGCCTACCTAGATGCCTTCTTTGATTACACTCGTTGTAAACCCACTCACATATTGTAAAGGGGATTGAACCCTTAAGTGATATATTGAATAGATAAGGTTTACTCCTTGAGCCCGGAAAAAGAAGGGAATAGGTTTCTCTTAAGCCTCGAAAAAGAGGGAGGAGAGGTTTCTCTTAAGCCTAGAAAAAAAGAGAGGTTTCTCTTGAGCCTGCGAAAAAGAGGGATTGTAAAGACAAATTCAAGTTAGTGAATTTGGAAAAATCCTTGGGAGCGTCTCAAGGTAGAGGACGTTGGCAAGGTTGCCGAACCTCTATAAATCTCTTGCGTAAATTTCTCTTTCCCTTCTCTCTTTATTTATTTGCAGTTACATTGTGATTGTTGTATTAAATTTGGATTGCATGCTTGCATAGCTTAGAGAACTTAGAAAACATTAATATAGGCTAGTGAATTTAGAAGAACCGAAAAATGAATATAAGGTTAGCTAAAAACCGATTCACCTCCCCTCTCGGTATTGTTATAAAGCCTACAACTGATATCAGAGCTTGGGCTCAAGATTGATTTGGATTAACATCCAACGAGTAAAACGATCATAAATGGCTCATTTGAACATAGCTACACCCCTAGGAGATTAGGGACACTCATTAGTTAGACCTCCACTTTTCAATGGAGAAAATTACTCATATTGTAAAATTAGGATGATGTTGTTTGTAAAATCAAATGACTATGAAGTGTGGAGAGTGATAGTTAATGGTCCCAAAATTCCAATAAAGAAAGTTGATGGAAAGGATGTCCCTAAAATTGAAGATGAGTGCGACACAAATGACATGAGATTGGCTCAATTGAATGCCAAGGCTATGCACACTCTCTTTTATGCATTGGTCCAAATGAACACAATAGAGCCTCTCTATGTGAGAATGCTAAACAAAAATGGGACAAATTGGCCATTGCACATGAAGGGACCAATCAAGTTAGAGAAAACAAAGTAGGTATGCTCACACATGACTATGAACTTTTTAGGATGAAAGAAAATGAATCTATGAGTGATATGTTTACTAGGTTTAATGACATAATCAATAAACTTAAGGCATTAGGCAAGACCTATTCTAATGTAGAAATGGTTAAGAAAATTTTGAATAGCTTGCCAAAATCTTGGGAGGCAAAGGTAACTGCAATAGAAGAATCTAAGGATCCTAACACCTTGTCTCTAGATGAGCTTATGGGCTCCTTACTCACATATGAAATGAAATTAAAAAGAAATGAAGTGCCTTCAAAGAAAGTAGGGGTAGCTCTTAAATCATCCACTCACGAAATCATTGGAGATGATAGTGACGAGTGTGGAAATGAGGAAGAAAAGAAAATGGCAATGTTTGCCAAAAGATTTAATAGATTTATAAGAATGAAGGAGAGAGAGAATGATAGGAGACATCAAAGAAAAGAGGTAATAAGAGGAGAGTCAAGTAGGAAAGAAAAAGACCTCTTAGTGTGCTATGAATGTAATGAACCGGGTCACACTAAGCTAGATTGCCCCTTACTTAGGAAAAAAAAGGATAGGAAGCCAAAAAAAGAAAGCATTTGTGGCTGCATAGAGCGATAGTGATAGCTCCGATGAAGATAACATAGATGATGAGGTAGCCTATTCATGCTTTATGCCATTAGTGATGATGAGGCTAGTTCTAGTTCTAGTGAAGATAATGATTATACCTTTGGTGAATTACAAAATGCTTTAATGAACTAGCAAATGAGTTTCAATGCATGAACTCCAAATATAAAAGGATTATTGCTAAATTGAAAATAGAAAATGAAATGCTATTAAATGCCAAACTTGAATTTCAAAAGAAATTAGAAGAAGCAAACTTATAGATAAATGAGTTGCATAAAAAGAATACAAATTTACAAAACTCATTTTCTAGATTTTACTTGGGTCAACAAAAATTGGATCACATGCTTGAGACCCAAAGAGCTTTCTTTGACAAAGATAGGTTAGGATATAATGCAAATAAAAAGGAAACTCATCTTAAGAATTTTCTTGTGAACAAAAATTCTATACATAATACATCACTCACATGCTCACTTTGCAATAGAATAGGACACTCATCACAAGCATGCATTTATAAAAAGACCACTTTTAGAGGAAGAGTAGTTAGAAAAATGTAGGTGCCAAAGCATGTTGTAAATAATGATGAATTGAGTTTGAAATGGATCCCTAAAGGATCAAAAATTATTTACACTAACCCTGAAGGACCCAAGAGAATTTGGGTACCAAAACATGCTTGAATTTGTTTGTTGTAGGAGTGTTAGAGCATAGAGCTACAATGAAACAATGAAGTTCAAATGCTCTACACATCCTATGGAGTTTGCTTGTGCCAATAAGAAAGAGAAAGAGCTTGGGAATCCATCCTTGGGAAGGTCACAACAATTCCTCAATGGATACCTCAAGATGGATTCAACAAATCAAGGCAAAGCATTCTGAAGCAAAGGAGTTTTGTAAGCTTAAATTCTATCTTTCAAAACTCATATTTGCTAAAATTATTTGTGTGATTTAATGAGGCATTTTGTTGATGATCCTTGATGCATGAGTGAATGAAAGGCATGATAAATGATTTTTTATTACTTTGTGGACAACTCTAGATGATTGGATAAAAAGCATGTAACATGATTTTGAAATGATTATTGGATTTCTGTAATTTGAGCAAGTTGGCAATGTGTTGAAAATATTTTTTCTTTCTCTAAAAATGTCAAATATGTCATTTATGCAAAATGTCATGTCATGAGCATTAATGAGGAATTTGTATATTAAAAATCTTGGCATAATGTTCACAAGTGTGGTGATTTGATGATATGTGCTTAAAATCAATGTGAACATATTTGCTTTGACATATTTGCATTTCCCAATGCTTTGGTTTTGCCAAAATATGCATAACTTTTAAAATGACCTCTTTTGAGACCAAGAATGCATTTTTACGGTGCAAATTCTTCGAAAATTGTGAAATCTATTGTTAAATGATTTTTCATCCACATTTTTCATTCATACAAGTCCAAAATCTAGTTACACAAATGTTTAAACTTTTACTTTGACTTAAAATACTCAAAAACGAAATTTTGGCATCTCAAAGGTTGAATTTTCTGTCAAAATTCTGTAGAAATTGAATGAGGGATCGATCCCTCCACATGTAGGATCGATCCTCTAACCAAAATGCAGAATTTCTGCATTCTAGAACTAAGGGATCGATCCCCCTCCCCTTGGGATCAATCCCCCCAAGGCAAAATGCCTTCCCTGCACATTTTGAGTCGAATTTGAGAAGGATTTTTCATTTGTTTTCAAACTTTCATTCGTCTCTACTCAAAATTCATTGCTTTAACTTCTTTTTGATGAGCTTTTAATATGAAAAATCACTTTTCATTGGTTTCATGCCTCAACTTCAATAATTGGTACTATTTTCAATAATTAATATCTTCCTTCCTTGAACTTAAAAGTGCAAATTCATATTTCTTGTTGAAAACATTTATGAAATGCATAAATCTTGAAATACTCATGAATCATATTTTCAATGAATGCTTAAATATTGTTTGAGAACTATTTCAATGATTTGTGTATTGATTTAAAAATTTAGATGAACTTGTGCATAATGACTATTGATCATACCTTTTGTTCATCTTAGTCAAGCATGCTTAGAGGATTTTATCTTATAGCTTGACTCACATATTCCCATTAGGCATCATGATATATTTTTGATAGAATATAAATAATTAAAGGTAAATATATATATATATATATATATATATATATATATATATATATGCTTGAATGATAAAATGATCATAACTTGACCTTAATGATAGAATTCAAACATAACTTAGGTGAATGAAATACATGAGATACAAAAAGCTTTACCTAGAGTCATAATTATCCTTGGTCTACAATTTGTGATGATAAATGGATCTTAAATGTTCACATGCATGAAAACTTATTATCCATGAACTTAGATTGATCTTATGGCTAAACTTACAAAGAACTTAGGTTTTAATGACAACATCTACATTCAAGAATAAATGCAAACTTGAACAAATACACTTTGATTGATCTCAGTGCATTGAATCTTGATTGTTTTGATGTTGAACTTGCATGTTTGCTTAAGTTGAATCAATGATTATGTCTATGAGATGAGAATATTATTTTTTATGAAATCATACTTGACTTTACTCATAGATTGAAAATCCTAATGATAAAATACATTTTAGCTTGATAATATTGATTCACTTAGGTAAAGTCATTTTAGTTAAAATAGCATATACCCTTAGAACCCTAAATGATGAAAACAATTAGGGATATGGCTATTAAATGATTAAGAGGAAAATTTGAACCTTTCCTTGCTCATAATTGGTTAAGGATTTGAATTGGAAAATGAGCATAGGATTTTTGTGCTTATGACCATGGAAGAAAATGTGTGTGCTTGGATGATATAAATTTTTGAATCTTCCATTTATGCTTATGAATATGGATTAAGATTTTATGATAGGACGCTAACGTTTAATTAATCCATATGCATATTTGATGGTGTATGATTGTGTTGTTACTTGTTTGACTTGGTTAAGCACATCACACATAACAATTAACATCATGCAAAATGTCTAAGTCAACCATTGTTAATAATTGGTATGGCTTTAAATTGACAATTCTTCTCCTTCTCTTTAAAGTGAAAAGACAAATAGAGAAGAATTTAGGACATTTTTCCATGAGACACTTTTGTGCTAGAATTTGTGGTTCATTGATATATGATTTAATTCTATGCACACTCTTTCTTGAAAATAGTTTATGAGCTCAATACATACAATTTGTCATCTTAGTTTAGCTCATAATCATGATGTATTGACATGCACCTTAGTTGGACTTTAAAGAACAATTGATTTATCTAAGTTCTTGATAGACTTAAAATGAGCAAGTTAGAGAAATTAGTAGATAATTTATAAACAAATTGCTTCATTACCCACCAATTGAGAGCTTTTTACAAAATTATTTATGAACAATTGGTATAGGATCATAACCAATGGCCTTCTCATGCACTAACATCTCACATTCTTTATGGACATTGATCTATTTATATTTGTGCTATTAGTCCCATGTATTAACATGTTTCTTGGTGGATTAAGCATATTTCTTGGTTCTCACATTTATTAAGCCATATTTTTAGGGGGAGCATAATTTTTCCCTTCTTTTTGCTATGACAAAAAGGGGAAGAAATAATGGGGTTTGAAAATTCTTTTGAAAACCATGCTAATATTTAGGGGGAGCTTTATATTTAAAACCATGCTTTATTTGAAGGGGAGCATTTCATCAAAGAATTTTCAAAGCAAATTTACCTTAAGTTTTGTCATATCAAAAAGGGGGAGATTGCTAGCTTTAAATTGACATATGTATTTTGAAATGACAAAAACTTAAGTAAGTCTTAATGTTTCTTTCATATTTTAAATTTGCTTTATCACACATGATTCTCTCAAACCATTTTAAGTGTTCATATCAAACATTAAGACCATGATTCAATTGTATATTCCTGTTGGTCTTAATACTTTACAAAATAAGTTTGAATGTTTTCATTAAGTAATTTTCTCGAGAATATATTGAACACAAGTTTAGAAAATTACTTAATAAGTTTTTGGACAAAGTCTTCATTTGAGAAAGTCAAGAAAACTCGCATAAAATTCATAAATGTTTTGGGGTGAATTAAAACCAAAGATCACATCAGTTCTAACTTAAAATGGCCCAGAAAAGTGCAGCAACAAGTTAAGGGATCGATCAACTCTTGGCAGAATGCATGGGAGGCCCAAAATGAAGCAAGGGATCGATCCCCTAAGGCATAGGATCGATCCCCCAACACATGAAAAGCCTCCAACAGCTAGTTTTTGTGAGATACAATGATAACTTTTGTTTTTGGCTCCACCCAACATTAAGAATACATCCAAGGGATTATAAATAGAGGCTTGGAAGCTTAAGGAAGGAGAGAGAGCATCCAAGACATATCATTCTTCAATTTCTTCATCTTCTCCAAGCATCTCAAAGAGTTCAAGAGCTAGAATTCAATATCTTCTATTACTCTCAACATCTTTGTACTTTATAGCACAAATACTTTAGAGTTTCCTTTCTAGAGCTAAATCTTTGTAATCATTTGCCTACCTAAAGGCCTTTTTTGATACACTCTTTCTAAACCCACTCACATATTGTAAAAGGGATTGAACCCTTAAGTGATATATTGGGTAGATAAGGTTTACTCCTTGAGCCCGAAATAAGGAGGGAATAGGTTTCTCTTAAGCCTTGAAAATGAGGGAGGAGAGGTTTCTCTTGAGTCTAGAAAAAGAGAGGTTTCTCTTGAGCCTAAGAAAAAGAGGGATTGTAAAGACAAATTCAAGTTAGTGAATTTGGAAAAATCCTTGGGAGCATCTCAAGGTAGAGGACGTAGCCAAGGTTGTTGAACCTTTATAAATCACTTGCATACATTTCTCTTTCCCTTCTCTCTTTATTTATTTGCAATTATATTGTGATTGTTGTATTGAATTTGGATTGCATGCTTACATAGCCTAGAGAACTTAGAAAACATTAATATAGGCTTGTGACTTTAGAAGAACCGAAAAATGAATATAAGGTTAGCTAAAAACTGATTCACCCCCCTTTCGGTATTGTTATAAAGCCAACACATATCATACAAGATGATTTCAATATGCTCAAATCCTGTTTTGATCTTAAAAGACTAAAAATGCATGTTTCACTTGTTTTCAAAACATTTTTCTGCATAAAAACTAAGGTAAATAACTAAGGAATCGATTCCTAATTATGTAAGATCGATTCCTTAGATTTTTCATGCCTAAAAATTTGGGTCAAGCTACGAGGGATCGATCCTCGTTACTATAGGATCAATCCCTTGGCTTCATTCTTTTCTGGAATTCGATTTTGCCTAGAAGGGATTGATCCCTTCATTAAAAGGATCAATCTCCTTTGTCCTACGTGCAAGAATTTGGCTTTTAAAACCATGATTTTCGATCTTAACAGCCCATATTTATTGTTCTTCTTCCTCCCCTTGCTCTTTCAATCGACTTCTTATACTAAATTTCAATCTTTCTCGTTTCTCCACCAAATTTCATCATTCTTCCACCATTCTTCATCATTTTCAATCTATTTTCACTTCTCACCTTCATCATTTCAAAGCTTTTTCTTATCTTGCATGATTTAACTCTACCAAAAACCCATTTTTTATGCATTTTCATCCTCATTTCTCTCTTCACCCACTCATTCTTTCATCACACTCTCTTCTTCAAATCTATTTACCACCACAGTGACTTATTGTGTATTGTGTTAGATATCACAAACATCTCCTATAATCTCATCCTACCTCTTCAAAGCCACAACCACCAACTATTTGCTGAAATTCCTCAAAGAACTTTTTTTCTGTTTTTTATCTTCCAAGCTTGCTCATAATGCCTCCAAGAGTAAAACATACAGTCAAGAAACACAAATCTACAGCTCCTTCCTTTTCCTCCTCATCCATACCTACAACTTTCAATTAAAGTTTTCGTAATGCGGAAGAAAAGAATCGATTTCATGAAAGCTTTGCCAACATGAAAATCAAACATTGGTGATCCATCAACTTCGCCTTTCTAGAAGAAATTGAATTCCCTTACCTTGCTCGATTTGAAGCTTTCAAATGGACCACATTTCTTCACATCAATACTCCTGTTCCATGTAATATCATTCGAGCCTTTTTCTCCAATGTCGATAATTGCAAAGTTGTTGGGATTAAGTCATTCATTATGGGACAGTACATTGAAGTCACTCCAGACAAGCTTTCCATGGTCTTTCACATTCCCAATAAAGGCCTTATCTATGAAGATGAGAATGCTCCTTTAGACTTTCCCATAGTTGATGATCGAGCAGGTGATCTTCCTATCTTTGCTTGTCTTCTTCTATCATTATTTCTTGGAATCTTTATCCTTTCGACACCAAGTACTTGCAAGTTTGAAAACTTGGTTGATTTTGGCTTCATCACATTCACAATTCCACTGCTGTGAAGCCTAATCTTATTCATTTTATTTTCCATGATTGGGTAAAGATTGTAAAAGGTGGTGCTAAGACAATCGTGTTTCCTTAGCTACTAGCATATTATCTCATTGAAAAAGAGATTGACTACTTGTGTGAAATTAGTGTTCTACTTGATCCGAGTACTACGATTAATCTAGGAACACTTCACAACATGGGTTGGTATCAAAATGTGCAAAGTGGCACAGGTGGATGGGAGAAGCGACATGCATATCATCTAGCTTCAGCTTCAACTGCTGATCAAGCTCCCGAAGAGGAAGCACCGGATTTTCCTTCTTCATCTGCACCATCGAGTTCAATGCCTATTACACTTGACCAAATCATGCTAATGTTTCAACAATTCAACACAATCAAGAAGCCTTTCAACAAGATGTTACAACGCATTTCACTTCTCTTGAAGAGCACTAGCAGGCATTTCAGTCTAATTTCAACACATTTTAAGATAATGTCAATTCTCAATTTGCTCGCATGAAGGAGACTTAAATACTTTGTACAATGAAATTCAAAACATCAGGATGCAACAAGAGGAATTCATCGAGCAATATCACAAAACCTTTCTTAAGAGGTCTTGAGATAGATATAACTAAGATGTCTAGTTTTTAGGATTCCATGAATGACTTGGATATGTAATTTAGCCTACTTATCTAAGGATTGTTCATGACATGTTAGCACCACTTTATGATTTTATGATTGTCTTTGTGATTGCTCTTATTTATGTTTATGCTAGCTATTATGAATATTGGCTCGATATTTCTAGATATTGTCTTCATGCATAATGACTAGTTATTATCTTCATAACATTTTGTATATTGTTGCTTTAAATTGCCAATTTCTTGTCATTATGTATTTTTTTGGACAGTAACTTCTTTGTTGGTTGTTATGTATGCATTCATTAAGGGGGAGTTTAGTGTTTACTATGAAAAAAAAGGATAAAAGTGGGTAAATTTTATAAATTTTATTATGCTTGAATTGAGAGGGATCCTTTTCAAATATTTTTCAACGCAAATTTATCTTAAGTTTTGTCATATCAAAAAGAGAGAGATTGTTAGCTTTAAATTGACAAAAACTTAAGCACAACTAAATGTTTAATGTTTATGTGTAAATTTGCATAAACCTTTTTACAACAATATCAAGTGCAAATTTATATTGAAAATGTTTTATTACAATGCACTTGGAAAACATGAGATTAAGTAGTTTTCCATTACTAATTGATTGAAATTTTGAGAAAATTACTTAATAAACGTTTTAGACCAAATTTTCACTTGACTAAGTTAAGAAATACTTACCTGGACTTGAGAAATGATTTGAGATCAAAGACTACACTTATTTCAACTTGAAATTGCCCAGAAAAGCCAAGTTTTCACTGTAAGGATTGATCCTTTCCTTCATGGGATCGATCCTTTAATGGTAGAATGCTTGAAAGACTGATCAGCACATGAGGGATCGATCCCATGTCATGCAAATTGTGCCTAACGGATAGTTTTTTAGGTTTCAATGGGAAAAAATGCATTAAATGCTCCAACAACCATCCTCGATGTTAGGTGCACTATAAATATCGACATTTATGAGATTGGAGGGTGGAACAAGCACTCATCATCTTCTCTAATCTTCAAGAAAGACTTCAAAGCTCAAATCTTCGCTTCATCATACTCTTTATACTTCATTTGTGTATTTCTATCTTTGAGAGATCTTTATATTGTACACAACCTATCTCAGACTCAAATTTATATTCAAAAAGGGGAGTGTAATCTTGTGAAGCTATCTTATGAGAGTTTAGGTAGCTTCACGAGGGATTGGTTAAAGAGGTTTCTTCCTAAACCTATAAAAGGAAGTGTAAGAGGTCTCAACACACCTTGAAGTGGTGTATATTGAATTCCAAAGAAGAGGTGAATCAACACCTTGACAAGTGGATCAAGGAAAGAGAGGAAGTAGGCAAGAGAATTGGCCGAACCTCCATAAAATCTTGTGTTTGCTTTCTCTCCCTTACTCTTTATTACTGCATTAGTGAATTCAGTGCATAAATTGTTTTATTTGCTAGTTAAGCCTTTAAAACTCAAATTTAGTCGAAAAACCAATTCACCCCTCTCAGTAGAGCCAACATCCTCTTCCCACAATCATCTTTCATCATTTTCATAACATTTAATTCAATTCATGGTTGCAAACTAAATATAGATAATGGAAATCTCAACACTGATCTTATATGTATTAGCAACAAAACTTTTCTTACAACTACCATAACGTTAGCTATTAACTATGCAATATAGTTTACATCCTAGTTACAAATCCAAATGTACATCACTGTATTGTATATTACATCTAAACATATAAGGAAAGTACAATATACCTTTAAAGTATAAACGATCACCTCAAAAGAATACTGATCAAAAGTCAAAGTCTTCCCATTGTATTACTGCAAATAATCTAAAAAGGGGAAAAAAGGGGGTGAGCTTTCCCCCTAATAAGAAATACATATAAAAGAGTAGATACTATACAACTAACATGCATGTATCCTAACAATACTAAGACATTGTCATTTACAATCTCTAACAGTGACATACTGCATGAAATGAAAGAATTACTATAATTGGTTAGGGATACTATGCTGAGTATAGAAGAATGCTTTGAAACATCTCACTTGTCTCTGTCCCTAAGTTTGATTATAGGGAAATTAACTAGTCTTCACATAGAAGGAGTTCATGTGTCTGAAACCAATGTTTCGTTTCTATCATAACCTTAATAACACTATTATACAGCATAAATCATTTATACACTAAATCCATATATAGTTCTGAACAATGGATCATATCAAAATGGTTTATTAAAACATTTTATTTAAACGATAAAACCATATCATAAATATATTTCTTTGCAGTAAGGCATTTTATTCCAAATAAGACTTAATAGAAACAATTCATTTCATTTCATTTCAATAAAACATTTGATGGAGACAATCAACATCCCAATAGAATCATGCAACATTAGGTTCCCGAGTGGAAATAATATTAAGACATATGGCCATAGCCAAAGAAGTCCATAAAGTACATTAATCAAGTGATGACTGTGGGTGCTGAAGATATGATCAAGATTAAACAGTAAACATTACATTAGCTTGATTACCTGAAGACGACTATGGGAGCTAACAATCTCAAAACAAATCACATAACATTTAGAAATATTTACAGAAAATCAATTCAGTAAAACATATCTTCATTCAGTCTATAAAGTATTAAAATTGATAACATATACTCTTCAAACATAAAAATTTAGTAAATATTTTCAGTACGGTAAATAGTGTTCAAAATATTTTATTTATGTGTAAACATATGTCTAAAACTTGAGAGTATTTCGAAACGTGTAAAAAGCATGAAAAATGCCTTCGAAAACAAAGTTACAAATATGCATGTCCTTACGGTCTATATGCTAATTTCATAATTCATTTGATTTCTTTCATTTTTCCTACCCTAAGTAATCTATTAGCAGAAATTTACTATCCTAGGGGTTGTTTTATGAATTTTCGACAGCATAACAATACTAACTACGCTAACCTCCTGCACTTAAAACTCAATTCAGTATATTTCTAATCAACCAATAATCCCCATGCAATCACAGTATCACCTACGTCTGCGATATACATTTCTTACCACTAATGCCACAGTATATGTGGCAGCTTAGCAGCACCAAAATAGATAGGCAAGCTTGTATCTGTCTATCACTCCTTTACCTTTCGAGCTGCAAAAGGATATCGAAACACGATCAAATTCCAACATTCCTTTTACAAAGAATATTATACACTTTAAGACCTTCCATATTTCCTAATACAATGACAAATCCGGTCTACTTCATACCAGTACTTACATTGCAATTACAGTTAAAATGCGTTCTTTTCTAAATATGACTTTACCAACAGTTTTCCTATCATTTATACAATATTATTTAGTCCATTTTGTAGAAAACTAAGCATGGTGACACTCATTTTCTCTCTTGGCAAAAACAACCTTCTCTCACCATACTTGTTTCCTTCAATTCTAAGGCTACCATCATGTTCTTTATGTTCACTACATTATTTCTACATCCATTATGCATGAAACAACACAATCTTCACTATGAAACCCTTATAGTCGAAACCCTAACCACCTCATACAAATGGTTTTGCATGAATTTAAGCCTATACACATGCTTAACTATTAAGAATATATCACAAATTGCCATTAGAAATCAAAACGGTAAGCTTTCTCTCACACCTTCCTTATTGCCAACACTTTAAGGAACCAAAACACCTCTCAAACTATTTTGGAGATAGATAGAGAGAGGGTGGCAAGATGAGCAAATTTGCTCAAGGGATGTGGCAATTTTGGTGGCTAGAAAGTGGTGTTTGTCTTAGTTTTTCTCACACTTAAACTTGGAAAAAGATGAAAATAGTGGAATGATGGCCGGTCATGAAGATGAAGATGATTAAAAATATCTTATTTTAATATATTTTTATATTAAAATATCATTTAGGGCTAATTTACCAAGTTGCCCCTTTATAATTTTATAATACCACCTATATCCTATACATTATAATATTAACTTAATCATTTAATTTAATTTAATTTATATTTATTTTTCATTTTCACTTATATCATATATATATATATAATATGAGAAAGTCAAACATTTTACTTTTCACATGGTTTGGTCGACCTTACTTATGAAATTACCAAAATAGCCCTAAACGAAGGCTTTTTGGTTTATTTGCATTGGTTTTAGCCTTTTCGTGTGATTCAGACTGCAAGTTGGAATTGTGTAAGACTTCTTCACACAAGATTCATCTATGATAGTATATTGGTCCAAAGTTAAACTAGGTTGGCCGTTATTCACAAAAGTTTATTCAAGCTATAAACACAACCGTCATTTATTGAATTCGTTGCACGCAAACCTAAGTATGCTTAAATGAAGGAATTTTGAAAAGTGGTATGCTTACCGATTTTGTATTTCAATCTCAACATCAACAATTTGGCACTTTCGTTCCCATCTGAGTTAAGAATAATCTTGTGGGCCCCACCTTACGATATCTCTAATACCTACAAGGCATAAGGTAACTTATTGTCATTGGTCAATCTAATCATTCTAACTTCAAATACAGTATATATGTGAAAAGAATATGTGAATCTCACATACAAGATGTTCTATCTCATAGTTTGTGTTTTTCTTGGATCAGCTTTGACTTCTTGGAACTCTAAGAAACAATCTACTGTTTCTTGCTCTTCCTCAAAGGTGAAATACTGTGTATTAGCTTCTTTAACTTCCAAACTTCAATGGCTTTATTATCTCTTACAAGAGTTGTATGTTCTTCATTCTGAGCAAGCCTTGGTTTATTGTGACAATCAATCTTCCATTGCCATTACCGAGAACCCTGTGTTCCATGAACGTACAAATATTGAAATCGACTGCCATCTTGTTCACCAAAAGGTTCAAGCTGGAGTCATTCGATTGTTTCACGTTAGTCCATCCTCTCAACTTGCTGATTTGTTCACCAAATCTCATCCTCCTGCTGTGTTTCAACCATTGCTCACGCATTTTGCCTTCCACAATATCTATGCTCCACCTTAAGGAGGCTAACACAAGATATACAACATAGAAGCATATTTATTCTTGAATGGCTTTGCATGCATTTATTTCTTCCTTAGTTAGCAGCTTAGTTGGATGCTTAGCCGGATAAATAGTTGTTAGGTTGTGAGCTTAGTTGTTAATTTGTTAGAGCAATCAGTTAAACTAGTTTCATTTTAGCTGATAAGACTATATATAAACAGCCTTATACTCTTGTAATCATCAACTAAATTACATCAATAAACAATCAAGTTCTCATTAAATCCACTAGCACAAAGAGGATAGGTATAAAGATTGGAACACTGAGAGAAATAGACGTAGGAACCACAAGGAGAACTTAGGAAGCTAGATGCAAATTAGAGTAGAGCTTAACATTTCCAAGCCTCTAAAGAGATTCATTACACTTAATGGGGGGTAAGGTGGTAGAGATATGCATTGCAGGCCTACTTACGAAAGGCTTCTTAGTTTTTGCTATGTATGTGGATGCTTAAGGCACATTGATGTTAAATGTAAGTAGCATAAGGGAGAAACAAAACGGAAGATAGATAGTGTGGTGATTGGCCCAGAGTTTCCTCAATGGAACTACAGGAATGAGGATGTGTCAACCATAGTTGGACAAGTGAAACATCTAAAAATCAAGTACAGGCAGTTAAAAGCTACTTGGTGATGAAGACAAGCAGAGTGATAGAGAATCATCGGTAACAGTAGGCAGTTAAAGGGTTCACAGAGTAGATTAGAGGGAAAAGCCCATTTAAAAGGAAATCTCGATATTAGTGGAGCCAAAAGTCAAAATGAAATGATAATGGCTAGAGGGGGAAATCATGAACATGGGATTATTCTTAGTTTAAATGAGGATCAATGAGATAATGCTTTGAATCATAAGACTCTAATCCATGCAGATATGCAAGACTTGCATGCATCTTTCCTAGTTGAACTAGGGCCTGAACTACAAGTTTAAGGATCGAACTCAATAGGAGGCAATCAGTTGGAAAACAAATTCTAAACAACGAAGTCAAAGCACAAAAAAAATGGAAAAGAAAAGCAGGACAAGCATACACTAGTGGGCCAAGAAATGTAGGAGGATTGAGTAAAAGGAAGTACAAAATGAAATTGTAGAAGCCAAAACAGGATTGGAGAATCAAAACAAGGTGAGTAGGATTGACAATTATGTCACAACCCAACACCAATACATACACGTATATGCAGAAGACTTTCTTAATTTATCATGCTTTTCACATTTCTCGTGGATTAGATACGCAGCAAACTCTTAATTCATTTAAAATATCTAATCACATCTCAAGTACATGCAACCAACATATTAAGATTGTGGTTCTTTACAAAAATTTCATAAATCATGTCACGCATATCAATTTAGAGTTTCATCCATTCTCATCAAATATATCAAACCGAGTTTTGTACCTTAAATCTACATGTACAAAAATCCTTAAATTATAAGTTTAATTTTGACACGTCTTACATCCCATCACAAGTCTACTAAAAATAGTATGAAACGTATTAAAATCACATCTCGAGTACAACCAATGAACTGCATTAGACAGATGCTTTTTGGAAGTGACTTGTAGGCTGCTCAATCTAAAACATTAAAAATAGATTACTAGGTTAACATCCAATAATCATCTAAAATGAGTACACATGATTAGTACCATAAATAGGAAGATAGGAATTAAAACAGAAAGTTATTTGAAAACCAAGTTCAATTATAAAAGTATCATGACACTACGTAGTTTTAAACTCATAATTAAAATGACAAATAGTCATTTATAAGACAAAATCTGATAAGTACATGTCATGATGGTGGTACATGTATACAAAAACCTTAAGAAAACGAAAGTATACATGCTCTAGTTAATTCCAAAATATAGCTACAGAATCCTACCTTAAAAGTCTTAAACAAAATCACTGAACAGAAACATAATGATGAAATCATGATCTTGCTAATAGTGGGTGAGAGGTGGGCTAATGATCTCTTAGAACTAGTGTGGTAGGTCACAAAACTTGTTATTGCAAGGGTAGCGATCCTTATATCCTCATGGAGCATATACACATACACCAATCATTTGTCAAGCGTTACTACTGTCACACGGACATTCTGCACGTTTCCTATTTGGAACACAAAACAGTAATATGCATACTACAATGGGCTCAATTCGTGTATCAAGATTAGGTATTCTAACACCCACCAATAACTCAGTCGATCATGAAATATCTATGGGTGCAAGCCATAGATCAACTCAATATCATTAGACAATCTGTACACAAAAATCCTTATAAGGTATATCCAATTATAGGACAAAAATTCTACTCAAGCCTAATAGAGAGCCCATATCTCCATAAACAAAACACAATATCCTCGAGGGATCCAGAGTTTATGAAAATAGATTTTGCAAAATACAGCAAAGATCAATAGTTGTACAAAACAGATACAGATATTCAAATCACAGGTAATAGGCAAGCTTCACTTGATTTCACAAATAAAAATTTAATGGTAGTAATAAAACTTATAAAATATTCGATTAGAGTACTTACAAACTCTTCGCACAATTACAAACTCACTAGGTAGTGCCTTGATCCGCATACAGTTACGATCAACGCGTATCTGCAAAAGTCAAACTCCAAATTTTAACTGTTCGACCAAAAATTTCAAAATTTGGCTTTCATCTAATTAGTTTCATGGTTTTTCCTTTTAAACAAACCTCATTGACTTTTTTTGTCAAAGTCAACACTCGATCAAAGTCAAACCCTAAAAGTTTGACCCAATCAAACCTTGATTTGACTTTTTTCGAGAGCTTATGTAAACCCTCATTTCATCATTAAGCCCCTCAAACCTTGTTTCGGGCTTCAATTTACCTCAAGTCAACCCTTTTTCCTAAAAGTCAAACCTTAAACTAAAAAGTCAACCTTTTGACTTTTAAGTCTGATTCTCCTTCAGATATGCCCAAATGACTTCCAATCCTTTTATACTTAATGATGGTTTTCAATGATAAAATCAACTTCCCAAGTCATCAACTTGGGTTTGGCCAAATCAAACCCTTTTAAACCCCAAAACATCCCAATTTGCACTTTGGGACTTTCTAACTCCAAATGCCTCATTTTGCATTTCCAATTCTGCTTAAAATAGTTTCTAAACTATATTTAATGTTCTTAATTCAGCAAAATTAAATCCATTAATCGTTTCTCAAAAATCCCATTTTAATTCCCAAGACCGAAATCTCTAAATCCATCCTTAATTTCTAAAAATTAATTAGGCAAATTTTGGTGCAATATCAAATAGCCCATTTCCATCATGTTTCTACATTCTAAATCATCAAACAATAAAAACCCCAAATGATTCATGCCTTGGCTGAACACTTTAGGCACCAAAATGCTAAATTTCAACCAATTCCTTAAACAACCATTCACAATATCATTATCATTAACCAAATCGAGTATTTCTCACCTTAACTTACCAAAGAACCAAGAATCCTCTTCCAAATTCAAGCTTAGCCGAACCTAATTAACAAGGACACATAAATTTCTTTGTTATAATAAGCCATTTTAACAAAAAAATCATAACTATTTTCTAGCTAAATTTATAAAAATTAGAAATTCTTACCAGCTCCCTCCTGTAGCCGACCCACCTTCACTATTTTCCTTGATTTCTCTCTTTCAAAATATCTTAAAATGGTGGCCAAAAATTGAAACAAATGCTAGCGACTAGGTGTAAAGCCTCTCTAGTTTTTGTTTTAGTCTTGCATATAAGAAATTGTTGAGAATTTCAATGCATTGAGGGGCCAAATGTTTCTGGTTTTATTGGGGTTTCTTGGCTTAGTTTTAACCTCACTTTCTAAGTATTTTTAGGTTCTTGAATAGGAGAAAGCTTGCCTTTGCATGCTTCTCCTTTGGTGGGCGACAATAGTAGTCTTAGTGGAGATATGTTCAATAATTAGCATATGTCTAATGCCAAATGTGTAATAAGGTTTTATTTGTTGGCAAGGAGCAAGAAAGAAATTTATTAACCAGGTAGGGAATCACATTGTTAAACATTGTAATTTAGCCACATACGTAAATTGTTTCCAATTTCATCAATTTAGTCCCTTACTTGCCCAACTCAACCTATACCCTAACTTTGACAAATAATACAAGCCAATATACTAGGCACTTAAAAATGAGCCATACATGATCTAAAATATAATTGAGTTAAATTTATAGAATAATTGGTATCACTCAATTTGAAGCTTTCTAGCTTAAGTGATCTAAATTTCTTTTCTGACTACTCACTGGTAGGGCATCATGCACATAAGTTCTTTTGAAAATTCATAGAAATTAATATAAAATGAGTTAAATAGTGAAAAATATATTGTTCAAAAGGTATTTAATTTAGCTTTCGAGTGGATTTTGAATCACCCTAATTGGAGCTTCTTACTATGAGTCATAAGGGATTCATTGTAGGTAGGTCAGCTGATCAGGTTACCTTAACTTGACTAAAAGCTAGGAAGAATTGCTAGAGGTTGTATGATGAATTACTTTGTACTAGCAAGTGTTGATAGAAGTAGGGAGTTGGCAATGATGTGGAATCAAGAAGTAGTGTTGAGTTTAAAAAGCTACTCTTCATGTCATATTGATATGCTAGTAGTTAATGGAGAAGGCATAGCTTAGTGGAGGGTAACTGGGTTCTATGGAAATTTGATGGCTTCAAGAAGAGAGGAATCTTAGAGACTCATTCAGTGACTTAGTCAAAAGCATCAGAGACCTTGGCTATGCTAGGAGATTTTAACAAAATACTTTGGAGCAATGAGAAGATAGATGAGGTGAGAGGCAAAGAAAACCAAATGATTAAGTTTCGTGAACCCTTGAAAGATAGTAATCTAGAAAACTTGAGGTTTACGGGTATTTGGAACATGTGGGGAAAAGGCATACACCAGAAACTCTTGTTCATGAAAGAATTGAACGAGGCACAATGAGCAAAGAATGGATCGACAAATTCCCAAATTATGAGGTTTCACATTTGAGTGATATGTCTCAGACCATAAGGCATTATTGATTTGTATTAAGGTATCAAGGAATAAGAGGTAGAATAAATGTAGAAGAAGGATGATGTTTGAGGTACAATGGACCAAAGAGAATGAATGTAATGATATTGTAAGCAACACATGAAGTGGGAATATGTCTGAGCTAAATGATAAGATACATGAAGTCTTGTTCTTATGGCATGAAAATAAATTTGGAGAGTGGACAAGAAAAAAACACGATCTGCAAGGTGAGTTGAGAGCACTAGAAAGATGAGATGTGACCAATAAGCAATTATCGAAGGAATGAGAATTAAAGGAAAAGCTGGATAAGGTGATGGAGAATAAGGAAACTTTGTGCCACCAAAGGTCGGGAATCAAGTGGCTCAAGGAGGGTGACAAGAGTACCAAATTCTTTCATGCCTAGTCATTGCAGTGAAGAAAGATTAATTTAATCAAAGTGTTGGTGGATGTGAATGATCTTTGGTGTGAGGAGGAGAAAGATATTGCCAAGATTGCTATTGACTAATTTAAAAATATCTTTCGATCCCAAAGATCAAATTCTTTTATAGATATCCTGGAGGTGGTAGTGCCTTGTGTAAAAGATGAGATGAATGAATACTTACTATCAGATTTCAAGGAGGAAGAGATATACACAACCATTAAACAAATGTACCGTACAAAAGCTCTAGGCCCTAACGATATGCCTGCTCTTTAATATCAAGAATATTGGAAAATTATAAGTCTTGATGTTGTTAAATTGTGTTTAGAGTCTTAGGAGAGAGAGGCAACTAGAAGAGATCAATTAAACAAATATAGTCCTTATCCTGAAAATTAAAAAACCAAGAAGAATAGAGCAATACAGGCCTATTAGCTTATGTAACGTTATTTATAAAATTATTTTAATGGTTCAATTTAATAGGTTAAAAAGGGTTCTGTTAGAGTGTATTAGTGTAGTCAGAGTGCTTTTTCTCATGTAGGTTGATACCAGATAATGTTTTAGTTGCCTATGAACTCTTACACACTTTAAAAAAAAAAATAAGAGGCCACAACAATTCTTTTGCTCTAAAATTAGATATAAGCAATGCATATGATCAAGTGG
Source organism: Heritiera littoralis (assembly GCA_031772115.1). Lineage (NCBI taxonomy): Eukaryota > Viridiplantae > Streptophyta > Magnoliopsida > Malvales > Malvaceae > Heritiera > Heritiera littoralis. The sequence continues at coordinate 1,616,343 of JAPDPK010000055.1, forward strand.
AGTGGAATTTCTTGCAAGGAATGATGGGTAGATTAAGATTTCATCCTGGTTGGGTATGTCTTGTCATGAAATATGTTAAGTCGGTTACATACTCATTAGTGGTTAATGGATTAATCACTGACTCTTTTTCCCAGAGAAAGGTATCCATCAAGGAGATCCTGATTGGGTATCTCTTGTCATGAAATGTGTTAAATCGGTTTCATACACATTAGTGGTTAATGGATTAATCACTGACTTTTTTTGCCTAAAGAGAGGTTTCCATCAAGGAGATCCTCTTTCTTCTTACTTTTTTTTTATCTGCACTGAAAGTTTATTAGCTATGTTATCCAAATACGAAAAGGAGAGATTGCTGCAAGGAGTAAAAGCGAATAAGAATGGTCCTAGAGTTACCCATCCTTTCTTCGCCAATGATAATCTGTTATTTGCTAGAGCAAATAGTAAAGAAAGCTATAGGGTACAGTACGTGTTAAAGCTATATGAAGAAGCCTCTGGCTAGAAAATTAATTTTAACAAGCTGGCTTTTTTCTTTACTGGGAATATAGATGTAAGAAGTATGGATAGCATTAAAAGTCTGTTTGGAATATAGTACACTTTTAATCCAACAAAGTATTTGCTTACAATGGTGGGACAAGGGAAAAGGAGAGCTTTCGCAAAGATAAGGGATAAGATTGGAGGAAAAATGAAGAGTTGGAGTCATAGACTACTATCAATGGCTGGTAAGGAGGTGTTCTTAAAATCATTTATTCAAGCAATACCAACTTACACTATGGGTTGTTTCATGCTTCCTAAGTCATTGTGCTTAGAAATTAACAATATGATTAGCAACTTTTGGTGGCAACATAAGACAAATAGGAAAGGGATACACTGGGTTAATTAGGCTATTATGTGTAAAAATAAGTTACACAGGGGACTGGGATTTAGGAATGTGGAATGGTTCAATCAAGCCCTTGGTTACTTCAATGGACACACACGTTAGCCTATGAAGTGTTGAAGAGCAAGTATTTCCCTAATAGTTCCTTCTTAGAAGCAAAGATTGGCTACTGTTCATCTCTAACCTGGCATAGCATATGGAAGACAAAGTGTTTTGCATCAAGGATTACGTTGGAAAGTGGGAAATGGTTTGAATGTAAAAATATAGAGGGATAAGTGGGTTACTACTAATCTAATTTTTATGATTCAGTCTACCCCTAGAGAAGAAGAGAAGGAAGATAAGGTATGTACTTTAATTGACATGCAAAGAAGGAAATGGAAGTGGGACGTACTGTAGACCAAATTTTCCAAAAAAGAGGCAAAACACATTTTTTGGTTTTCATTAAGCAATCATGACATACCAGATGCTATTATATTGGGCTATACCAATGATGGGCATTACACTGTTAATGCTTAATAGGAGTATAGAAGATGGAGATGTCCATTTAGGGATAGGTATCAAGGATATTTGGAGGAAGATATGGACAGTGAGGGTGCCTAGCAAAATGAAGATTTTTATGTGGAAAATATTGCATGGAGCTCTATCTGTTAAGAAGAATTTGTAGATGGATGGTATTACATGGAAGCTACTTGTTTTAGATGTGGATAAGAGGAAACAACAGCGCATGCATTATTGAAGTGTACCAAAGCAATGGATGTGTAGCAATATATTAATTTCGATTGGGATGTAAATTAGATGGTTGGTGTTGAAGATGATACATTAAGAGGCATTGCACAGATTGTTAATCATCATACAGACTTAACATGCTTCTAGACGATATGAAACATGTTAAACAATCATAATGCGGAAGTGACAAGCTCTAACCTCCAGCCATTGCACTCTGTAAGTTTTCTATTGAAGCGATTCTTGAATCTGACAATCTTCTTTTGATCACTACCAGGCCTTCCAAGCACTCGAATGCTCACTAGATGGTGTATAACAGAGCAGGTGATGCTTGGGGACTGGATTGTTGCTCTCTGTTTTTGAACTTGGAGCCTCGAAAATTCTGACTAACTCAATCACATGTTCAAACCATCACAAAACTCTCTACTCTATATGGTCAGTGAATCGGTTGAAATTAATGTGAAATCATGGACCATAATTTTGGCATTAATCATCACAGGTTATATATGGTAATGATCGGATTTTGTCAAGTAAATAATACAATCTTGTCCTGTGATCAAGGGATTTGCCAACATTCTCCCACTTGGTCCATGTATTTCACTCAACAAATTACATGAATCATGGCGATAGTTCCTCTAATGGTGAGTATTATCTTCCTTGTATTACTATGTAAAATGTCTCTAATCAACCCATTCTTACTTAATGAATAAACCCTATGTTTATTCTCGGCCCAAACAATAAGGATATTTCTCAAATAAAAACTAAAGTGTACACAAATCAAAATGAGAAACATCATATCATTAATAAGAGTTTCAATTACAATCACAATGTAGGACCAAGTCCCATCCTCTCCACATGATCCTTAAATTTAAACGACGGCATGCCCTTAGTCAAAGGATCAGCTAACATCAATTCAGTGCTAACGTGTTCAATGACCACTCTTTTATCTCTAACACGTTCTCTAATGGCTAAGTACTTAATGTCGATGTGCTTACTTCGACTTCCACTCTTATTGTTCTTAGCCATGAATACTGCAATCGAATTGTCACAATATATCCTCAATGGCTTAGATATGGAGTCAACAACTCTAAGCCCACCAATGAAACTCTTAAGCCATACACCATGTGAGGTAGCTTCAAAACAGGAAACGAACTCGGCCTCCATAGTGGAAATGGCAGTCAATGTCTGCTTAGCACTCTTCCAAGAAACAGCTCTACTGGAAAGCATATAAATGTAATCAGATGTTGATTTTTGGGTATCAACACAGCCAGCAAATTCTGAGTCTGAGTAGCCAATCACCTCCAACTCATCGGTCCGTCTATACATAAGCATGTAATCCTTGGTACCTTACAGATATCTAAGCACCTTCTTCGCAGCCTCTAGTGGTCCATTCCCGGGTCACTTTGGTATCTACCCAACATTCCCACAGCAAAAGCAATATGAGGCTTGGTATAGACCTGTGCATACATAATGCTTCCAACAGCTGAGGCATACGGAATGTTCTTCATCTGTTCCCGCTCAAGATCATTTTTCAGGCATTAGTTCAAATTGAACCTATCACCCTTCACAATGGAGCTGGGCTTGGTGAATAATCTTACATTCTAAATCTTTCCAAGACTTTATTGATATAGGCTTCTTGTGACAGACCTAATATACCTCTATGTTTGTCTCTATGGACCTTAATGCCAATGACATAAGATGCGTCGCCCATATCCTTCATATCAAAGTTCTTAGAAAGAAATTGTTTCACCTCACGTAGCATCCCCTTATCCTTAGTTACAAGCAGAATATCATCCACATATAGCACAAAGAAACAAATCCTGCTCTGTGAGACCCGAAATTGTTACACTGTACACCATAATTGTAAATGATTGATAATGGAAATAAATTATTTAATGGACTCAAATAAATATTGAATGTGGATTTCTACTTTCCATTTTTAATTATTGGATTTATGAATTACAATATGGTGTATAAGAGGTGAAATAAATATTATATGAGGAATTGGAAGTATAGGAATAAGCAAAAAACCATGCAGCCAAATTAGACTACATGCCATTTTTCTTACTGCTGTAAGCTACCCAACGTGATTCAGCTAAAGGAAAATAAAGTGTAAATTCTATGGTGTACAAATGCAACATACGATGCTTAGAGGAGAAGGAATGGAAAGCAAGTCAAATAAGACAGTATAGCAACAACCATGTAGCAGAATAGTGGCCTTCACGCCACTTTGTTGCTGATTGATGATGCACGAATGACAATTAAATGGAAGGGGATATTAAAGTCTAACACATGGTTGATGTTATTGGCTAAAGTACACATCAAAAGTAAACCAAACAAGTCAATAACGTGTAAGAAAAATGGAGTTTCTTTCGTTCCTTTATGCTGCAGTCTTCTACCCGATTTAATGCTCTCTTTTGCTATAATTTTCTTCATAAATTAATGCTCTAATAGACAAGAAACGTGCAGCCATTCACGCCAAGTTTCTATCGTGTGATTTCATGGCTGAACCGATTTTAATGCAATGTGAAAGATGTTTAATGGCAAAGAAATTAAAGTCAACATGGGAATTTTGGTATTGGTAGAAGAATACGACAAGTAAGAAAATAAGCCAAGAAAACAAGAAGAAAGAAAAGAATCTTGACATCATTATTCTTTAGCTGCAGCTTTTATTTACAAATTAATGAACGTAAAATATTGTTACCATGCCATACCTTTTGCTACCATTTTTCTTCAACAATTAATGAGCTAAGGGATAAGGAAAGTGATGAGCAAAGAGATTAGAAGCTATAAGACTTGATAGCCAGATATATATTTGATTAAGCCAAACAAATTTGTAACATATTCTTCTTTAAGATTGACTTTACCGATCACTTTTGCTTTGTCTCAGTTTCATTTCTTCCTCGTTTACTTAGTAAGATTTCTTCTCTTGCTATCTAAGCATCTAGTTTTCCTTCATACACTCTTCCTTCACTTATAAAACACCAAAGAACTAAGGGAAAGGAGGATTGACGTAGGAAACAACACAAACTTTGAGCTATGATGGTTCGGTCAAACAAAGGTAAGGAATTTCCAGCCAATGTTCATGTATTTAATTCTTGGTTTATAGTGAAGATATTAATTTGTATGACTGAATTTCCAAGTTATTGGTGGCGTTAATGGTATGAATGTAGAATTATCATGAGGACAATATAGAAATGTAGGAGAGTTTGTCTTGCTAAATTAAGGTTAAACATGGTGTCTAATGATGTGAAAACATAAAATAAAGCATAAAAATTTAAAGATGTAAGCCTGGAACTGAAAACAAAGAAAAGAAAGAGTAAAGGAAGAATTGAATGGAAATGTGAAAGGAGTAATGGCTGCTGGCCGAATGAAGAGAAGATGAGATAAAAGTCAATAAAAGTTGGCTGGAAAATGGCGTGAAGAAAGAAAAAAGGAAGACTAAGTTGTGAGAAAGTGACTTGAGGAATAAATAGTCAACAATACTGGCTAAGTGGCGTGGAACTTAGAGAGAAAGATGAGAATGGTGTGAAACGTAAAATAAGAAAGACAAGGAAAGCTGAAAATTAAATAAAAACAAAAAGAGATAAAATGCTAGGGCTGATCGAATAGGAGAGGCTCAAAATAATAGTCAACATGGAAGTAAGGTGACGTGAAAGATGTGAAGAAAGAATGCATGAGGGAAGTGAAATTGTGAGGGAAAGAAAGTGGCTAAGTGTGGCGTGTAAAAATAAAGGAATGAAAAGTCGAAAATGGTGTTAATTAGCCAAGGTAAGAAAGTCAATTATGAAGGCTAAAGATAGGAAAAATGATAGAAACATAACCTTGACTAGAAATCATTTTCACACAAGAGGAACGTTTGCTACCGATTGCACAAGAAATAAAAGAAATAAAATATTAAAATTTTATTTCTTAAATTATAGAAGAAAGAAACAATGATCTTTAATTAAATAAAGGCCATTCGGCCATAGAGGAAGAAAGAATAGAAAATGGCATGAAGAATAGCCATTTTAGCTATGAGACTTATTTATATTTGTATTTTGATATAAATCATAGCTTAATAAAAAAAGGAAAATTAAGCTAATGAGTTGGTAAAATTATTTAGCAATCGAGAAGTACGATTTCGGTAGACACAACCGAGAAGCTCAGTTTCGTAAGACCAAGTAAGGGAGTAGTATGTGAAGTGAAATGCATGTCCTGTGGAGAAAAATGTTATAAAAATATTGAGAAAATCATTTGGTTTGAGACATGCATTAGTTTGATAGATTGTTTTGAATTTGGGTGAGCCACAGATAGGCGACCCCTTTTATATAATTATGGGCGAGCTGACAGTAGGCGATCCCTTATTTTTAAAGAAAAAATTTTGTGGGTGACCCCCAGTTCAACTCGGTGTGAGAGCCACAATGGGTGATGTTAGTTCGCCACATGGTCGAATAAAACATGCAAGCTCAATCCACTGCGATGGGCGAGCTGTAATGGGCAAGCTGATAAGGGGCGAGCCGGTTTAACTTGTGTTTTTCTCACATGAAAAATGGTGAAATTACTGGCTGTTTTTACTGTGTTTTGTAAACAGAAAACATAATACCTTTTTGGAAAACAATCATTTTAAAGAAATGATGAAATATGTGAAATATTACTTAAAGGTTCTTTATGAGATATAAATTGATTTTTTAGACTTTAGGCCCCGAGTTTCATGTATTACTATTCACATGGCTGATTGACCCGCCAAGTCATCAGAAGTCTCGAGGTCACCTGGCAAGTGTACTTGAGGACCACCTATAGATTATGGCCATAGATCTAGTTGTGTCCCAGTGGGGACGATTACTGGGTTCCTTCGGGAACGATATGTTCCTTCGGGAACGATGATAGCATGATTTAATTGTAGGGTGATGCCTAGTCTCAACTTATTAATTTATGTTTACTGAAAGGATTTACTAAATCCTGTTTACTGTTTACTATACTATATTGTAAACTGTTTAGCCAGTGATTTGAATATTAAAGACTGTTCATTATATCCACTGTTTTTCTACTTAGTATACTGTTGGGAAAAATAAACGTTTTGTGGTATATAGCTTTGGTTTTATTAAAGCAGCATACAACTCCTTTACTGAGCACGTTGTCGCTCACCCCTTATTTCCACTCCACAGGTTGTTGATTTTGGATTAAAAGATTTACCTTCCAGAGATTATCGACTGCTAGAGTCAGCAGATATTCGATATCGAAGGTATATGAGTTTCTTTTATATATTCAGCGAATTCGTACAGTACTACCTTGAATAGAAGGGAATGTATATATCTTAAAAAAATAATGTAACAATTCATATTTCTATATTGGTACAATGAATAAGAGTACTAATTATTATTAAAGGGTTAACGGGTTGTTAAGCGTCACAGACAGCCCAACTGGTGAAAATGTGTGATTTATAAGTAAATATTGTGTTATATTGTGGATTCGGGATGTTACAGATTTAATAGTATCAGAGTAAGGTTGGTCGGATGTCTAGTAATTCTTAAAACGAAAAGTAAATAGTAAACATTCCCTGTAGTACTGTATAATCTGAATATATAATTGAAATACTAATGATAAGTGAATTAAATGATCTCTGTGGTATAGATATGAGTGGAAGAAGGGTGACACGCTCAGTTAGAGGTAGAGGCCGAGCTAGGGCAGCACAAATTCTGGAGCCGCAGACACCGAAACCCGCCCCAAGACCTGCACGTCCTCTACAGCCAGAGAGCACTGATGCCCATGTGAACCAGGTAGAGAGGTTGTTAGCCGATTTTATGGCTATGTATCAGGCAGATAGAGCCGTGGATAGGGCAGAGAGGGTGAGAGCAGCAGCTCTTGCGCCCCCGTAGTGGCGCCAGCACCGCCACAGTCGGCACCAGTTGTACCCGAGCCTCAGCCTATTCCACCGTCGGCACCTCGGCTATAGGTAGCTCCACCACAACCATTGATTCAGCCACATAAAGATGTGGAGTCGTATTGTGATGTCACTTTGGTACGATTATTTAAGAAGTTGGATCCACCTAAGTATAAAGGTGCTAGGGATCCGTTGGCGGCGGAGCAATGGGTTATTGCTATAGAGAAGTTACTAAGGATTATGAGGTGTACAGAGACCAAGAAGGCAGGTCTAGCAGTGTTCCAGTTGACAGATGATGCGGAGCACTAGTGGAAGGCTACTCAGATAGTATTGTTCTCCCAGCATCAAGATATTACTTAGGAAATTTTTGTAGATGCCTTTAGACGAAAGTATATCCCTGACACTACCCAGCGAAACTACAGCAAGAGTTTATGGATTTAACTCAGGGAAGTATGGCAGTGGACAAGTATGAGGCTAAGTTTACCACCTTGAGCCGATTTGATTCACAGACCAGTGTTAATGAGAGACATAAGATCGAGAGATTTAAATATGGTTTGAGACCCGCCATCAGATCGAAGCTAGCCCTATTCGATATTGTGAGGTAGTACGACGGGCTCAGCTATGTGAAAGTGATTTTGAGCAGTACCATATAGAAGCTAGTGGTAAGAGCAAGAGTAAAGGTAAAGATAAGGGTAAGAAATTTTTGGAGAGTAGATATAGTAGGGAGCAGCCTAAGAGAACTAGATCTTCGAGCATACAGATTTTAGAGGGACGATTCAAGAGATCAGCAGTTTCTACCCCTGCTAATGGCCCCACCGCTACTCAGAGGAGTGTTGCGACTTTGTGTTGACATTGTAGAAGGTCGCATGGTTCACGCCCTTGCCCTTTGATCTCTAAGGTATGTTTTAGATGTGGACAGACGGGGCACTTTATCAGGAATTGTCCGATGTTTAGGGAGTCAGCTACTTCTACTATTCCTCCTGCATTACCTCAGATAGCGGCACCGGCAGCTACGAGTGAGCCAGAGAAGGCGACACCCTCACAGCTTAAGCGGGCGACAGCCGCAAAGAAGGGTAAGAAGGTTGTGACTCAGGGTTGGGTGTACGCGATGGATCAGGAGACTGCGACACCTCCATCGATGTTATTAAAGGTAAAGTTTATCTCTTTGATATTCCCATAATTGCCTTATTTGATCCGAGTTCTACCCATTCGTTCTTATTGCCTACATGTGCTAACAAGACCCCAGTGGAGCCGGAGTTGTTAGGGTATACCTTGCAAGTGAATACCCCTTTTAAAGATTTCCAGAGGACATATATTATATATAGAAATTGTAAATTGACTATAGGAAAGAAGGTTATGATAGCTAACCTAATTTTGTTGAATATATATGATTTTGACATCATTTTGGGTATGGATTGGTTAGCTGTGAACCATGGTAGTTTGGATTGTAATATTAAGTTTATTACCTTCTCTCATCCCGAAAAGTACATTGTAAACTTATTGTAAATTAATAAAAAGTATGTGAATATATGTTTGTGAAATAACATGTGTACTGAAATTGTGGTTGTGTATGAATGTTTGTGAAGGATATATTGCTAGTGTGGAGGATGTAGAGAGGAAACATCCAAGATTCAAGAGATTCCTGTGGTCAAGGACTTTCCGAATGTATTTCTAGAGGATTTACTAAGGTTACCATTGGATCGAGTGATCGAGTTTATGATCGAGTTGGTACCTGGTACGAAGCCGATTTCCAGGACCCCATATCGAATGGCACTGACTGAGTTAAAGGAGCTTAAGAAGCAGCTCCAATAGTTATTAGATAAGGGATTTATACGTCTCAGTGTGTCACCGTGGGGAACTCCAGTATTATTTGTTCGGAAAAAGGATGGTAGTCTACGGTTGTGTATAGATTATCGGATGTTGAATCGAACTACCATTAAGAATAAGTATCCACTACCCAGGATCAATGACCTATTTGACCAACTCAGGGGTGCACAGGTATTTTTCAAGATAGATCTCCGATCAAGCTATCACCAGTTGAAAATTAAGGAGTCAGATGTGCATAAGACAGCATTTCGGACTCGTTATGGTCACTATGAGTTCGTGGTGATGCCTTTTAGGTTGACAAATGCCCCTGCAGCTTTTATGAGTTTGATGAATGAGGTGTTTCATCCATTTTTGGATAAGTTTGTCATAGTATTTATAGATGACATTCTGATTTATTCTAAGACTCCATAGGAGCATGAGCAGCATTTGTATATGGTATTAGACCCTCAGGGACCGGAGGTTGTATGCCAAATTCAGTAAGTGTGATTTCTAACTTGACCATATAATCTTTTTGGGACACATAGTGTCGAAGGACAGGGTGTCAGTTGATCCATCCAAGATAGAGGCCATTGTATAATGGGAAAGGCCTAACACCGTTACTGAGATACGAAGTTTCTTGGGTCTTGCCGGATATTATTGCAGGTTCGTGGAGGGATTTTCCAGACTTGCTGCTCCATTGATGCGACTCACACGTAAAGACGTGAAGTTTGAGTGGAATGACGCGTGTGAGCGTAGTTTTCTTGAGCTTAAGCGTAGATTGACTACTACCCCCGTATTAGCTCTTCCTAGTGGAGTGGGTGGATTTATGGTGTATACCGATGCGTGCGCTCAAGGTTTAAGGTGTGTACTTATGCAGCATGGTCGGGTTATAGCCTATGGTTCTCGGCAATTGAAGGATTATGAGAGGAATTACCAGACACATGATTTGGAGCTAGCCGCAATAGCGTTTGCACTAAAGATATGGCGGCATTACTTGTACGGGGAGAAATTTCAGATATACAAACCATAAGAGTCTGAAGTATATATTCTCGCAACAAGAGTTGAACCTAAGGCTGCGACGGTGGATGGAAATGCTAAAGGACTATGATTGTGACATTTTGTATCACCCGAGTAAAGCTAATGTAGTAGCAGATGCACTGAGCCATAAGCATGTTGGCATGGTATCTTACATGTTGATCAGGGAGCATGATTTGATGGAGCAGTTCTCTAGCCTCAGCTTGATGGTTAATTCCTCTTACCAATACGGATTTACGGCTAGTGTGTAGAGCCGAATTTGATGGATCGGATTAGAGAAGCTCAGAGGAGTGATGATTATTGCGTCGGGGTAGTATTCAGATGGGAGTTGTGTCAGATTTTGAGATTGGCACCGATGGAATACTGAGGTTTAGAGGCAGGATATATGTTCCCAAAGATCAGCAAATTCGAAATTTGATTTTATCAGAGGCTCATACCTCTAGATATACGTTACATCCGCGTAGTACTAAGATGTACCAGATTCTCCGAAGAGTATATTGGTGGCCTAAGATGAAGAATGACATCGCTGATTTTGTTGATAGATGTCTGACATGCCAGCAAATTAAGATTAAGCATCAGAAGCCAACAGTATGCTTCGACCGTTATCGATTCCTACGTGGAAATGGGAGCATGTGACTATGGATTTTGTTATGGGTTTACCACGGACCCGAAAGGGTTATGATGCTATTTGGGTGATCGTGGATAGATTGACTAAGTCTATTCATTTCTTGGCTATGAGATCTACAGATTCAGTTAGTGCCTTAGCCGAATTGTATGTCAGGGACATAGTGAGATTACATGGTGTTCCAGTGAGTATTACATCCGATAAGGATTCCCGCTTCACATCTCATTTCTGGGAGAGATTTCATGAGGCTATGGGATCCTAGCTGAATTTTAGCACCGCTTTTCATCCACAGACTGATGGACAGTCGGAGCGTACGATACAGACGCTCGAGGATATGTTGAGAGCATGTGCACTGGATTTTAGAGGCTCATGGGATGATCACTTACCCCTGGCAGAGTTTGCTTATAATAATAGCTTTCATACGAGTATTGGCATGGCACCTTATGAGGCCTTGTATGGCAGACGATGCAGATCCCCGATAGCATGGGAAGAAGTGGGAGATCGTAAACTATTAGCTCTCGATTTGGTCGAGCAGGCTTCCCGTGATGTACAGATGATTTGTGAGAGGCTCAGAACGGCTCAGAGTCGGCAGAAGAGTTATGCAAATACTAGACGCCGACCACTAGAGTTTGTAGCGGGTGATTATGTATTCTTAAAGGTCTCACCGTCTAAAGGTATAATGAGATTCGGGAAGAGAGGAAAGTTGAGTCCCCGATACATTGGGCCTCATGAGATCTTAGATCACGTGGGAGATGTAGCATATCGGTTAGCACTACCACCAGAGTTGTCAGGAGTGCATAATGTATTTCATGTCTCGATGTTGAGAAAATACCATCTAGATCCTTCTCACATAATTCGGCATAAGCCATTAGAGATCAGAGAGGACATGAGTTATGTGTAGAAACCGGTACGGATCTTGGAAAGGAAGGATAAGGTATTGTGATTTAAGATGATTCCTTTGGTTAAAGTGCTCTGGCAGTATCATAACGAGGAGGAGGCTCCTTGGGAGTTAGAGAGCCTTATACGTGAGAGATATCCAAAGCTCTTTCAGTGACAAGTTTGGGTGAAATTTGGAGGACCAAATTTCTTAAGGTGGTGAGAAATTGAGACCCGAATTTGTTACACTGTACACCATAATTGTAAATGATTAATAGTGGACATAAATTATTTAATGGACTCAAATAAATATTAAATGTGGATTTCCACTTTCCATTTTTAATTATTGGATTTATGAATGATAATATGGTTTATAAGAGTTGAAATAAATATTATATGAGGAATTGGAAGTATAGGAATAAGCAAAAACCATGCAGCCAAATTAAACTACATGCCACTTTTCTTACTGCTGTAAGCTACCCGACGTGATTCAGCTAAAGGAAAATAACGTGTAAATTGTATGGTGTATAAATGAAACATACGATGCTTAGAGGAGAAGGAATGGAAAGCAAGTCAAATAAAACGGTATAGCAACAACCATGTAGCAGAAAAGTGGCCTTCACGCCACTTTGTTACTGATTGATAATGCACGAATGACAATTAAATGGAAGGGGATATTAAAGTCTAACACATGGTTGATGTTATTGGCTGAAGTACACATCAAAAGTAAACCAAACAAGTCAATAACGCGTAAGAAAAATGGAGTTTCTGTCGCTCCTTTGTGCTGCAGTCTTCTACCCGATTTAATGCTCCTTCAGCTGCTCTTTTGCTGCAATTTTCTTCATAAATTAATACTCTAATAGACAAGAAACATGCTGCCATTCACGCCAAGTTTCTGTCATGTGATTTCATGGCTGAACCGATTTTAATGCAATGTGAAAGATGTTTAATGGCAAAGAAATTAAAGTCAACATGGGAATTTTGGTATTGGTTGAAGAATAAGACCAGTGAGAAAATAAGCCAAGAAAATAAGAAGAAAGAAAAGATTCTTGACATCATTATTCTTTGGCTGCAGCTTTTATTTACAAATTAATGAACGTAGAATATTGTTACCATGCCATACCTTTTGCTACCATTTTTCTTCAATAATTAATGAGCTAAGGGACAAGGAAAGTGATGAGCAAAGAGATTGGAAGCTATAAGACTTGATAGCCGGATATATATTTGATTAAGCCAAACAAACTTGTAACATATTCTTCTTCAAGATCGACTTTGCCGATCACTTTTGCTTTGTCTCAGTTTCATTTCTTCCTCGTTTACTTAGTAAGATTTCCTCTCTTGCTATCTAAGCATCTAGTTTTACTTCATACACTCTTCCTTCACTCATAAAACACCAAAGAACTAAAGGAAAGGAGGATTGACGTAGGAAACAACACAAACTTTGAGCTATGTTGGTTCAGTCAAACAAAGGCAAGGAATTTCCAGCCAATGTTCATGTATTTAATTCTTGGTTTATAGTGAAGATATATTAATTTGTATGATTGAATTTCCAAGTTATTGGTGGCGTTAATGGTATGAATGTAGAATTATCATGAGCACAATATAGAAATGTAGGAGAGTTGGTCTCGCTAAATTAAGGTTAAACATGGTGTCTAATGATGTGAAAACATTAAATAAAGCATAAAAATTTGAAGATGTAAGGCTGGAACCGAAAACAAAGAAAAGAAAGAGTAAAGGAAGAATTGAATGGAAATGTGAAAGGAGTAATGGTTGCTGGCCAAATGAAGAGAAGATGACATAAAAGTCAATAAAAGTTGGCTGGAAAATGGCGTGAAGAAAGAAAGAAGGAAGACTAAGTTGTGAGAAAGTGACTTGAGGAATAAATAGTCAACAATAGTGGCTAAGTGGCGTGGAACTTAGAGAGAAAGATGAGAATGGTGTGCAACGTAAAATAAGAAAGACGAGGAAAGCTGAAAATTAAATGAAAACAAAAAGAGATAAAATGCTAGGGCTGACCGAATGGGAGAGGCTCAAAATAATAGTCAACATGGAAGTAAGGTGACGTGAAAGATGTGAAGAAAGAATCATGAGGAAAGTGAAATTGTGAGGGAAAGAAAGTGGCTGAGTGTGGCATGTAAAAATAAAGGAATGAAAAGCTGAAAATGGTGTTAATTAGCCAAGGTAAGAAAGTCAAATATGAAGGCTAAAGATAAGAAAAATGATAGAAATATAACCTTGACTAGAAACCATTTTCACATAAGGGGAATGTGTGCTACCGATTGTACAAGAAATAAAAGAAATAAAATATTAAAATTTTATTTCTTAAATGATAGAAGAAAGAAATAATGATCTTTAATTAAATAAAGGCCATTCGGCCACAGAGGAAGAAAGAAGAGAAAATGGCATGAAGAATAGCCATTTTAGCTATGAGACTTATTTATATTTGTATTTTGATATAAATCATAGCTTAATAAAAAAAGGAAAATTAAGCTAATGAGTTGGTAAAATTATTTTGCAATCGAGAAGTACAATTTCGGTAGACGCAACCGGGAAGCTCAGTTTCGTAAGACCAGGTAAGGGAGTAATATGTGAAGTAAAATGCATGTCCTGTGGAGAAAAATGTTATAAAAATATTGAGAAAATGATTTGGTTTGAGACATGCATTAGTTTGATAAACTGTTTTGAATTTGGGCGAGCCAAAGATAGGCGACCCTTTTTATATAATTCTGGGCGAGCCAACAGTAGGCGATCCTTTACTTTTAAAGAAAAATATTTTGTGGGCGACCCCCCAGTTCAGCTCGGTGTGAGAGCCACATTGGGTGATGTTAGTTTGCCACATGGGCGAATAAAACATGCGAGCTCAATCCATTGCGATGGGCGAGCCGATTTAACTTGTATTTTTCTCACACAAAAAATGGTGAAATTACTGGCTGTTTTTACTGTGTTTTGTAAACAGAAAACATAATACCTTTTTGGAAAACAATCATTTTAAAGAAATGATGAAATATGTGAAATATTCCTTAAAGGTTCTTTATGAGATATAAATTGATTTTTCAGACTTTAAGCCCCGAGTTTCATGCATTACTATTCACATGGCTGATTGACCCGCCAAGTCATCAGAGGTCTCGAGGTCACCTGGCAAGTGTACCCAAGGACCACCTATAGATTATGGCATAGATCTAGTTGTGTCCCAATGGGGACGATTACTGGGTTCCTTTGGGAATGATGTGTTCCTTCGGGAACGATGATAGCATGATTTAATTGTAGGGTGATGCCTAGTCACTGATTTCTATTTACTGAAAGGATTTACTGAATCTTGTTTATTGTTTACTATACTATATTGTAAACTGTTTAGCCAGTGATTTAAATATTAAAGACTGTTCATTATATCCACTGTTTTCCTACTTAGTATGCTGTTGGGAAAAATAAACGTTTTGTGGTATATAGCTTTGGTTTTATTAAAGCAGCATACAACTCCTTTACTTAGCATGTTGTTGCTCACCCCTTATTTCCACTCCACAGGTTGTTGATTTGGGATTAAGAGATTTACCTTCCAAAGATTATCGACTGCTAGAGTCAGCAGATATTCGATATCGAAGGTATATGAGTTTCTTTTATATATTCAGCGAATTCGTACAGTACTACTTTGAATAGAAGGGAATGTATATATCTTAAGGAAATAATGTAACAATTCATATTTCCATATTGGTACAATGAATAAGAGTACAAATTATTATTAAAGGGTTAACGGGTTGTTAAGCATCATAGACAGCCCAACCGGTGAAAATGTGTGATTTATAAGTAAATATTGTGTTATACTGTGGATTCGGGATGTTACATGCTCCCACTAACCTTCTGGTATATACACTGATCCATGATGTTCTCAACAAAACCAAATGATGAGATGACTTCATGGAATTTTAAATAACATTGGCGGGAAGCTTGTTCAACCCATATACGGATTTCTTGAGCTTACAAACCAAATGCTCACCATTACTAAAGGAAAAAGCTTCAGGCTGTTTCATGTAAACCTCTTCCTCTAGATCACCATTGAGAAATGTTGTTTTCACATCCATTTGTTGCAACTCTCATTCAAAATGTGCAACAAGCACCATTATGATGCAAAGAAAATCTTTCTTAGATACAGGACAGAAGGTCTCCTTGTAATAGATTCCCTCCTTTTGAGTGAATCCTTTGGCTACGAGTCTTGCCTTATAACGCTCAATGTTGCCTAATGAGTCAGTCTTGGTCTTTGTTAGCTTTAAATTGTCATATATATTTTGAAATGACAAAAACTTAAGCAAGCTTTAATGTTTTAATTCATATTGTAAATATCACACATGATTTTCTCAATCTATTTTCAAGTGATCATATCAAACATTAAGACCATGATTTAATTACATATTCTTATTGGTCTTAATACTTTATAAAATGTTTTGACTATTTTAGAAAATTACTTGATGAATTTTTAGACCATGTTTTCATTAGAGAAAGTCAAGAAAAACTCCCACAAAAATGTCAAAATGTTTTGGGTTGGATCAGGATCAAAGGCCACATCATTTCTAACTCAAACGTGCAAGAAAATGGCTCTCTGGAAGCATGGGATCGATCCCTCAAGGGAAGGGATCGATCCCTTTATGGCAGAAAGGTCCCTCAGCCCAGAATAAGCATTCTGGAATGAAGGGATCGATCCCCTATGGAAAAGGATCGATCCCTTTGCCCGAAAATAGCCTATAACGGCTAGTTTTTGTGAGACAACGGTAATATTCGAGTTTTGGCTCTACCTAACGGCTAGAATACATCCAAGGGACTATAAATAGAGGCTTAGAAGCTAAAGGAAGCAAGAGGAACTACTCAATCAACTCCAATACTCATTTTCCTCAAATCCTCAAGCCTCAACAACAAATCAAGAGCTACAAAGTCTTCATCTTCCATCATACACATATCTCTTGTATTGCTTAGCACAAATCTTGTATAGGCTTTTTCTTTTTGCCTAATTTCTGTAATCATTTACCTACTTAGAGGTCTTCTTTGATTACACAATTTGTAAACCAATTCATTCCTTGTAAAAGGGGAGGTTTCTCTTTAGCCTTAGAAAAAGAGGGAGGTTTCTCTTGAGCCTAGAAAAAGAGAGAGGTTTCTCTTGAGCCTGCAAAAAGAGGGAGTGTAACACAAATTCAAGGATAGTGAATTTGGGAAAAATCCTTGGGAGCGTCTCAAGGTAGAGGACGTAGGCAAGGTTACCTAACCTCTATAAATCGCTTGCATACATTTCTCTTTCCCTACTCTCTTTAATTACTTGCAATTATATTTGTGCTTATTGTATTGAATTTGGATTGCATGATTAATAGCCTAGAGAACTTAGAAAATATTTATATAGGCTAGAGAATTTAGAATAATCGAAAAACGAGCTTAAAGTTAGTTAAAAACCGATTCACCCCCCTTTCGATATAGCATATAAGAGCTAACAGTCTTAAAGACCCATTTACAGCCTATAGCCCTGGCCCCATTAGGCAACTCGACAAGATCCTGTACTCCATTAGATGCCATTGAATCCATCTCATCCTTCACAGCATCGAACCAAAGTTTTGATTTTTTGTTGTTCATAGCTTGTGAAAATGTCTCTGGATCATTAATAGGCCCAACATTGAAATCATATTCTTGTAGATACACAATATAATCACTAGGAATAACTGACTTTTCTTCCCTAATAGACCTTCTTAATGTTGGTTCAACATTCTCTGAAGGATCATGTTGTCCAACTGGTTGCTCATTCAATTCTGGTGTATCCAGAGAAGCCTCGTCTATTGGTAAGTTATCAACTACTTGTGGATCTTCAATGATTGGTTGTTCAATATCTAGCTGTATTGAAGGGACATTGTTCATGATAACCAATCCTTGACTCGAGGTAGAGGGTTGATCTCTCACAAAAACTAGGTCTTGAGATTAATCGCTCCCATTAACTAAGTCATTCTCAAGAAACTTGGTGTTCCTTGATTCCACAATTCTAGTGCTATAAGATGGACAATAGAATCTGTAGCCTTTGGACCGTTCGGCATATCCGATGAAATACCTACTTATGGTCCTAGGATCCAATTTCTTTTCTTGTGGGTTGTAAACTCTTATCTCAGAAGGGCATCCCCAAATGCGCATATGACGCAAACTCGGTTTCCAACCTTTGAATAATTTAAAAGGCGTCTTTGGAACAGCCTTGGTTGGAACCCGATTCAATATATACGCTACCGTTTTAAGAGCTTCAATCCACAAAGACTTAGGCAACTTCGAGCTACTAAGCATACTACGCACCATTTCTATCAAAGTTCGGTTCCTTATTTCTGCAACACCATTCTGATCTGATGAACCAGGCATGGTATATTGGGCAACAATCCCATTTTCTTGAAGAAACTTCGCAAATGGTCCAAGTACTTGTCCATCTTCAGTGTATCTACCGTAATACTCTCCACCTCTATCAGTTCTTACTATCTTTATAGGTTTTTCACATTGTTTCTCTACTTTAGCCTTAAAGATTTTAAAAGCATCTAATGCATCGTTCTTGTTATGAAGCATGTAGAGATATATAAACCTCGAGTAATCATCAATAAAGGTGATGAAGTACTTCTAACCATATACATCAATGTCTAGATAGCATATGTTGAAATGTATGATTTCTAATATGGTTGAACTCCTATTGGCACCTTTTTTAGACTTGTTGGTTTGCTTACCCTTAATGCAATCCACACAAGTGTCGAAATTAGTAAAATCGAGAGTACTAAGTATTCCATCATTTACCAATCTCTTAATTCTATTTATGGAGATATGACCTAATCTCCGGTGCCATAATGTGGAGGAATCCTCATTCATAACACATCTTTTAGTGCCAGCTTGAACATGCAAGGCGTTACGAGCAATGTCATTTTGCAAATCAATAAAGAAAAGACCATCACATAAGGTACCATTCCCAACAATATCAGGCTTAAAATATATCAATACTGATTTATTTGAAAATTGAAAGGAATATCTATAAGGTATCAGCCTAGAAACAGAGATTAAATTTCTCGAGAAACTAGGAATATAAAAAGTCTTTTCCAATTGCAAAACAAAACCACTCCTAAGAACTAAAGTGCATGTTCCAATGCCTTCAACACGTGAGCGCATCTTATTTCCTAAACAAAGCTCTCCTCATTTCCCACTGGCTTCCTTAGGTTTGTCATACCATGTAAGGAAGTCTAAATGTGAATTCTAGATCCAGAATCAATCCACCATGTGTTATGATTAACCTCAACCATATTTGATTCAAAACAAACATATGAGAGTGGATTAGCTTTCTTAACGAGCCACTGCTGAAGCTTGGTGCAATCCTTCTTCATGTGTCCCTTCTTTTTACAAAAGCAACACTTGGACTCTTTCTTAATGTCAGCTTGGGTAGGGATTTTCCCTTTTCCTTTGTTCTTGGCTCGATCCTTGCTCTTTCCTTGGCTTGTAAAAAATGCACTTTCACCTAATTCCATAAGCAATCTTCCCTCCTCTTGAACACACATGGTCATCAATTCATTAATGGTCCACTTATCCTTATATATGTTATAGGATATCTTGAATGGTCTGTATTGCTTTGGTAGAGTGTTCAATATATAGTGCACAAGTAAAGATTCAGACATTTCCACCTCTAGCTTCTTAAGTTGGGCCGCTATATCTCTCATGGCCATTATGTGATCGCGCACTCCTTTCACACTGGTGAGCCTCATTGATAAGAACTTCATTATCAGGGTGCTGGCCAACGCTTTGTCTAAAGTGACAAACTGATCATCTATGGCCTTCAGCAAGGTCCTAACGTTTGTATGTTGTTCGATAGAACCACGTATCCCAGCATATATCTTTGTCTTAATATACATGACACTAAGGCGATTGAATCGTCCCAATGTTCATGTAAAGCTACTTGAGTAGGAGTGCTAGTCTCAGTCAATACGGGCTCGTCTTTCCTTATAGCATAGTCTATATCATGCACCCTAATTGGAGGAGAACTCTCTCCTTCCAAACCTTGTAGTTCTCTCCATCCAGCTTAGGAACTTCCAGGTTAATACTAGCCTGAGGAAACACTGCATATAGAAAAACACATGCTTATGTATCTAGAATTTTTAAGGCAAACTTAATTATGTTTACCAATGTAAACATATTTTATTAATCAATTATCAATCTCAAACATAAAACTTGCCTGTGGGCTAAAGTTCTAATTCTAATAGATTCATATCATAATGATAAAACTATCAAATTATATCATTTCCTAATCCTTATGGGTAAATTAAGAAACTAATTTGATATTTTATCCTAATTAGTTATGAAATTATAATAAAAATTCATGTGGGATAAAATTTATCATAACCTTATAACTAATCAAAATTTATGTCTAATACCATTATGTGATTCTGACAAATATAATTTTATTTAATTAAGGTTGCTGTGGCTAAGCCCTAATCAAATAAATTATGATCACTTAGACATATTGTCAAAATTTTAAGTTTATTCATATTTTAAAATTGCAATCAATCCAAGGCAATTTGATTCCTAATAATATGAACAAACTCTATTACATGAGCTTAAATCAATCATAGTATATAAATAACAAGAACTATACATAATCATAATAAGCACACATAGTATCCAAATTCAAATTCTATAAATTTTCATGGTTATTTCCATAATTCATTTATGAACTATTTGTCAAATTCTAAATTACATATAAATTCATAAATGATAAGTCACACAATTCATGAAAATTTTAAATATTAAAAATTATGCCAAAATACCCTTCCATTTTTTTTTGAAATTTCCAGGCAGGTCTGTATGGCGAACAGTGATCTAGTCTTAAGGCAAACGAACGTGCTCGCCATTTCGCCTTAACCGAATGGCGAACGGCGTGTCCACCATTTCACCTTGACAGAATGGTGAACGGCGTGCCCCCATTTCGCCCTTAGCTGAATAACGAATGGCGTGCCTGCCATTTCGCCCTTAGCCGAATGGCGAACGGCGTGCCCCATTTCGCCCTTAACTAAATGGCGAACTAAGTGCCGGCCATTTTCGCCCTTAGCCGAATGGTGAACAGACACAAGCTTCCCCCTTATGGCGAATAGCATCCGCCTTTCCTTTATAACGAACGGCACACACCTGGCTTTTCCTTTATGGTGAATAGTGGTCGCCTTTTCCTTTTATGACGAACGGCGATCAAGGAAGCAAACTTAATTGTGAGATCCCCAATTTCCATGTATTCCTCCATGTATGTAAAGTATTCTAAGTAGATATGATAAAATGAATATGAAGTTGATGTGTAATTGATGTATGAATGATGTATGCATGATGTATGGGATATAGAAGAAATAAGAAAGTTGATAACCAATTAGGCAAAGAGCTTATTTTGTTATCATGGAAATGAGTAGAGGATAAAGAAAATGATATCAGGAAAATAAATGGAGAATGAGACAAGAAATAAAATCAGAAATCTAATTAGAGATTAAATGGATGAGTCATATGGAGGAGGAATTAATTGATGGTCAAATGGTCTTGAGTCAAATGGATTGGCTAAGATGGTTAAAGGGATGATCATGCAATTAATGCAAGTGCATGACTCACCATCTCCATCAGCTATCCCCAACGTCAGCCTCTGCCTCCAGCCCTCTCTCTCTCGTGCCATCTCCAAGCTTCCAAGTTTTCCATTCCAAGCTCCTTGCTAAACCACCTTACTCCCTCACCAATTCACTAAGTTCATTTAACGAAAAATAATCCTTGTCGTTAGACTAGGTGATATCCAAAGTTTGATAAAGCAAATCCAAGTATTGAAGGAGATCTTAACAATTGAAATTTTGGTCTCTAGTGAAGGTAAGAGAAGAAGAGGATTCTTGCAATTTTGTTCATGATAAGGAGTTGTACTGAGTTAGTAGGACATGTGTATATTGTTTAATTTGAGGTTTGAAATGGTATGATGATTTCAGGTTGAAGAAGTGAAAAGCTAGGGTTAAAGCACCAAGTGATTTCGCGTTTCCGAAGGAATCGAGGTAAGGAAATTATGTAACGGACGTAAGGCGGCTATGTCCGCATGTTTTATGATGCTTGCATGTGATTTGGAAAGAAGTACCAGCTGTTTCTTTGCAGGAAAATAACCATTTCGGACTTGTCTCCTAGTACCAATTAGGTTAGGAGCAGCCGACTGCCTTAAGTAGCAGCCGACTGCCTAGAGACAACCAAAACGCCGTTTTCGAAAACCGATGCAAACCAGTCGACTGCTATGTAAGCCAGTCGACTGCTTTTTACCCCAGAAGCATTCTGTTTCAAACCAGTCGACTGCTATATGACCAGTCGACTGCTATTCGCTAAGAAGCATTCTGTTTGAAAACCAGTCGACTGCTATATGAACCAGTCGACTGCCCCCATGTATTTTTGAAATGAAAATGATTTCGAGAAATGAAGTTATGAAACAGCAGCCGACTGCCCTATGATGCCAGTCGACTGCCCTGTATGAAAAGAGAATTTCAAAGCCAAAATGTTTTAAACACCAAAGTTTTTTCTGAAAGAAAGAAGTATATTATAAACGTTTTGAGACTATGGACTGCGTAATGATTATGCATTTCTGATAGCTGGGTGACTCTGATCAAGTCCTCAGTAATATGTATGTTGAGCGAGGAACCCTAGTCCGGTCCTCAATCCCACATGTGACACCTGACTAGTGTTCACTGTGGAAAGATAAAGGCAGGAGAGAATCCCTGACCTATACGGAGTGCACTACTGTACCAATGCATGATTAGAGTCATATGAATGGGAATGAACGGTTCATATGACGATTCAATCGCTTAAAATATTGTACATAGTTTCCATCCTATTTCAAAGGATATATGATGTATGCATGAAGAAGTATATGATGTATGTTTTAAGTATACGATGTATGTTTTGAAGTAAAGAAGCATGAAGTATGTTTTAAAGTATGCTATGAAGTATGAAGTTTCTAAGAAAGAAGTATGATGCATGTTTTATATGTATGCTACATTTTAAATGAAGCATACAAAGTATGTTTGCTATGTCATTTGAAATAAACCTGCATGATTGCAAACAATGCATGAAAAATGTTATGATGCATGCTTTATAATGCTTTACACGACATTATAGAGCCAAGTAGGAAAAAGGCATATAGAGGCATAGCACGCTCTTTTATGTAGTTTTCTTACTGAGCGTAAACTCACCCTTTTACGACCATTTTTCCTACAGATTACCTGAAGTAGACCTCGCTCCGACTAGAGGAGCTTGTTTTTGAAGAAGCAAAGTGTACCTTCCCGATACGCTTCCCAGTTAGCATAGAAGGTATACTTGTATGTTTATGCACGGTAAATTGTAATTCAGCTACAGTACAGTACAAGTAGAAATTTATGTATATAAGTTGTCGGGGATGTAAGATAAGATGATGTATGAGGTCCTGTGGAAATGGAATGGTATTTATATATATCATTGATGATTCTTTAAAAGAAATAAATTTATGTGAGCTATTTGATAATTAGCCTAAGAGTAAGGAAGGGTTGGCATTGATGAACTAAATCAAATAAGATCGGATAAGATAATGAAAAATATGTGAGATGATAAGATGAAGTGACGGGACGTCACATTAATGGCGAATGCGCCCGCCTTTTCCTTTATGGCTAATGGTGATCGACATCGTTTGCCACTTCCATCTTCGTTGAAAACACCATCTTCTTCGCTCTAACGCCTGCTTTTCAACCCGATTTGCCACTTGTTTGAAAAACAACATTCTTTGCTTCGATTTGAGTGGTTCTTGATCCCAAAACAGAAGCAGACAATTTTGGCAGATTAACAAATTACAGAGGATATATCTTAACGCAAAACAGAGGTTAATAACACTCTGATGCCAAATGTTAATTCATCATACAAGCCTAACATGCTTCTACACAATATGAAACATGTTAAACAATCATAATGCAAAAGCGACAAGATCTAACCTCTAGTCATTAGACTCTGTAAGTTTGCTGTTGAAGCGATTCTTGAATCTGACAATCTTCTTTTGATCACTACCAGGCCTTCCAAGCACTTGAATGTACACTAGATAGTGTATAACAGAGCAGGTGATGCTTGGGGACCGGATTGTTGCTCTCTGTTTTTGAACTTGAAGCCTCGAAAATTCTGACCAACTCAATCACAGGTTCAAACCATCACAGAACTGTCCACTCTATATGGTCAATGAATCGGTTGAAATTAATGTGAAATCATGGACCATAATTTTGGCATTAATCATCACAGGTTATATATGGTAATGATCGGATTTTGCCAATTAAATAATCCAATCTTGTCCTGTGATCAAGGGATTTGCCAACACAGATTACTCTGGATAGACTTCAACAGTTCATATTTGCTGCGTGCGTGATGAAGATGATATATTTGGAGGCACTGCATAGATTACTCACGATAGACTTCAACAGTTCAGATTTGCTACCTAGGGAATTTGGAATAACAGAAACCAAAGTCTGTATGAAGAGGATGCAGTTATACCAAATGTGTTATCAGCATATATTAAGCAAAACTTGGTTGAATACAATGGAATGGAGGGACATGGATAGCAGAATGCAGGCATAATAGTTCAAAGATGGAGGCCACTACAAGAGAGAGCACTCAAGGATAATTTTGATGGAGCCATAAACGTTCAAGCGAGGAAGGGAGGATTTGGAGTGGTTATACAAGACAGCCAAGGTAATGTGATAGGAGCAGCGGTAGGTGTTTTACCATGGCTCACGAACCCAGTTGTTGTGGAAGCGACGCCAGCTCTGAAAGCTTTAATTTTCGTGGCAGAAATGGAACTATCTCGCATCGAGCTCGGAACGGATGCACTAGGAGTGATTTCTAGACTTAAAGAAGCAAGAGGAGATGATTTACCATCAGTTCGAATTATCCTAGATGAAGCTCGGTTCAGGATAAAGTCTTTTCAAAGCTGTTTTATCATGCATACTCTTAGAGGAGGAAATAGAGCAACCCACAATTTATCTAAGTTAGGATTGGAATGTGCAGATGAGATGTGTTGCATAGAAGAGTTTCCTGGTGTTATTAAAACTGCATTGGATATTGATGTTAATTTTCTAAATTAATGATATGGATATGTTTATCTCAAAAAAAAATCTAATCGAAACGATTTTATCTCTTATTTTTAACCGTTAAAGAAATTATGTTCATCACCCATGGACATGTGTGGGCCAAATAAATATTCTCTTATAACTCAAGGACTATATTCTGAATTTGACCAATACTGAAACTCATTTGGAAGTGAGATTGAAATAAAAAGAAAGCATTAAACTCACAAGAAATGTCATCCTTCCTGTCAGCAAATAGTTATGGTACAGGAGAGTTCTAAATAGTCCTATATGTGCAATCTGTGGGGAGTATGAGGAGTCCATCGAACATATGCTGGTGTTATGTGATTGGACCAAAGTGATTTGATATGAAGTTTGCCATGGTTTAAAGATTTGCAGAAAGGATATTACTTCTTTGGATAGATGGTTATTAGAGATTTGGGATGAATTGAAATGAATGGATAGAGGTGAATTAATGAATGATATAGCTTTCATATGTTGGAACAAGTTGGTAAGGAAATGTTTGATGTCAGTAAAGTGACTATAAAGTTGAAACTGGTGACTGCTGAATTTTACAGTAAAGTTTTTAATATGCAGAGTATTGGTGTACAGTGCTTACTAGGAGAAGAATATGTTGTAAGATGGATAGCTCCTGAGGTTGACTGGATCAAAATAAATTGTGATGCTGCTTCAGATGCGAAAACGAATATGGATTGGGAATCATAGCAAGGAATTATGATTGTGTGGTGCTGGATGCATGGAATAGGCAGTTTTTTGCAAAAATGTCTTGATTGCAGAACGTATGGCAGTCAAAATGGTGTTCAGTTGGCAATACAGAATAAGTATGACAAAGTTGTATTTGAAACTGATTTTGTTGAGGTTTATGATATGTTGAAGGGGAAAAGATGTGCTAATTGGAAAGTCAGGTTTGTGATAAAGGATATCCAAAGTATGTTGCAGGGTTTATCTGCTTTTGATATTGTTAAAATCAATAGAAGTGTTAATAGGGCAACTGATTGGGCAGCATCTATGGCAAAGAAGGGGATGTGCTGGTTTGGAAGAATTAGGCCGTATCCATCCTTTCCTGTTGGGATATTAGATAAGGATGGATTGCCTGTTTCACCATGTTGATATGTGAGAGTATGGTCTGATGCGGGAATCTCCTAGTGTAGACTCATGTATATTGGTCCGTGGATATGATTGAACCATTTGTAAGTTTTCTATTAATAAGATGAAGTATTCTTTTCGCCCAAAAAAAACCTAACAAGAAATGTTACAATTTGGAAAAAATTATTTATGATTCCGATTGGATTTTTGGGAAGCCGAAATGGAAAGTGAAATAAAATAACATTATACTCATTGGTATGGCCAATTTTTATTAATATATTTGTTATTAAATGATAAAATAAAAAAACTTTATTGATATTTATTTTATATATATATATATATATGTATATTAAGTTGACTCATAAAAGAGATTACACTTTGCGGTTAAGTGCACCAAATATAATCTCTTGTTATAAACCATTGGTGTTGAGCGTTAGAAACCCTGGATGCTGTCAGCAATGTGATTATTGGATAGTACAAGAATTTCCTAATGAATTATTCACCTGTAGCTGCATAAATACATACTAAAATAACCATTGGTGTCACCTGAAAGGAAAATCTGTGATTAAATTAATCAAATTTCTTCATCCCAAAGTTCTTGAGCAGACTTGAAAGGCCCATATTTGGATATATAATCTTCTCCGCCACAAAGTCTGCTTTGTGGGATCTCATTGATCTTCTTCACCTCGTCTTCGCTCAATGACCAGTTGAATATCTCGAGGTTACTTTTCATCCTGTCCTTGTTGAAACTCTTCACCAGTATACTGATCCCTTGCTCGTAGGCCCATCTCAGACAAATCTGTTTCCGGATAATGTAGATGTAGTAGTAATCAGCATTGTTTCTACGTATTGATCAAGGGTTAATTTGGTTCTCACCGCACATTCGATGCTGAGACCAGTGAGCAATTGTACAAAAAAGATTAAAAAAAATAGTGAAAGAGTAAAATTATTCTTTCACTCTTATATTTTAATTTTTTACTATTGTTTTATTAAAAAATATATCTTTAAAAATTATTTTCTCTTTTTAAATCTTACCTATCCAAATTAGCACTTAGTTTCTTCCACAAGCCACAACCAAATGGGAGAAAAGTACCTGAGCAACGGTCTTCCCTTTCTCTTTGGCGATTTCCTTGAGCAATTCACACTCCAGAACTCTGTTGCTGCCCCAAATGGTACCTTTGGCTCCCAGTGCAGCGTAAGCCGTCAAGATGATACCATTCGCCTTGGAGAACTCTCTTAGCTTATTTTGTTGCCACAGTGGGTTCAGTTCCACCTTGCAAAAACGATAACTTCAGTACTGCTGTTTAAAGTTCAAAGCAGATTGAAGTGAGCTTGGAATGGCGAGTTAACTTACCTGATTAACAGCTGGAGGGATCTTAGCAAAGGCAAGGATGTCAGCCAATTTTTTGCAGGAAAAGTTGCTGACACCAATGGACTTTGTGAGGCCAAGCCTTTGGCAATTTTCCATGGCTTTCCATACCGAGTTGAAATCCATCGGAAGAAAGTCTTCCTGCTTTATGGGGAACTCATAAATACCTGGTTTTGAGCTTACTGGCCAATGAATGAGATAGAGATCAAGGTACTCCAACCTGAGATTTCTGCCATGCAAACAGTTCCAAAGAATTTACATGTTCACATAGACTACGGAAAATTTTGTGATAAAAAAGAAACTAATTAAAAGTTGGTTGTATTTTACTGTAAACTCCTCCGAAGGGCAGGAAGAACAAGCTCCCCATGCGCATCACTGCACCACAGCTTGGAAGTGATGAAGAGCTCATCTCTAGATTTAATTAACCCAAGCGAAATTGCTTCCATGATTGCTTCACCCATTGGCTGTTCTGTCATGTACAAAGTTGCAGTATCAAAGTGCCTGTAACCAAGTTCAATCGCTTGGAGAATCGCGGTTTTCGTAACTTCTGATCCTACAGGTGGAGAAGCTGCAGTGCCAAAGCCCAAAAGCGGCATTCGCCGGCCACTGGAGGCCAAAACGTATTCTGGAATACTGAAAGAGGTTGTTTTAGAATTGCTATCCATCTGCTTTACAGTGTTGGTCTAGGTTCTTCAAGAACTCAAAATATTAGCTCTTGATTTGTTGAACTTAGGGACCTTCTTTGGATTTTTTGAGCATAGCAACACAAGGAACACGACAATGATGGACATCGCACGTGAACTAACTATTACAATCAGTCAGGATTCCACTTCCTACATTTTAATAACTCGACTTGGCTTAAGAATTCGCACTACGTTCTGCTTTCTTCAGTGGCTTTGGACTCAGGGCTTTGGACACAAGTGCATGGTGTAGAGCTTTCGAACTTCATTTGCCAGGCTTTACTTCCACGACAGCAGGGGGCCCATCTGCATCTAGGAATGACAGCAGTCCATCCCTCAAAATTTAATACTGCAATTTAATATCCTCACCAAGAAGCTGGCAGTCGTGTAAGGTTCGTTGTATTAAAAAATCATATCATATACGAAAAGATGCAGCAGATTAAAAACACAATGAAACAAAATCAAAAATATCAAGAACATGCAACAAAATTACTTTTGAGATAGAATATACTTTGTTCGGTGTTGTTCGTGTAGGGAGATACAATTTTAAAATTTTAGCAGCCCACGAACAACTTTTTGTTTATCGTTCATTGTTAAGAGAAGTCCCCTAATAGTATCTAGACGAGTAAGATGCAAAATGAGACTTTTATCTCGGACAAGGCGAGGTCGGCAACAAAGAGAGGAGAAAATGGATTATTTTGTAAGTGCTATGTGACAATCGAGAATTAAATCTTAATTTTTATAATGCCCTAGCATTATAATCTTTAACATGTCAATGACCCTAATCACGCTTTCTTACAATAACATAGTTAATACGGAATGCAAAAATTTACCATTTTACTCTCAGCTTTAGAATTCCACCAATTTTTCCAAGTAGCCTAACAACCTCACTCCTTTTAACAACTTGTCAAAATTCCAATAAATTAATTTATATTAGTTCCTTATCAATTATTCAACTTAAGCATAACTGCATATTTAGTGAATGTTACATCGGTTTTAAGGAAATTACAGTTCTCATAAGTTATCCCAAAATACAACAAAGCCTTTAGAGTTCTTTGTGGATTAGAGACAATAGAGTGAAATAATTCTAGAAATCAGATATTCTTATATAGAATCTGAAGTCACAAATGAATGGTTGTGATTTTTTATTAATTCACAAGTATTCATTTTTCAAAGGTTTAATGTATAAATAGTCCCTGAACTATACCACTCTTATCACATTAGTACTTAAAGAAATTTCGTTATCACTTTAGTGCATAAATTTTTTTCTCTCACACATTTTAATACCTAGGACTAACGTCATTTGATAAATGCTGACGTGGCTTGGACTATCCAATTAGAGTTTGACACATAGTAATATATGCCATGTCATTTGCATGCCATCAGCCTTATTCCTTTTTCTTTAAAAAATATTTTGAAAAATATTTAAAATATTTTAAAAATAAGAAAAAATATTTAAAAAAATATTGAAAAAATGTTAAAATATTTAAAAATATTTAAAAAATACAAAAATATATAAAATATTTACATATATTTATAAAATATTTATAAATTACTTAAAAATATGTAAAATTATTCAAAAAATATTTAGAAATTGTTAAAAATAAGAAAAAATATAATTAAAATATAAAAAATTTTAAAATATATTTTAAAATACGTAAAAAAAATCCAAAATATATTTAAAAATATTTTGAGTATAAAGCCGTTTGTAGATACTCTCTTCGTTCTTCAAAACCTTTGTTTCAACTTTCACTTTCACACTTGCACTGTCTGACACAAACTCAAACTCATGGAAAACTAATAGAAAAAACATCAAAATTTATATTTTGTCGTCCAAGAAAAAGAGAACACCCGTCTTTTGGTTTCTTTTTTGGGTTAAATCTGTTGCCCGGTGACTGTTTTCGTCGGATTGTTACCGTGAAGACCAACGGGAGAGGAGTATTTGCAGCAATTCCTGGATAAGACCACTTGGAACAACGATGTTGTGTTGGGAACCTTTTGCAGTGGTGGTACCCATTCCCCCATTGCTTGCAAACTTGGCTGCGTAACTACATTGCAGGGAGCCTGGGACTTTGCTTAACTTTATCTCTGGTTTCCCTACGGTGCTTCTATATTTACTATTTGAAATGCCCAAAGGTGCTTTTTTTCCTTTAAAAATGGGTTTTTCTTTTGTTTTTTTTTTTTTTATGAGATTATGATGTACGAAAACTGGGTTTTCATTTTTATGTCCATTCTGAATCTGGGGTTGGGTTTGTTTATGATTTTTTTTCTTAGTGTAGTTGATCTTAAATTATTTTGATTTTAGCTTTTGTTATTTTTATTTTTGATATGGCAAAATTTACCTACATTGGGCCAGGCCCAAAAGTGTCAGAATTCACCACGTGGCAAAGGATCATTGGGCCACGTGGCATGTGGCGATAGAGGTTACATCCTGCGACAGGGTATCTGTCGCAGGCGATAGACTCCCCGCGACAACCTCCTGTCGTCCGTCGATTGACACGTGGCACCTTTACGGGCTTCCGCGAGCGACAGACGCCTACCGCCAACAACATGTTATACTTCTAAGCCTCTCACCGGTGACAGGCTGCTTCTACTTCCGGGATTTGCGAAATCTGTGTTCTACTTGGAAACAAACTCCTAGTAAAAGAACATGATCACCCTCAGGCAATTAACCTAGAATATTCGCCTATAAATAGGCCCCATGTATAATTCTATTCTTGAATTTTCGACTACTGGCTTTTACGCTTCCCAATACTGAAGAATTTGTGGCTGACTTAAGCATCGGAGTGCTTACGCAGGGAACCACCCTTGCGTCCCTCTGACTTTTCCTTGTTTTACAAAAACTTATTGGAGACACGTGGAGACGGAGCACGAACAGCACGTCAGCATACCTTTATTGTTGTTTTGTGCAACAACAATTGGCGTCATCTGTAGGAAATGTATAAAAGCCAATTAAAACTTTTAAGATGGTGAGAACGAGATCGACAAATGTCAGAACTGGAAGTAATGAGAACTCTGTGAGTTCCCCTAAAAAACCAATTCGTCAGAGGAACCAGGCGAACAGGGAAGAAGAAAGAATCATTGTGTCTGCGGCAGAATTCGAGGCCCTAAGGGGGCAGAGTGAAGAAACAACTCAGGCGTTAAGAGCCATGGTAGACCTATTCAAAGGAGTCCTCCCGACATTGAGTCTGCAGCCTACAGTGCAGAATTTGGTGGGAGCGGGAGAAACATGTTGAGGGGCCCCACCGCATGCGTTTAGGCGACCGGAGGATGCGACAGCGGTGGATCCCTCTCGGCGACAGGAGGATCCCCTCGTAGAGGAGGATGATATTCACCAGTAGGTGGCAGGACAGGCGAGCCGAAGGCCTGTCACAAGTACTCAACGGGAGGCTGACGAGGCAATAAATCTGGAACTTGCGGCAGGGGTCATGCAACAGATGCCTGATGTCAGGTGACAGGTATCTGGTGTCGGGCGGCAGGTGTTTGGGCGACAGGGTGTCGACCAAGCGACAGGGTCTTTCGCCCACCATCATGATTTGTCAAATTTTGCTGGTACCAACTTAGAACAAGGTAGCGGAGGTGCTAGAAAGAACAGCAGCGATGACTAAAGCACTTGGGGAGCCGAGTCGGAGTTTTACCCCACTTGGCATACGCAAATGACCAAAGCACGAACAAATGCACCTCAAGGAAGGGGTAAGGAAATAGTTGTCGAAGACCTACCCGATTCGTCTCATACCAGGAATCAACTTACTCCCTCAGTGGACATGAAGAAGATGATAGAACAGGTGCTTGAAGAAAAGAAATTAGTGTCTGCGGAGGAGAATCAGAGAAGAAGGGTACCATTTTGCACAGACATCCTGCAGAAACCCCTGCCGTCAAAATTCAAAATGCCACAGATGACCGCATACACGGGAAAGACAGACCCCTATGATCATATGCAGAATTATGAAGCACTAATGTTACTACATGGATGAGAAGATGAGATAATGTGCAGGACCTTCTCTCTAACTCTGTCCGGGTATGCAATGAAGTGGTTTAATAACCTGACTGAGGGGTCTATTGTCTCTTTTGACCAACTGCGAAGCGAGTTCCTTAAGGCGTTTGCAGTGAATAGTCAGAGAAGGAAAGAACCAACTTATCTGCTCACTTTTAAACAAAGAGTTAAGGAGTCGTTGAAAAGTTATGTCGATCGCTTCAGAGACGCTACTCTGGAAGTGCGGGACCTACAAGTCGGTATAGCCGTGGCAGCCATGTTACAAGGAACAAGGTCTGAAAAGCTGCAGGAATCCCTGTCACTAGACCAGCCAACCACGATTTTAGACTTGCTCTCTCAGGCGAATAAATATGTCACCCAGGAAGAAGTGATGAAAATGGTGGAGAATGGAGAATCCAAGGAGGGAAGGAAAAGAGGAAGAGAAGTTCCTGAAGCATCCTCTAGTCAGTCAAGGAAATTTGACATAACCTCTGCAACGAAGTATACCACCTATACCCCACTTACTGAATCTCGAGCTTCGGTTTTAGCGGCTATTGAGGGATCAGGTCTTATACAGCCTCGAAAGAAAACATCCGAGAATCTGGGCCGTGACACGAACTCGTACTGTAACTACCACTCAGCATATGGGCATTCGACGGAAAAATGTAGGGACTTAATGAATGAGCTAGAAAAGCTAGCGCGTGATGGAAAAATAAATCGATTTGTGTGGAGAAGTGACAGGAGCAACTACCCTGCACAAAACAAAGGAAACTACTTTAGAGACAACTTTAGAGACAGAAGAGGTGAAAACAGGGGAACAGTAAGGTGAAATGATGACAGATAGAAGGAATAGATAGGAAGATAATGAACCCACAGGGCCAACTATTAATGTGATATCCAGAGGTGAATAGTTAACTAGTACATCTTCCTCGTCTCAGAAGTCTTACGCCCGGCAAGCTCACCAAATTAACTCAGTAATGGAGGAAAAGCAAGATGAAGAGCTCATCACTTTTACGCCAGCTGACAGAAGAGATGTAATGATCTCTCATGATGACCCAATTGTGATTTCAGCAATGATAGCAAAGCATCCAGTGAGTCGTATCCTGGTCGATAATGGGAGTTCGGTGAATTTGATATACTGGAGTTGCTTTGAGAAGATGAACATCTCGAATGATAGGCTGAAGCCAGTACCCACACCCCTGTATGGCTTCTCAGGAGAAAAGGTGAAGGTGGAGGGTGTAATTCAGTTACCTGTGACATTGGGGGAAAGCCCGAAGTGTGTCATTCGTCAAGTGTTATTTATGGTGGTGAAGTCAACATCAGTGGCGTATAACATGATCTTCGGGCGGCCATTGTTGAATGATATGAGAGCTGTGGTACATCCCTGTTATCTCTTGATGAAATTCCAAACTCCCCATGGCGTTGGACAAGTGAGAGGAGACTAAAGGAAGGCTAGGACATGTAATATCGCGTCTACCATGTGTAAAGGGATTCAAAGGAAGGAAACCCTTACGATCGAAGAACTGCCTAAGCCAAAACCTGACGAGGAGATGGAGGCAGTTCAATTAGATGGAGAAGATGAAAAGAAGGTGGTCTATGTGGGAAGCCAGTTGCCTGAGGGAGCAAAAGAGGAAATAATCCAATGTTTAAAGAAAAACACTGATGTATTCACATGGACCCCAGCTAATATGCCTGGGATTGACCCTGAAGTTGCTTGTCATCGGTTGAACATAGTCCCAGGGGCAAGGCCGATAAAGTAGAAAAAGAGAAATTTCGCTCCGGAGAGGCAACAGGCCATAGACGAAGAAATCTCGAAGTTGTCGCAAGCAGGGTTTATTAGAGAAATTAACTATCCAGAATGGTTGGCTAATGTTGTAATGGTAAAGAAAGCCAACGGAAAATGGAGAATGTGTGTGAACTTCACGGATTTGAACAAAACTTGCCCTAAGGATTCGTATCCACTACCTCGAATTAACAAGTTAATAGATGAAACTTGTGGGTACAAATTGCTTAGTTCTTAGATTCCTTTTCGAGATACCACCAGATCATGATGCTCCCAGAGGACGAGGAGCAGACCTCGTTTATTACCGATAGTGGAACATATTGCTATCGAATAATGCCATTCGGTTTGAAAAACGCAGGGCAACCTACCAGCGTATGGTGAATAAGGTGTTCAAAGACTTGTTGGGCAACACCATGAAAGCTTATGTCGATGACATGATCATAAAGAGTCGAAGGGAAGAGTCGCATACCGAGAAGATGACGAAGGTATTTAATGTGTTGCGGCAGTATCAGATGAAGTTAAACCCCAATAAATGCTCATTCGGGGTGAGGTCTGGAAAGTTTTGGGATTCATGATCACCAATCGGGGCATAGAAGCTAATCCCAAAAAAGTTCAACCTATTCTGGACATAGGCCACCTAATACTGTTAGAGAGGTTCAAAGGCTAACAGGAAGAATAGTAGCTTTGAATTGCTTCTTGTCCAAATCAGCTGAGAGGAGTCTACCATTTTTTAAGGCGATAAAGGCGGGAAAAAACTTCAAATGGACAGAAGAGTGCAATGACGCTTTTGAGAAGTTAAAGGACTTCCTGAAAGAGTTGCCTCTATTATCTCGACCATAGCTCGGAGACCACCTCCTCATGTATCTCGGTGTAGGAGAGAAAGCTGTAAGTGCAATCCTACTAAGGAAAGAGGGAGACAGGGATTGTTCGATCTATTATGTAAGCAAAGGCCTGCTAGATGCCGAAACGAGGTAGCCCCTAGTCGAAAGAATAGTTCTATCTTTGGTGATGGCAACTCGGAAGTTACGACCTTACTTCCAGGCTCACTCAGTGACTGTTTTAACAGACCAGCCTTTAAGGTAAATACTACAGAAACCAGAGCACTCCGGACGTCTGACCAAATGGGCTATCGAGTTGAGTGAATATGACGTCCACTTCCAGCCTTACCAAGTAATAAAAGGGCAGGCGCTGTCGGATTTCATTGTCGAATGTACAGGCGGGAGGTTCTATAAGAAACAGAGTTAGTCTGGTGGAAACTATTTGTAGATGGGGCTCGTAACATGGATGGTAGTGGAGCTGAAATTGTGCTAACTTCACCTAAAGGGGAAACCTATGAGTATTCCCTACATTTCGATTTCCCAAGCTCGAACAATATAGCTGAGTACGAGGCCTTAATAGCTGAGTACGAGGCCTTAATAGCCAGGATGAAACTTACGAAGAAACTAGGAGTTAGCAACTTAATGGCCCATAGCGATTCACAATTGGTGGTCAATCAGTTCTCGAGAGAATATGAAGCACGAGAACCAGCTTTAGTCCCCTATCTGCAGAAAGTGCAATTATTGGCACAATCGTTTAAGAACTTTCAATTGACCCAAATAAACAGATCTGAAAACAGTCATGCGGATGCCCTCTCAAAGTTGGCTTCTTCGAGAGGAATCAAAGGCAGTATGGTCAAAGTGGAATCCCTCGCTAAGCCAAGTGTCAAAGAAGAAGATGTTTGCGATGTCGAAATTGGAGGTGATTAGAGAAGCCCGATCAAAGACTACATATTGGGGGGCACACTCTAAACTGATAAAAATAAGACCCTAAGCAAGAAGAACACGTGAGAGGAGCACAAATAAGTCCTTAAGCAGGCAAAAATAAGACCCTAAGCGAGAAGAACATGCGAGACGGGCACAAATAAGACCTTAAGAGGGCAAAAATAAGACCCTAAGCGAGAAGAACACGGGAGACGGGCACAAATAAGTACCTAAGCGGGCAAAACTAAGACCCTAAGCGAGAAGAACACGCGAGACGGGCACAAATAAGTCCCTAAACGGGCAAAAATAAGACCCTAAGCGAGAAGAACAAGTGAGACGGGCACAAATAAGTCCCTAAGCGGGCAAAAATAAGACCCTAAGCAAGAAGAATACACGAGACGGGCACAAATAAGTCCCTAAGCGGGCACAAATAAGTCCCTAAGCGGGCAAAAATAAGACCCTAAGCGAGAAGAATACACGAGACGGGCACAAATAAGTCCCTAAGCGGGCACAAATAAGTCCCTAAGCGGGCAAAAATAAGACCCTAAGCGAAAAGAACACTCGAGACAGGCACAAATAAGTCCCTAAGCGGGCAAAAATAAGACTCTAAGCGAGAAGAATATGCAAGACGGGCACGAATAAGTCCCTAAGCGAGAAGAATATGCAAGACGGGCACGAATAAGTCCCTAAGCGAAAAATGCGCGAGACGGGCAAAAATAAGACCCTAAGCGAAAAGATATAAGACAGCAGAACGTAAAACATATTACGAGGTACGTTACAATATATATGTGCTGAAATTAATTCAAAATATCTATATATTTTGTGATTGGCTTATCAAATCTAACAAGTCCTTAAGTAAAAAAAGCGTGAGATAGGCACAAATGCTCGAGAAAAAGTTCATCTTTGAACAGAAACAATAACACTGTCTCAAAGCAGAACTTGGGGAGCAATATGGTGTAAAGATTTTTGTGATGTAACAGCTATGAATACGAAATATTCATTCAAAGAAAAGAAGAAAAAGCGATAAAAGCAATTGTACTTTTCATTAAGAATGAATCCTTACATTGAGTTAACAAACAAAAGGGAATACAAAATATCCTAATCTATGGTGAGGACCAAGTCATCCGACTGAGAAGATGCCGTATCAGCACCAGAGCCTTCAATAACCGGAGGATCAGGAATTAGAGGAGACTGAGGACCAGGAACTTGAGGAGTCGAAGAATCAGGGTCCTGAGGAGCCGAAGAAGCCATCTCGGAAGAGGGAGTATCACCTGAAGGCCTAACCACAGCTGCAGAGTCTGGCACGAGATCAACGACTGCAGAATCAAAAATTTGAAACTCATCGCTGTCTAACCCTAGCAATGCCTCAATAGACTCAGGTTGATCGCCCGCCTCGATAGGATTAGGCTCACCACGCATCGCTGTAGGTCCAGATGGGTCACGTGCCCCAGAAGGCTCAGGCCGGCTGCGTGGCTATCGAGGAGGCCACGGACCTTCAAGGTTGTCCAAGTTATCTATGGCTCTTACCTCTATATAGTCATCAGGACTGAGCGAGTCAGGTTCATATTTGGTCCATGAGGGAGCTTCATAGTACTGGGCCTCCTCGGTGAAAAGTAGCTCGGGAAAAGACTCATCAGTTCGATGCTTCTCCAACCAAGAGCGGGCTAAGTAGAAGCCATACTTGATGAATCCCGCCGCAAGCTCTTCTTTCTTCTCATAGCAGTGTTGAGACAGACAGTATTCACGGACAGCCTCAGCTCGGACCTCCTTTTGCCAGTCCAACAAGTTCTGCAGCTCATCGACGACCTCATCTCACTCCTTCCTCATGGCGTCCTGATCATCAGTCGCCTTATTATAGGTGATGGAGATCCACTTGCTCGTGATGTTCGTGATGCTAAGGATCCATTGGTCATCCAAGGAGGTCCAATTACCCGAGCTCGAGCTAAGAAGACGCAACAAGCCCTGGCCTCATTCATGCAACAAGCTCTGGCATCATTGAAGTGTCAAGGAAGCTTCCATGAAGAGTCCCAAGACATCTATACTTGCTTGGAAGCCCAAACGACATGAGCATGGTTTACTATCTTATTTTAGCTTAACAATAAGATGGGCTAAGTGTTTGGATAGCCCACGTTTGAGTCTTGTTGTGTCTTGGACTATTTATTTTATGTAACTAGGTTTAGGCATGAATTTGGGTTTAGTCTTATTTTCTGTTGGTGTTAATTCCAGCCCACTTGTTTATGGGCTTAAGTGCTAGGTATTATTATAAATACCTTGTAAACGCTATTGATGAGGAGATCAGTTAATTGAATTTTCAGAAATTGAGTGTGCCTTTCTCTTGGGTTCCCTCTCAACTAGGCTTATCAAGGTCTTCTTCCTTGTGGCGCCTCCTTCTTCACCATCCACCATTGCTATACCTTAGGTTCTCGAATTCTTATTCGTAGGGTCAAGGTCCAATACCTTTGGGTTCGAGTCTCTTTAGGCTTCGGGTCTAGGTTTCAGAAGTTGTCATTCATCAACTTTGCTTCTGTCTTCTTGCGTGTCAGCTCCTTCAAATTCCAAGCTACGTTTTGTCTTGTCCGTACGCATCAATAGGCCTCTTCATATCCCTGAAGGGAGGCTACTTTTGCCTGTTCTTCTCTCAACCTCCGCTCAAGATCCTCATACTTCTTCGCCAATTCCTCGACCCTGCTAGCATATGGACGAAGCTGAACAACCTCATTCTGAAGCGCCATCTTTGCATCTCGGAGCTCACGAATGTCTTTGTCAGCTTTCTTCCTGAGAGCCCCATGACGAGCATTAACAGTGGCGATTTGCTGAGCCGTCTGATAAAACAAAAAATAGAGGTAATTCAAAAAACTTGACGAAAGAGGTGGAAAAAAGAGGAATATAATTACCAAATAAGCACAACACTCTCACCTTTATAGCGAGATAGTCAGAATTATCCTCGGCTTCTGCCAGGTTTGAGAAAAGCCCGGCCTCGTCACGGGGAAGAATGGTGCTCCAGGCCAGACGAGACGCTATCCCGGTCTCCTCAATGCTGTCATTGTCGTTCACTCCGGGATAGGTGTGGAAGTTCTCTCCATCTACGACAACCCCACTATCAACTAAGTAGCGCTTCAAGGTAGGATTGGCTACCTTAGGCAATATTGGTCTCGTAGGCATCGAGGCTTCAATAATCAACTTCTTCCTGTACTTACACCTAAGCTGGCGAGGAGCCGACCTATCCTTGGCAGCACAGGAACCACCTTCTTGGCGGGCTGACTCACTCCTCTAAGACCCAGAGCTTTCTTGATCGTCTGAGCTACGATCAAGATAAGAGGCCTCTTTCGCTTGTTTCTCTCGACCTCTTGTGCAAGACAGCTAGGCCCAACGGTAGCCAGAGGAGGGGGAGTAGGAGCGCGAGGATGTCCAGAAGCGGAGGCTCCAACCGGCTACTGTTGAGAAGGAAGAGCCTCTCTGGTAGAAGCATTGGCTTCCCTTCTGCGCTTAGCATTATGAAAGTTCATATCTGCATAATACAAGGAGAAGTAATTAGCAAATCTAAATCCAAAATGCCATGCACATGGATATATAAAGTAAAGAAAATAGAAACCTATAATATCGCCAAGATCCTCTAAGTTATCCAAATTCGGATCTGTCGGGAAGTCAACGAAAGGGCTCCTAAAGGCGTTTCCCTAAGTCCATTCAAGATCCTCCTCGAATGGACCACTAGCACCCGCAACCTCAGGTGTTTCGTCTCTTGAATCTGGAGAAGACTCATCTACAAGGTGACCTAAAGGGTTAGAGGTCTCGGCTATAGGAACCCTGAGTGGTTGGTTAGGGCCAGCATCAGGCGCTCGCGAGCTAGTAGGGAGGTTAGACGGGGTACCAGAAGTCCCAGAAACGGCTCGGCTTACTCCCCAACCGGTTGCTGTAATATTTTCTGGGGTTAAAAGGGAAAATAAATTACGTTCCCCAGTAGAACAAATTCGCCGTATAAGCTCACTAAAATGGTCCCTTAAGGATTCTACCCTAAATCTTTTCGAGTGCTTCGAGTGGTCGCTGGTATCACGATTCCATGAAGTGCGAATTCGCAAATCACTTGGAATCTCGACAATGACCCACTCGCTCTCAAAACCGTGCAATTTATTAGGAAGCTCCGAAAAAATTTTGTTATTAAGAAACTCATCAACCTTTAGCCTCTGGAGAGAAAACGTTATTAGTCCTTTCAGACCACAGACCCTAAAAAAGGCACTTAAAATGGGGACAGTAGGAACGATACCCAAACTATGACACACCACCGAAAATCCTACTATTTGAGCCCAAGCATGCGGATGAAGTTGACAAGGAACTATACTTTGAACCTAAGAAACTCTAGACCAAACTCCGGCAATGGAAAACGAAAACCGAAGAGTAAGGACGCTTTATGCACTGCTACGCCGCTTTTAACCAAGTCAGGCGTAACTTCCTCGCTGACTGGAAGTCTATAACTATAACCGGAAGGAAGGGAAAATCGAGTGTTGAGATCCTCTAAATCCGCATTAGTCAGTTTACATTCAACACCACCCCTTCTAAGTGATTTACTCGGACGTTGCGAAGACATGGTAAAAGAAACAGTGAAAAACCAAAAATGGGTGACAGACCTGTTGGGCGACAAATCTACGCAGAAGACCAAGACACTTGCTGGAGACCTAAACTCTATGCGAAAGACTAAAGTACCTGCGGGAGACCTAAAACTAGTTGCGAGAGGTGATAAGTAAGGCGACAGATGTATACTTACTGTCACTGAGATAAGCAATAGACTCCTGGTGTGAAAACAAAAGACTTTTTTGGCGACAGACTCTTTTGGTGAGAGAGCTGAAAAACGGGCGACAGACTGCTGCTCAGAGGTTTTCGTACGCTCTTTCGTCGAACCCCAGCTGCTTATATAGTCGTGACAGGGAATGCCAAACGTCGCGCCTGATCACGTCTCCCGTAGAATAGAGCTTTTTCACCTACAAAAAATATCAGAGAAAATCACAAAAATCAGAAAACTATTCACATTGGGCTAAGGCCCAAAAACACATATTTATACTCTCTTGGTTGGAAAAATCCAACAAGAGACTGGGGAGCAATTGATATGGCAAAATCTACCTACATTGGGCCAAGCCCAAAAGTGTCATAATTCACCACGTGGCGAAGGATCATTGGGCCACGTGGCATACTGCGATAGAGGTTACATCTTGCGACAGGGTATCTGTCGCAGGCGATAGACTCCCCGCGCCAACCTCCTGTCGTCTGTCGATTGACACGTGTCGCCTTTAGGGGCTTCAGCGAGCGACAGATGCCTGCTGCCAACAACATGCTATACTTCTAAGCCTCTCGCCGGTGACAGGCTGCTTCTACTTCCGGGATTTGCGAAATCTATGTTCTACTTGGAAACAAACTCCTAGTAAAAGGACATGATCACTCTCAGGTAATTAACCTAGAATATTCGCCTATAAATAGGCCCCAGGTATATTTCTATTCTCGAATTTTTGACTACTACCTTTTACGCTTCCTAATACTGAAGAATTTGTGGCTGACTTAAGCATCGGAGTGCTTACATAGGGAACCACCCCTGCGTCCCTCTGACTTTTCCTTGTTTTACAAAAGCTTATTGGAGACACATGGAGACGGAGTACGAACAGCATGTCAGCATACCTTTATTGTTGTTTTGTGCAACAACAATTTTCAATCCGAAAGTTCATTGGAATATCAACAAATGTTTAAAACTATTGTTTTCAATCCCGAAGTATTTTTAATTATTTTTTAATTTTTTAAATATTTTTATATTTTTGTATATTTTTAAATATTTTAAATATTTTTAAATAACTTTTAAAATATTTTACTTATTTTTAAAAAATTTGATATATTTTTTAACGAAAATAAAATAAGGCTGATGTAATGCGCAAATGATGTGGAATTTATTGCTACGTGTCAAACTTTAATTGGGTAATCCAAGTCATGTCAGCATTTATCTAATGGCGTTAGTCTTAGGTACTAAAGTATGTGACGAAAGAAAAGTTTACGTACCAAAGTGATAACGAAATTTCTTTAAGTACCAAAGTGATAAAAGTGATATAGTTTAGGGACCAAATTATACATTAACCCTTTTCCAAATATAATTGTTTTTTAGACATAACAGTTATTCAGACATAATTGTTTTCTAAATGTCTTTTGAAAGGGTTTATATATGATGCATTGACGGTGTATGCATTGACAGTGTATAATCTCTATACACCGTCAATGCATCAGAAGTTGACATCTCATCAATATACAAAATAAAAGATGCCAAGCTCTTAAAAGTAAATACAAATAAATTTTTTCAATTTGCTTATAAGGGCTTATTGATGATGTGTCAATCTCTTGTGCACTGACAGTGTATAGAGACTATACACTGTCAATGCATTATATATAAATCCATATTGGAATGTGTATTTAAACATTTCTGTAAAAACAAAAAATTAGACTTAGAATTTTAGGTCAAAAAGCTAAAAGCCCAACTTCAGTATAAAAGATTCTGATTTTATAATTAAAATAATATCTAAAATTATAATACGATTAGGATATCATATCTATATGAGTTGATTTTTGTAAGGATAATTATCTTATCTACTGCCAGTAGAATTTTTTAATTCTATAAACGAAGTTAAGATGATGACACATGTCATTTTCATTTATTTTTTATTTTTTAATATTTTTAAAAAACATGTGTTATCATCCTAACCACTTATAGTTAGAGGTGGCAAAAGTTGACTTGACCCGAAAAATTTGCCCAATTAACCCGAATCCAAACCAACCGATTTGATTTGACTAAAAAAGTCAACAATCCAAATCCAAGCTGATCCGAATCCAAATTGATCAGAAATCAAATTTATCCGAATTCACATTAATCCAAACCCAACCTGATCCGAACTGGAATTGATCCGAACCCAAATTCATCTGAATTTAAATTAACCCAAACTGACCTGATGCAAATCTGAATTGATCCGAATCCAAATTAACCAAAACTTGAAAAGCCCAAACTTGAAAAGCCCAAACCTGAAAAGATTCAAACTTAAATTTAATATTGTCAATAAATATTTAAATGTTAAAATTAATTATCAAAGTATTTTAATATAGTAAAAATATAATATTTGTCAATAATATGAGTGTTATATATTTTTTTAATCTAGTTAAACTTAAATACTCACTTTTATATTATATCCATTTGAACTTAATGCATAATTATTTAATGGCTAGTCTATAATAGAGTACAAAAGCTATATCACCTATACTTAATGTCTCCAATAATTCTATAAAATATCAAGATAAATTAAAGAGATAGATAGTACTGTTTTATGATATTTAGTAGGGATTATTAAATCACTTTGATTCATAAAGTTATTAATTATTATAGATAATAAAAATAAAATGAAAAAATGTAATTAATTTATGAATATTGGTAAATATATTATAAACAAAACTATCATACAGATTATTAAATATTTTGATTATTTCAATCCCAATTGTACTATAGATCATGTAAGAAGAAATTTTATTTTCATGAGTTTTGTAATTCTTAGAAATATGGTTTTAGTTGATTTTCATACCAGATAAATCATATCAAGATGACCAAGGCTTAACCCAATAAACTTGTCAAATCAACCCGAATCCAAATTCAACCAACCCGAATTGACTAAAAAGTCAATGACCCAAATCCGATCTAATCTGAACTCAAATTGATCCGAATTCAAATTGATCCAAACCTGACATTATCCCAACCCGAAATAGACTGATTTTTCCTTGACCCAAATCCGACCTTATCTGAACTCGAAATGATCCAAACTTGAAATGATCTGATTTTTTCTTAATTCAAAATGATCCGATCCAAAATAATCAACCCAAAACCAATTCAACTCACTCATTTGTCACCTCTACTTACAGTGAATAAGATAATAATTATTTTTTTATTTGATGAAAATATTTTGCATGGAAATAAAAACATTCGAGTACAGTTTTTATATAAGTTAATAACTATTCTAACAAAAACATTGAGATTCTTTTGTTTCCTAGCCTGTAATTGCTCCTAATCATACAATTATGGAATCCAGGAACCACATATAGCTCTGTAATTATTGAAGGGAGAAATTTAGATAACCAAAAGCCGACTCACTGAAGGAAAAATCT
Source organism: Heritiera littoralis (assembly GCA_031772115.1). Taxonomy (NCBI): domain Eukaryota; kingdom Viridiplantae; phylum Streptophyta; class Magnoliopsida; order Malvales; family Malvaceae; genus Heritiera; species Heritiera littoralis. The sequence continues at coordinate 1,660,071 of JAPDPK010000055.1, forward strand.
TAAAAATTCAACTTTGGAAGTTGATCATTTAAAAAGAAGAAAATCTCTATTACGACATTGAAAATTTCTTGCGAGTTCTAGAAACTCGGGATTCTTTCCTAAAAACAACCTCCATTGGAAAATTGCCTTCAAAACGAAACAGAAGTCTCGTCATGACATTGTGAATTTGACACTTGATGACATTCATTAGCCAAAACCTAATTTCCAAAGGAATCATAGTCAGAATTTTGGATTGGATGAAGTTGATTGACAAGTTTATTTCATCAATACCTGAATATATTACAGTTTACCAACATTTCTCTACTTTTATGAAAATCGTAGTTAACCAACCAGCTCCAATAAATAACTTGGGTATCCCGCGCCGAAGTTAATATCTTCTCCTTTAATCATTTGTTTTGGAGTATGACATTTTTTTTTATTCCCAACTGACCGATTAGACAGTTCCCAGTTCCATGAAAACCTCTCCACATCCCGAAGAAATTTAAAAAAAAAATGCTTTAAGAGCAAATCATAAACAAAAAAGAGTAAATAAGAAAAATAATTCCTGAATTTTTTGCGATATTCAAATAGTTTTATTTCTCTGACTTCTTTTATTAGAAGTTAGTCTGAAAAGGTATTGAGTATTTAAAACTTAATGTATTTGAATATATTGCCTTATATAAAAATTGTATCTATCTTAATTTAGGATGTACTTGCAAAAATCAATGAATCTATAGGGCTTTTTTTAGCTTTTTTCAAATAGGTAATTGACATCTTCTTCCAAAATAGTCGAATATCTAGAATTTCGTCCAGAATAACTAAACGATCATATTCTGAGTTTTCATTTCTTTCTTCCTAATTTTATATAGAGACTAGTTGAAAAAAGAGAAAAAATGAAGAGCAAATAAAGAGCTCTTGGATATATAATTAAAATAATGAGAAATACGAAAAAAGAGAAACGATTTTTTTCTCAATGCAGCAGTGATGGTTAAACAATTATTTCTATTTTTTCTCGATAATTTAAAAAGTTATTATTTCTTTTTGAGTAAATAAAAAACATGTTTATGTTTTTAAATAAATATAACTCTTCCATAACATGTCATTGTATTTTTTTGATGTAAATCATATGCATTTTTATTCGTTTTAACGGTTTAAGATCAGTCTTGCTCGAAATTTAATTACAGTTAAAATTTTTACCTCTCTTTAAAGATGTATTTACTAAGTATCAAATCCGAAAACTCTTTTCAAACTGAACCTGTATTATTAATTGAACCACAATCCATAAGTATCATTGTATTTTCTTTTAAGCCAAAGACAAATGTTGTTTAGGTGGGTTGATTAATATATAGGCAAGGGCTTGAGGTTGCTTTGACTAGACCATCGTCCAGGTCTACGCCCCTGTGGTGATAGCGGAAACGTGCGGGGGGAAGAAATGAAACGTGCTTGTCATTCAAATCCTTAGCGTAGATCGACGGCTTTTCTTGAAACGTAAGGCCAACGCATAATAGAACTTTGCCAACGACTTTTTTTTTAAATTTTTTTATTTAGTTTTGGTATTTCGGGTCTAAAGAAGGAATATTAGACAATCAAAACCACCATATATATATATATATATATATATTATATATATATATATATATATATATAAACTATATTAGTGGCAAAAATGAAGTCTGTGACTTTGAGGAATTGAAATTTTAAGATCTGATATGACAAAATCTACCCGTGCTAGGCCAGGCCCAATAGCGTCAGAGATTACCACATGGCAAAGACTCAATGGTCCACGTGTCCATCGGCGATAGAGGCAAAGCGCGTCACACTTGTCGCTGCGCGACAGGCTCTCTGGCCCACGTGGCATTCGGCGAAAAAGGTAGATGTGCGTGATCATACCTGTCGCGCAGTCTATCGCCTACAATCATAAGGCGACACATGGCGCTCATATACCTATCGCTTGGGGACAGATCCACAGTCCGTCGCCTATAGTCATATGGCGACACATGGCGCCTGACCTTGGCTCCCGCGAGTGACAGAACCCTGACGCCACAGCGTACCACGTGGTGTTAGTCTCTCGCCGGCGACAGGCTCCGGAAGCTCCCGATTTTCAAGGAATTTGTGTTATATTGAGACACAAACTCTTAGCAAGATGATAGACTTATCCTTAAACAATTAACCTTGGACGCTGGCCTATAAATAGGCCCCCAGGTACAACTTTACTCTCTAATTTTTGACTACTGGCTTTTACGCTTCCCAATATTGAAGACCTTTTTGCTGACTTAAGCATCGGAGTGTCTACGCAGGGAACCACCCCTGCGTCTCTCTGACTTTTCTTGTTTTACAGAAGCTTCTTGGAGACACGTGGAGACTAAGTACGAATATCGACGTCAGCATACTTTTATTGTTGTTTTGTGCAACAACAATTGGCGCCGTCTGTGGAAACGTATAAAAAGCCAAGATTTTCTAAGATGGTGAGAACAAGATCTACAAACGTAAGGGCCGGAAGTGAGGAAAACTCTGTGAGCTCCCCTGAACAACAAATTCGCCAGACAAACCAAGTGAACAGGGAGGAAGAAAGAATCACTGTGTCGGCGGCAGAATTCGAAGCTCTAAGGCGACAGAGCGAAGAAACTACCCAGGCGCTACGAGCCATGGTGGATCTGTTCCAGGGAGTTCTCCTGACATTGGATCTGCCGCCTGCCATGCAGAACTTGGTAGGAGGAACAAATAGAGGTATCCCGCCGCAGATATTTGGGCGACAGGAGGACATGACAGCGGCAGACCCCTCTCGTCGGCGAGAGGTTCCCCCGGTGGAAGAGCACGACATTCATCAGGGTGCGGCAGGACAGGGGAGCGGCAGGCATGTCGCAGGCACCCAGCGAGAGACTGAGGAAGCATATGGCTTAGAGCCTGCGATAGGGGTCAGGCGACAGGGTAGCGGGAGGCCTGTCGCAGGAACCCAGCGAGAGAATGAAGAAGCAGTAGAGTTAGAGCCTGCGACAAGGGTCAGGCGACAGGTTCCACATGTAGGGCGGCAGATGTCTGGGCGACAGGACGTTGACCGGGCGACAGAGTCTACCGCCCACCACCATGACTTGTCAAATTTTGATGGTGCTAACTTAGACCATGGTATTGGAGGTGCTGGAAAGAACGGGGTCGAAGATCAAAGCACTTGGGGAACCGGGTCGGAGTTTGACTCCACTTGGTGCACGCAAATGGTACGAACAAACGCACCTCAAGCTCAGGGCAAGGAAGTAGTCGGAGACCTACCTGATTCGTCTCATGCCCGAAATCAGCTCGTTCCCCCCGTGGACATGAAGAAGATGATAGAACAGGTACTGGAAGAGAAAAAGTTAGTGTCTGCAGAAGAGAGCCAGAGGAGGAGAGTACCGTTCTGCACAACCATCATACAAAAACCTCTGCCCCCAAAGTTCAAAATGCCGCAGATGACGGCCTACACCGGAAAGACGGACCCCTACGACCATATGCAAAACTATGAGGCACTAATGTTGTTACATGGATGGGAAAACAAGATAATGTGTAGAGCCTTTTCCTTGACTCTGTCGGGACATGCGATGAAATGGTTTAATACCTGCCTGAAGGGTCCATTATCTCTTTCGACCAACTGCGAAGTGAGTTTCTCAAGGCGTTTGCAGTAAATAGTTAGAGAAGGAAAGAACCGACCTACCTGCTCACTATTAAGAAGGGAGCTAAGGAGTCATTGAAGAGTTATGTGGATCGGTTCAGAGATGCTACTTTGGAGGTGCGAGATCTGCAAGTCGGTATAGCCGTGGCAGCCATGTTACAGGGGACAAGGTCTGAGAAATTGCAAGAATCCTTGTCGCTAGATCAGCCAACAACCATCTCAGACCTACTTTCCCGCGCACATAAGTATGTAACCTAGGAGGAAGTAATGAAAATGGTGGCGATAGGAGAAACTAAGGATGGAAGGAAACGAGGAAGAAAGGTCACTGAAGCATCTTCTAGCCAACCGAGAAAGTTTAAGAAAGCTCTCGCACTGAAATACAATTCCTATACCCCACTCACCGAATCTCGAGCTTCAGTGTTGGCAGCAATTGAAGGATCAGGGCTTATACAGACTCCAAAGAAGACGTCAGGGAATTTGGGCCGTGATTTAAGGTCGTACTGCGATTACCATTCAGCACATGGGCACACAACTGAGAAGTGTAGGGAGCTGATGAATCAGCTAGAAAAGCTAGCACGAGAGGGAAAAATAAACCGTTTCGTATGTAGAAGTGGTAGAGCTAACTATCATGCACAAAACAGAGGAAACAATTTCAGAGATAGAAGAGGTGAAAACAGAGGGCCTGTTAAACGAAATGAAGGGGAAAGAAGAGACGGTGACAGAAGGGTAGAAAGAAGGAATCGAGAGGAAGATAATGAACCCACTGGGCCAGCTATTAACGTGATATCCAGGGGTGAGTCATTAGCCGGCACTTCTTCCTCGTCTCGAAAGACCTACGCCCGACAGGCTTATCAAATTAATTCGGTAATGGAGGAAAAGCATGATGAAGAGCCCATCACCTTCACGCCAGCTGGCAAAGGTGATGTAATGATCCCTCATGATGACCCAATGGTGATTTCGGCAGTAATAGCAAAACACCCAGTGAGTCGCATCTTAGTTGATAATGGGAGTTCGGTAAATTTGATTTATTGGAGTTGCTTTGAGAAAATGACATCTCCAATGATAGACTGAAGCCAGTAACCACACCGCTGTATGGCTTCTCAGGAGAAAAAGTGAAGGTGGAAGGCGCAGTTCAGCTACCTGTGACATTGGGGGAAAGCTCGAAGTGTTTCACTCGACAAGCGTTGTTTATGGTGGTGAGATCAACTTCCGTGGCGTACAATATGATCCTCGGGTGGCCATTGTTAAATCACATGAGAGCGGTGGTGCATCCCTGCTATTTGTTAATGAAGTTTCCGACTCCCCGCGGTGTGGGACAAGTGTGGGGAGATCAAAGGAAAGCCAGGACATGTAATGTCGCATCCACCACATGTAAAGGGATTCAGAGGAAGGAAACCCTTACGATCGAAGAAAAGCCTAAGCCAAAGCCTGATGAGGAAATGGAAGCAATCCGATTGGATGAGAAAGATGAAGAAAGAATAGTGTACGTAGGAAGCCAATTGCCTGAAGAAGTATAAAGGGAGATAGTCCGATGCTTAAGAGAGAATTGTGATGAGTTTGCATGGACTCCAGCCGATATGCCTGGAATAGACCCTGAAGTTATTTGCCATCGGTTGAACGTAATCTCAGGGGCAAAGCCGATAAAACAGAAGAAGAGGAATTTTGCTCCAGAGAGGTAACAGGCAATAAACGAAGAAATAACGAAGTTGTTGCAAGCAGGATTTATCAGAGAAGTTAATTATCCGGAGTGGTTAGCTAATGTTGTGATGGTGAAGAAAACCAACGGGAAATGGAGAATGTGTGTGGATTTCACAGATCTGAATAAAGCTTGTCCTAAGGATTCATATCCACTACCTCGAATTGACAAGTTGGTAGACGAAACTTGTGGTTATGAACTACTTAGCTTCTTGGATGCCTTTTCAGGGTACCACCAAATTGTGATGCACCCAGATGATGAGGAGAAGACCTCGTTCATTAGCGATGGTGGGACATATTGCTATCGAGTGATGTCGTTCGGTTTGAAAAACGCGGGTGCAACCTACCAACGCATGGTAAATAAGGTGTTCCAAGACTTGTTGGGCAACACCATGGAAGCTTATGTTGATGATATGATCATTAAAAGCAGACAAGGAGAATCACATGCCGAGAAAATGACCAAGGTATTCGATGTGCTGCGACAATACAAGATGAAGTTGAATCCCAACAAATGCTCATTCGGGGTGAGATTTGGAAAGTTTCTGGGATTCATGATTACTAACCAAGGGATAGAGGCTAATCCAGAGAAAGTTCAAGCTATTTTGGACATGAGGCCGCCTAATACAGTAAGAGAAGTCCAAAGGCTAACTGGAAGAATAGCAGCCTTGAGTCGTTTCTTGTCCAAATCAGCTGAAAGAAGTCTACCATTTTTCAAGGCAATAAAGGCAGGAAAGAACTTCAAGTGGACGGAAGAGTGCAACGACGCCTTTGAAAGGTTGAAAGACTACCTGAAAGAGTTGCCTCTGTTATCCCGGCTACATCCCGGAGACCACCTCCTTATGTACCTCGGTGTAGGAGAGAAAGCTGTAAGTGCAGTCCTACTAAGGAAAGATGGGGATAGAGATTGCCCGATTTATTATGTAAGCAAAGTCCTGCTAGATGCCGAGACAAGATACCCCTTAGTTGAAAGAATAGCTTTATCCCTGGTGATGGCAACTCGGAAATTACGACCGTACTTCCAAGCTCACTCGGTGACTATCTTAACAGACCAGCCCCTCAGGCAAATACTGCAGAAACCAGAACACTCCGGGCGTCTGATTAAGTGGGCTATCGAATTGAGTGAATATGACATTCACTTCCAGCCTCGCCAAGCAATAAAAGGACAGGCATTGGCAGATTTCATTGTAGAATGCACTGGCCGAGAGGCCCAAGAGGAAACAGAATTAGTCTGGTGGAAATTATTTGTTGATGGAGCTCGTAACATGGACGGCAGTGGAGCTGGAATTGTGCTAATATCGCCTGAAGGGGAAACCTATGAGTATTCCCTACATTTCGATTTCCCAAGTTCGAACAATACAGCCGAGTACGAAGCCTTGATAGCTGGGATGAGACTTGCTGAGAAACTAGGAGTCAGCAACTTAATGGCACATAGCGATTCACAATTGGTGGTAAACCAGTTCTCGGGTGAGTATGAAGCAAGAGAACCCGCCTTAGTCCCTTATCTACAGAAGGTACAATTGTTGGCACAATTGTTCAAGCGCTTCTAGCTGACTCAGATAACTCGAACAGAGAACAACCATGCAAACGCTCTTTCAAAGTTGGCTTCTTCCATAGGGGTCAAAAGGGGTATGGTCAAAGTAGAATCCCTCGCTAGACCAAGCATTGAAGAAGAAGATGTCTGTGATGTCGAAATCGGAAACGATTGGAGAAGCCCAATCAAAGATTACATACTGGGGGGCACACTCCCCACTAATAGAGACGAAGCTCGAAGGCTGAAGTTAAAAAGTGCCAGGTTTACCGTGGTGAATGGGGAACTCTATAAACGAGGATTCACAATGCCCCTATTGAAGTGTCTAGGGCCCCAACAGGCTGAGTACACCTTAGCTGAAGTTCATGAGGGAATATGTGGTGAACATTTGGGGGCTCGAGCCTTGGTCTCGAAAATATTGCACACAGGGTTTTATTGGCCTACACTAAGGAATGATGCCACAGATAAAGTAAGAAGATGTGAAAAATGTCAGAAATTCGCTCATATAACTACCGCGCCTGTTTCGGCTCTTCAGAACACACTCCAACCAACTCCATTTGCACAATGGAGACTAGATATTCTGGGGCCATTTCCCCTAGGCTCGGGGCAAAGGAAGTATTTGCTTGTGGCCATGGACTACTTCACAAAATGGATAGAGGCGGAGCCTTTGGCTACAATTTCTGAGAAGAAAGTGGAAGCAATGGTGTGGAAAGACATAATTTGCAGATTTGGGATCCCCCGCGTGATAAATGCAGATCATGGGAAGCAGTTTGACTGTGACGCTTTTCGGAATTTTTGTAGTGGCCTGAAGATTCTCCTAAGAATATCTTCCGTGTCTTACCCCCAGGCCAATGGGCAGGCAAAGGTGAGCAATCGACCTATACTGCATGGGTTGAAGACTAGGCTGGACAAGGCAAAGGGAGCATGGGTAGATGAGCTCCCAAGTGTCCTATGGGCCTATAGAACGACAAGCAAAGTGTCAACAGGTGAAACACCGTTAAATTTGGTATATGGCACTGAAGCCCTCATCCCAGTAGAAGTTGGAGTTGAGTCACCCCGGTTGGTCCCCTACATCGAGGAACTCAATTCTCAAGGACTAAGGGAGAATCTAGACCTGCTAGACGAGCTGAGAGACAAAGCAAAAATGAGACTGGTTGCTTACCAACAGAGGGTAGCTACTTATTACAATGCACGGGTGAAGAACAGAGAAATGCAAGAAGGAGACCTGGTGCTGAGAAAGTCGGCAATCACAAACGCCCATAAGGAGGATGGAAAGCTCCGGGCTAATTGGGAAGGATCATACAGAATCAGAAAGATGGTCGGACCAAGCACATGTACCTTGGAAACCTTGCAAGGAAAGAAGATCTCAAAGACTTGGAATGCTAACCATCTTAAGCTATATTGGCAGTAAACATTGTAATTTTTGCTTTCTGATTGTTATTATTCTTGTCTTTACTTTTCCATCTATTGCCACATCACTTTACAGATGTTATTATTTTTCTGATTCATGAATAAAGACCAGCCAATCATTGTCTATATTCTCTAACGCAACATGTGAGACAGATTATGTGCTACAGGAATTGAACTGAGGCAACAGCTGGCAAACAAAAAGTCCCTAAGCGAAAAATGGGCAAACAAAAACTCCCTAAGCGAAAAATGCGCGAGACGGGCAAACAAAAAGTCCCTAAGCGAAAAATGCGCGAGACGGGCAAACAAAAATTCCCTAAGCGAAAAATGCGCGAGACGGGCAAATACGAAAAGTCCTTAAGCGAAAAATGCACGAGACGGGCAAACAAAAAGTCCCTAAGCAAAAAATGCGCGAGACGGGCAAATACAAAAAAGTCCCTAAGCGAAAAATGCGCGAGACGGGCAAACAAAAAGTCCCTAAGCGAAAAATGTGCAAGACGGGCAAATACGAAAAGTCCCTAAGCAAAAAATGCGCAAGACGGGCAAATACAAAAAGTCCCTAAGCGAAAAATGCGCGAGACGGGCAAATACAAAAAGTCCCTAAGCGAAAAATGCGCGAGACGGGCAAACACGAAAAGTCCTTAAGCGAAAAATGCGCGAGACTGGCAAATACAAAAAGTCCCTAAGCAAAAAATGCGCGAGACGGGCAAACACGAAAAGTCCCTAAGCGAAAAATGCGCGAGACGGGCAAATACAAAAAGTCCCTAAGCGAAAAATGCGCGATACGGGCAAACAAAAAGTACCTAATCGAAATATGCGCGAGACGGGCAAAAGACCAGTCCTTAATACGAAACGTGCATACAAAAGGTAAAGGTACAAGCTATATAGCAAGTTACGAGGTACGTTACAAAATTTTCGGATTCATATGTTGCAATAAGTTGACAAATTATGATTAAACTTTGGCGTTTCTAGTCTTGATTATTCTAATAAGTCCTTAAGCGAAAATAACATGAAATAGGCACAACGCTCGAGAAAAGTTCATCTTTGAACGAAATGACAACACTGTTTCAAACAAGAACTTGGGGAGCAACATGGTGTAAAAGTAAAGTCATACAAGGTACTCTACTAAATTCACATAAGCAAGAGAAAGAGCTACAAAATGAAACGGTATTTTTCATTCAAAATGAATCTGTACATCACATGGTGTAAAAGTAAAGTCATACAAGGTACTCTACTAAATTCACATAAGCAAGAGAAAGAGCTACAAAATGAAACGGTACTTTTCATTCAAAATGAATCTGTACACCGGAGTTAACAAACAAAACAAAAACTACAAAACTCTAATCTACGGCAATGACCGAATCAGCCGGCTGGGAAGGCGCTACATCGGCACTAGCGTCTCGAGAAGCTTGGGGCTCAGGAACTGGAGGAGTCAAAGAACCAGGATCCTGGGAAGACGAGGAAGCCACCCCGGAAGCAGGAACGTCACTTGAAGGCCCAACCACGGCCGTAGAGTCTGGCACGGGATCAACGGCAGCAGAATGAAATTTGGAACTCGTCGCTGTCCAACCCCAGCAGTGCCTCGATAGACTCAGGCTGATCGCCTGTCTCGATAGGCTCAGAGACGTCACACACTGCCGGAGGCTCAGATCGATCAAGTGCTTCGGAAGACTCAGGCGTATGTAGCGGCTGTCGAGGAGGCCACGGATCAATCAAGGTTGTCCAGATTATCTACGGCCCCTTCCTCTAAATAGGTCTCTGGACTTTGTGCATCGGGCTCATACTTGGTCCAAGAAGGAGCATCATAGTACTTAGCCTCCTCGGTGAAGAGCAATTCAGGAAAAGCCTCACTAGGCCGATGCTTCTCCAGCCAAGCGCGAGCCAAATAGAATCCGTACTTAATAAATCCCGTCGAGAACGCCGCTTTCTTGTCAAAACAATGCTGGGACAAGCGGTATTCACGAACGGCCTCGATTCGAGCTTCTCTTTAACGATCCAGTATATTGTGCAGCTCCTCAATAGCCTCATCTCGCTGCCTCTCCATGGCTCCCCAATCATCGACGGCCTTGTTATAAGCTTCTTGGTACCCTTGAAGGGAAGACACCTTCGCCTACTCTTCTTGGAGCCTTCGCTCGAGATCAGCATTCTTTCGCTCAAGATCAGCGTTCCTTTTGTTTACCTCCTCCACCCTGTTGACATAAGGACGAAGCTGGTTGACCTCGTTTGAAAGCTCCATCTTTTGATCCCGAAGCTCGCGAATCTCTTTGTTAGCTTGCTCCCTGAGAGCCCGATGCCGAGCATTGACGGCCGTAATTTGTTGAGCTGACTGATAAGACGAAAAACAAAAGTAACTCATAAAATCTTTTAACGAAAAAAGTTTAGACGGGGAAATTAGTTACCAAACGAACACAAAACTCTTACCTTCATAGCAAGATAATCAGAGTTATCCTCCGCCTTCGGGATGTTTGAAAAAAGCCCCGCCTCGTCACGAGGGAGAATGGTGCTCCAAGCCAGACGAGACGCTATCCCGGCATCCTTGATGCTGTCGTTGTCGTTCACTCCGGGATAGGTCTGAAAATCGTTCCCACTGACGACGACCCCACTATCAATCACATAACGCCTCAAAGTAGGGTCTACCACCTTGGGTAAGACTGGTCTTGTAGGCATTGAGGCTTCAACAATCAGCCTCTTCCTGTATTTGCGCCTCGGCTGGCGAGGAGTCGACCTACCCTCAGTAACACGAGAGCCACCTTCTTGAGGGACTGGATCACTCCTTTGGGACTCGAAGCTCTCGCGATTGCCTGAACCTCGATCAGGGACAAGAGGCCTCTTCCGTTTGTTTCTCCCGGCCTATTGTGTAGGACGGCTGGATTCACCAGTAGAGGGAGGAGGAGGAGTAGGAGCACGAGCCGGTCCAGATGGGGCTCCAACTGGCGACCGAGGAAGAGGAGCCGCTTGAGCAGCAACGTCGGCATCCCTCCTACGCATCAAATCTCGGAAGTTCATGCCTGCACAATATATAAAGAAAGGATTAGCTGACCAAGTGAAACAACACGCACATGTGTACAAGAAATAAAAAAGGATGGAAAACCTAGAAAACCACCAAAGTCCTCTAAACTATCCAGATTCGAATCCAACGAAAAATCAACGAAGGGACTCCCAAAGGCGTCAGCCTGAGCCCACTCAGGGCCATCCCCTGAATAACCACTAGTACCCGCAGCCTCAGGGGTCTCGTCCTCCGAATCTGAAGAGGACTCATCTACAAGGCGGCCCACGGGGGTAGATGCTTCGGCTACTAGGACCGAGGATGGCTGACTAGGGCCAGCATCAGATAAACGGGGAGTTGTAGGCAGGTTAGATGGGGCAGCAGAAGCTTTAAGAACGGTCCTGCTTACGCCCCAGCCGGCAGCGGCAATGTTTTCCGGGGTTAGAAGAGAAAATAAATTACGCTCCCCGGTAGAACAGAATTGCCGAATAGGCTCGCCAAATTGGTCTCTTAAAATTTCTGTCCTGAACCTGTCCGAACGCTGTGAGTGGTCAGAGGTATCACGATTCCATCTAGAGCGAATTCGCAGATTGCTTGGAATCTCGACAACGACCCACTCGCTCTCAAAACCGATCAGTTTATTAGGGAGATCCGAGAAGATTTTATTTTTAGGAAACTCGCCGACTGTTAACCGTTGAAGAGAGAACGTTATCAATCCTTTCAGCCTACGAACTCTAAAAAAGGCGCTTAAAAGGGGAACCGTTGGAACAATACCCAGATGATGACACACTATGGAAAACGCTACCAGCTGAGCCCACGCATAGGGGTGGAGTTGACACGGGACGATGTCCTTGTATCTAAGAAATGCTTCGCCAAACTCCGGAAGAGGGAAGCGAAAACCAAAAGACAAAGAAGCCTTATGGACGGCCACACCATTTCTAACCAAGTCAGGCGTGACCTCCCCTTGCACTGGAAGTCTATAGCCATAACCCGAGGGAAGAGGGAAACGAGTTCTAATATCCTCTAAGTCAGTATTTGTCAAAGAACACACAAGACCACCTGTCTTAAGTGTTTTACCCGGGCGTAGCAAAGACATGGCAAAAGAAAGCAAAAACTACCCGGTGACAGACTCTACAGGCGACAGACCCTTTTGGGCGACAGACCTAGTAAGACGACAGACCCCTTGGGCGACAGACCTACTGAAAAAGACATTTGCGGAAGACTAAACTTTACGTGGAAGATCAAATCACCTGCGGGAGACCTAAACCTAGTGCGATAGGCGAATATATAAGGCGACAGGGGTATACTTACTGACGATAAGATAAGCGAGAGACTCCAGGCGTGAGAGCGAAAGACTCTTTGTGGCGAAAGAGCGGAAAAATGGGCGACAGATGGCTGCTCAGAGGTTTTCTCGTGCGTTCTCTCGTTGGGTCCCAGCAGTTTATATAGCCGCGACAGGGAATGCCAAACGTCGCGCTTGATCACACCTGTCGCAGAGTGGAATTTTTCACCTGCAAAAAATACACAAAAAGCCACAAAAAAAAGAAAAAAAGCAAAGAGGACTATTCACAGTGGGTTAAGGCCCAAAAACATATATTTATACTCTCTTTGTTGGAGAAATCCAACAAGAGAGTAGGGAGCAATTGATATGAAAAAGTCTACCCGTGCTAGGCCAGGCCCAATAGCGTCAGAGATTACCACATGGCAAAGACTCAATGGTCCACGTGTCCATCGGCGACAGAGGCAAAGCGCGTCACACCTGTCGCTGGGCGACAGGCTCTCTGGCCCATGTGGCATTCGGCGAAAGAGGTAGAGGTGCGTGATCATACCTGTCGCTCGCGACAGGTACGCAGTCTATCGCCTACAATCATAAGGCGACACATGGCGCTCATATACCTATCGCCTGGCGACAGATCCACAGTCCGTCGCCTATAGTCATATGGCGACACGTGGCACCTGACCTTGGCTCCCGCAAGCGACAGAACCCTGACGCCACAGCGTACCACGTGGTGTTAGTCTCTCGCCGGCGACAGGCTCTGAAGCTCCCGATTTCCAAGGAATTTGTGTTATATTGAGACACAAACTCTTAGCAAGATGATAGACTTATCCTTAAACAATTAACCTTGGACGCTGGCCTATAAATAGGCCCCCAGATACAACTTTACTCTCTAATTTTTGACTACTGGCTTTTACGCTTCCCAATATTGAAGACCTTTTTGCTGACTTAAGCATCGGAGTGTCTACGCAGGGAACCACCCCTGCGTCTCTCTGACTTTTCTTGTTTTACAGAAGCTTCTTGGAGACACGTGGAGACTAAGTACGAATATCGACGTCAGCATACTTTTATTGTTGTTTTGTGCAACAACAAGATCAAATTTCATCATGTGTAAAATTAAATTAATCTAGTTATTAGTTTAGTTAATTCTAATTATTTATCGTTTTGCTTAATTTGAGAATAATGAGTTTCATAATTATTCATTCAAAAATTGTAATATAGTGATTATAATTGTAATTTTTTATAAAAATATACTATTAAAGAATGAATATTAGACAATCAAAATCACCATATATCCTCATATACACACACATATTAAACTATATTAATGGCAAGAATGAAGTCTCAAACTTTGAGGAATTGAAATTTTAAGATCAATTTTCATCACGTGTGAAGTTTAATTTAATCTAGTTATTAGTTTAGTTAATTCTAATTATTTATCGATTTATTTAATTTGATTAAAATGAGTTTCATAATTATTCATTCAAAAATTATAATATAATGATTATGATTGTAATTTTTTAAAAAAATACAGTATTAAAAAAGTAATCATGGTTAGCTTTATTACACCACAGAGGTTAACTATCGATCACTTATAACAAAATACTTCCAAATAAATTAAAGCTAACAATCGCACCAATAAAAGATGTTAAAATTGTTAGCAGACAGCTATGATGACTGTTGGGGGATAGTATATTTAATCTGCGCTAAATTAATTTAATATGCAACTAAACTGTTGGGGGTGGGGCAAGGGATTGATTTATGATGACTAACTCACGGTTTTCTTTTTTTTTTTTTTTTTGGAAATGACTAACTCGTACTTAAACAAGAAAAAGTTTTGATACCTTCTAGGCCACATTTTTTAGCAGAAAATATCAAAACAACGTTTACCAACAGCAGATGCCGTTTTCTGATGCCAAAACCTGCATTTCTCTCTGTTTTCTTCATATGTCTGCTAGTGAATAGTGATTTCTTCGGATGGCTTAATTCTTTATTCTTTGTGTCTTAACTGAAAGAGTTAATTAACTGCTTAAATGACAATGAAACTGCTGAAGGCCGCCCAAATATTAACTATGTTAGGAAAATAATCAGAGTATATGGCTTTGAGGCATGTAGAATTATACTATTTTGAGTGTAATATTACCTCACACAGAAGCAAGTTACCCCAGGATACAACAAAGCCTTCAGAATATTGTGAAAAGTCAAAAAAATGTAAAGTAAAGAGTTTCTGAAAATCAACACTTATATAGAATGTGAAGAGGTTTAAATGAATGGTTGTTATTGTCTGTTAAACAACAACCATTCATTTTTCAGACATAACTGTTTTAGACATATAACTGAAAATATGTCTGTTGAAACAGTTTAAAACAATTTTAAATTTAAAAAGGAAATAAAAATATTTCTGGTAAAAATAAAAAATTCGATTAAATCAAAGAACCCATCTTTGACTTTTAAAATAGGCCAAGCTCTAACCAAAGCCCAAGTCAAGCAAGACCAAGCCCAAGCCAAATGGTCAAAGCTCATTTCCTCTTTGACTCCAAATTACTCTCAAGAGTTGATTTTCCTTTATAAATAAATCACTTTACACTTTTACAAGCAATGTGGGAACATGTTCCCTTGTATTTATTACAAGCTATCCAACAAACTATGGTAAATCTCAATCTAATTTTATGTTATTGATTGCACATTCATACATGTGAGTGTATAAAGATAAATAAAATAAGTAATTTAGTTGTTAAATGTTACGTTATTTTCATATATTTATACTTATTATCATATAATTATGTTTATTAACATAAATTTTACATTTATTTTTATGTGTATGTTTTTTAATATACAAATAGATATAAAATATGTATAAAATAGATCGATTTTACAATAAAATCGATCTTATTGTAAAATTTCCCATCATTATTACTAGATTTTTTAATATGTATATGGGAAGGGAAAAGAAAAAAAGAGACATCAGATAAATGAGTGAAGTTTGATGACCTTGAAAGACAACTTAAATTCTCATAAATGTACCAAAAATAAATTGACTCCTGACGAAAAAGATACAAGTACATGGATTAAAAAGGTTCCACTTGAATTTGATCATATATTACAACCTAAAAGATAGACAAGCAATTTTCTACACGTTAATTATAACGTCTTTGTCACGTAAAGTTTTCCATTTAATTTTCGACTCTTTATTCCGTGCAAAAAAGCAAACTTTTTTGCGTAGGGAGAAAATGGGTAGGCGAAGAAAATTGCATCGTTATTAAAAGAAATTTCTTCAATTGTATGTTAAAACAAAATTGCGTAGATTGACCTCAGCTAAATTGTACCTGTTATAGATCGCAGCCGTGATTTTTTATTGGACAACAAAATATAAAACAAAGAAAAAGTTGATCAATTGGTTAAGTTTCTTTATCACTTCATGTTTTTAAATATATATATATATATATATATATACACGTATGTATGTATGTATAGCTAGTAATAAAAAATAATAGTAGTAGTAGTAAAAAAATTAAAATAATTATTTTTAATTTAAATAATAAAATTAAATTTATTGAAATTGTTATATTTATATGCACATATTTTATTCGCTATTTAATTTTAAATTATTCATAATGTTATTATTATGATTAATATTAATAAAATATTTATTTTTTCATATAAAATTTAATAAGTTCAAAACTCTTTTTTTGTTCCCTTCTCTCTTTCTTAAAAAAATCTTACTTTCTTCCTTCTAAAAAAATAAAAAAATATGTTGAGATTGTAATTACTTGTCCAATTAATTAAATCCTGTTACACAATCTTTCACATGAAAATATATTCCTCTATTTTTTTTTTAAAATCTCATTAAAAAGTAATCATATATGCATAAGATTTTATTTGTTACACAACATTATTAAACTCGAATTGTTTTTAGGTGAAATTATTGGACTTCAATTTGAAAACAAGAATTGTTGACGCAACATTTTTACAGCGTAAACGACGATTATTGTGTCTTTCATGACTTTCCCCGCTCATTCGTTACCGCGTCAAAATTGAGGGCAGCTGCCGACCTATAGTTTTAAAAAAATCCACGTGTCAACCATAAGAAGCCTCAACGACTTTCCCCGCAAAACCCATGGACCCTATTGGCCCATCCCCAAAAGTTTGACCCTGCCCCCATTCTTCATATGAACAATTTTTTTTTGCAAATTCAAAACACTTTGATTCCTTTTCTTAAGTATCGGCACTTAGAACATTCCTAAAAAACGCGATTCATAGTTTTCCATAGTTTGAATCTGAACCCATTCAAACCCATTGTAATATATTGCCTGCTTCTTCTTTGGCGGAAGATTTCAAACCAAAAGTTCGGTAATCGTCAAACGATACACAAATACAAACCAGAAGAAAAGAACAAAACTCCCAACCCAACAGTCAAAGCAGCCGGCTTCAACAGTTGTTTCTTTATCTACTATATCAAGCTTAAGCTTTCTTTCATTTCCATTATTTTTTCAACCACAGAGAACACAAGCCCAAAATTGAAGAACATGAAGCATCAAGTTTTTTTTATTGCGATTTTGGTTTCGCTCTCGTTTGCTTCAGTTTCAGCTAGATTCTTTCCAAATATAACAGCTATTCCGCCATGGCCTCTCCCTAACGCCTCCTCAATGGCCCCTTGGGATGCCTTCACGAAATTCGCCGGCTGCCACTCAGGCGAAAAGCGAGACGGTTTGTCCAAGCTCAAAAAGTACTTTAACAACTTCGGTTACATCCCCAACTCTCCCTCTAATTTCAGCGATGAGTTCGATGACGAGCTAGAGAAGGCTTTAAAAACATACCAGCAGAATTTCAACCTTAACGTTACCGGTCATCTTGATGATCAGACTCTTCAACAGATCATACGGCCAAGATGCGGTAACGCTGATATTGTCAATGGGACGAGTTCCATGAACTCCGGTAAATCGTCGTCGTTTCACACCACTGAACACTTCCATACGACGGCTCATTACGCTTTTTTCCCGGGAAGGCCACGTTGGCCATCCAACAGGCAGGAATTAACATACGGTTTCTTACCCTCAAACGGATTAACAGACGAGGTAAAGGCCGTGTTCGTAAGCGCCTTCGAGAAATGGTCGGCTGTTACCCCGTTGACCTTCACGCAAACGGATTCATACTCCACTGCGGACATCACAATCGCCTTTTACAGCGGAGACCACGGAGACGGAGAGCCATTCGACGGCGTTTTAGGAACATTGGCTCACGCGTTTTCTCCGACAAGCGGGAGGTTCCATTTGGACAAGGACGAGAACTGGGTCGTTTCGGGTGATGTCACAACGTCATCGCTGTCAACGGCAGTGGATTTGGAGTCCGTGGCCGTTCACGAGATCGGGCATTTGTTGGGACTGGGGCATTCGTCTGTGGAAGATGCGATTATGTATCCGACGATCTCTGCAAGAACAAGGAAAGTGGAGCTGGCAAATGATGATATTGAAGGGATTCAATCCTTGTACGGTAGTAATCCTAACTACAATGGTTCGACGACTGCGACTACTCAGGAGAGGGAAACTAACGATGGTGAAGCCCGTTACATGGGTGCACGGTGGGGCCTTGGTGTATCCGTGGCCGTTGGATTTGGGTCATTATTTTTGTAAAGTATTACGTGTACTGTTTTTTTATTACGCATTTTTATTATTTGTAAATTTTTTTGATTTTTTTTTTTCTTTTTATTATCAGCCATAGTTTTTTTTAATACACTACATTTATTAATTTTTACATAGCAAATATTTTGAGGATAAAAATATTCACAAATCAAAAAACAATATTTACCCAATAAGTTTCTAATAGAAAACAATGTTGCTCTTCTTCATCTTTCAACTCTCTTTTTCCTAAACTCTAAAATTTTCGTTATTTTTATTCTCCATAAAATTCAAAAAGAAAAAAATGACAAATTTTAATAATTTAAGTGAAAATAGTATGGAATTAGAAGAAGATTAAGGCAAGATTTAAGAGAAAAGATTGGAAGAATCTGGTAGCATCTATCCCACTACCCGCGCAAGTTAGATTTGGCAAGTATGTTACTACACAGGGGATTGCTTTTAATGAAATTAGAATAAACCAGATAACATCTAAACAAATTTCACAACCACAACGCAATTTTCACTTACTAGTTTGACTAAACAATATACTAAAAATCAAAATCATACCTTATTGATGAATGATTTGGGGATTTCTTTTGATTTTAGTTTAGAGTTAGGAAATATGTTTAGGATTTATGATGAAGAAGAAAATGCCGTTAGGGAAATGGTACAGTAATAGAATAGGGAGAAATTGGTAATTTTAAGAGATAAGAATAATTTTTTTTTATATTTAAAAGTGGGATATAAAGATAAATAAGTGAAGTGTATTTTAAAACTCTCTTTCTTTTCTATTTCGGGTAATGTTTTATTATGCTACCCATGAATTGAGGATAGTAGCCATATTGTTAGAGGTGTACATAATAATTTGATAGTATAGTTATTTGCCTGTAAAAACGTTGGATACTATTTCTTTATCATCATCATCAAAGCCTTTATCTCAATATTCTGGTGTAGGCTATATAACTCCGTTCAATCATATTCTTCTAAATTACTTCTTTACAAGTATTTTTCGGTCTTTCCCTACCCTTTGTACATCATTCATACCCTCTACTCTTCTAACGAGAGCGTCCATAAGTCTACGTCATACGTGTCCAAATCAACGTAAACGACTTTCACTTAACTTGTTTTTGATATGTGCCACTCAAACATTTTTGTGAATGTTTTCATTTCTCATTCTATCTTTTCTCATATATCCGAGCATCCATCACAACATTCGCATTTCTGCTACACTTATCTTATGTGTATGTAGTTTTTTAGTTGCCCAACATTCACTACCATAAAGCGATGTTGGTCTAACAACTGTCCTGTAAAACTTGCCTTTCAACCATATAAGAATTCATTTATCACACAACACAACTATAGCACTTCTCCATTTGCTCTAACTAGCTTGTATCCTATGGATCACATCACCATTGATCTCTCCATCCCTCTATACAATTAATCCCAAATATCTAAAATGATACCGCTTAGGGATTGCCATTCCATCTAGCATCATTATGGTTCTATCATCCTCTTTTTTTAAATTAAATTTACATTCTATGTATTTAGTTTTTATTCTGTTTAGTTTGAATCCTCTTGATTCAATCCTTATACAGTAGTAATCCTAACTATAATGGCTCAACTACTTCGACTTCTCAAGAGAGGGAAACTACCGATGGTGAAGCTCGTTACAAGGGTGCACGATGTGTAACGACCCGTTACCATATTTTTCACCTTATTTTACACAATTTATCCAGTTGGGCTGTCTGTGATACTTCACTTTACACTTGATGTTAAACAATTTAATAAAATATTGTTAACGTTATACACATCCCCTATCTTATTTACAAATATGTAGTACTGTAGACATGTCTAAATACAGAAAATAAATGATCATACCTCATATATCTTAGTTGATTTGTCACATTGTCCATTATGTGCAGTCGTAATCCACAAATATTGGATCTCACCATCATCCAAACCTGAAATGTTAAAATTGGGGAGTGAGCAAACCACGGCTCAGTAAGAGAGTTATATGTCACACTTGATATTCAGCTACCTATATGTTGAAAATAATTTTTTGTGTTCTTCAAAATCTTCCTAGCTGGCTCTAGGCACATATGTAGGAAGGATACTACAGTCGGCTAGGGATCCAAATAGAGTAAAGCAGGTATTTTAAAATACCTGACTTGTTCCAGAACCTAGAAGGAACTGTAGAGAATACTAATTTCGTTGTTTTCAAAATGATAAACTTTTCGTTTTTCCACAGAGTAAACCACTTATTTCTTTTCACATTCAGTATACTTTAAAACACGTGACAGTTCAGTAGTAAAACAGTGGTTTACTTCTCTCCTCTTCAGTACAATCAAACACGTGACAGTACAGTGATTTGTAAATATCCAATCATTGGATAGTTACTTCTTCGATTATTTCTTTCTTAGAAATAATTCTTATGTTATTCTTTAAGAATAAACATTTATTTCTCTTTTCAAATTAGTAACCGTATCGTACAGTTTCGTAAAACAGTATATTCAGTATTTAGTAAAACAATATCTCGATACGGTTCAGTAAGTAACGGTAAACAATAGCTACCAATTCAGTAAATAGTATACGGTAGCTTTCAGTTCAGTAAACAGTAAATGGTAGCTTTCAGTTCAGTAAAACAGTAATCAGTGGCTACCATTTCAGTAAATAGTACAGTTCAGTAAACATTGTTTTGGTACGATTTTTCATCAGTAAACAGTAAACAGTACAGTAAACAGTATAGTACAGTAAATAGGATTTCGTAAATCCTTTTAGTAAACAGTAAACAGTGAGACTAGGCATCACCCTACAATCAAATCATGCTATCTCATCCGCTAGGGGCACAGTAACAGTAATGAGATCTATGGCCATGATCTATAATATGTCCTCGGTGTACGCTTGCTAGGCGACAATCCGGGATGCTGATGACTAGCTGGTCAATCAGCCACGTGACAGTATCAGTATGGTATGATGCATGAAGATCGGGGCCTAAGTCTCAAAACAGTATAAAATTGTACCATAGCCTTTATGGATTTTAAATACAGTAGTGTAAAACATTTCACAATTATCCATAAGGCTCACATGTATAAATCATCACCTTTATGAAATTTATAAAATAAATAAACATTTTCAAAATATTTCATAAATGTATAAATCATGTTTTCAATACGGTGAAAACAATTATAAAATAGTCACATTGAAAACACATCTTGTGACTGTGTCTTTTTCCACCGTAAAAACATATATGCACGTTTTTCCGTGCTTTGTATCCAAAACATGGTTTTTAAAATTATTGGAATTTAATTCACATAATCTCATAATTTATGAAAAAATAAAATATTTATTTTCCAAATTTATAAATCCCGTAACCATGTTTTCTTCTAAAAACACGTGTAGAGACCTTTAATCTCGAATTCATAGTTTTCCATCATTTCTTAACCTTTATGGAATTTATGTAATTAATTATTTTCATAATTAAAACCATCAAGGTTTTATATAAAATCAAGTGAATATTTAAAAAATATTTATAAAATATTCACTTCAATCTTTTTATTTTCTATCTCGTTTACGTGAAATATCACCTACCGGGTGAATTTTTAGTGAATCCATTTTCACGATTCTCGAAAACATGAATATTTTAAATTTAAACTTCCATATATTCATGTTTTATGAAAAATACTTGATTTCTCGATTTTCGGGACTGAAAATCGTTTCTCGTGAAATCAAATCATTTATTATGATTTTCGGTGATTTTCGATAAATTTCAGTAATTTTTTCGATAATTTTTCGGCAGTATAACGGCTGTCGATTTGGCTAGCCTCCTGCACAGAAAATACAATTTATATTTCATAACCGATATTTCACCACAATTTCAAACTGATAAATCACCACAAATTTCAACCAATCAATGTCAATTGCATTTATAAAATTTAAATGCATAATTTAAAACATGTGGCCGAATATCCTTACATGCGGCACATGTCTCCCTTACTTGTTTCGGGTTGGTAATTGCCTCTCGAATGTCGTGCCCGTGTTCACCTCGCCCGATTCCATCGGCTCGGTCATTGAGGAAATTTTCTGGAATTTAAATTTTAAAAATTAGAATCTTTCCATAATTATTTAAATAAATAAATTATTTAAATAATTTAACACATTCTGGGATTTCTTACCGATTCCTGTAATTCCCGGGATTTCTCGTAATTTTTGAATTCTCGGGAATTTTTCAAATTCCCGGAATTCCTTTTCTCTTTCTCTTTCTTCTTTTTCTTTCTTCTTTTTTTTTCTCTTTTCTTTTCTTTTCTTTTCTTTTCTTTTTCTTTTTCCTTTTTCTTTTCTTTTTCTTTTTCTTTTTCCTTTTCTTTCTTTTCCAGTCGGACCGGCCACCCACCTTACCGCCGGTTCTTATCCAATGGCCGGTTCTCCGACAGTTCGGTGGCTCAGCAACTGGCCGGCACCACGGCGAGTTTGGATTTGGCCTCAGTTCATCCCGAATCGACGGCACGACGACGGATTTACTCGGTTTACCTTCGGTTTCTTCTCTTTCTCCGTCGGCCTTCCTCCGCCGTTGTTGGCATCACCGGTGGTTCTTTTCTCTTTCCCCTCACCTCCGCCGAGGTCGAGGTGGCTGTGGCGGTGCCAAGACCGGCCGGCACCGCCGTTTTCTTCTTCTCCTTTCTCTTTCGGTTTTCGTCAGTTTTCCTTCATTTTGCGACTCTGCTTCTTCCGTTTTCTGTCGCTGATCATCTCGTCTTCCTCTCTTGGGTTCACCAGCGACGTCTCTCGCATCGCCTCTTCCTCTCTTTTGGCCGGCCGACGTGGTTGGCTTCTTCATCGGGGAAGATCGGGTTTCTCCCGATTTTTCCTCTGTTTTCTTTTTTTTTTAATTAGATATATATATATATAATACTTATACTATAATAATATTATACATAAAATATTATTTATATATAGTATAGTACTAGATATACAATATATATAAATATATATATATATATATGTTGTGTATTAAAATATATATATTATATATCTATATACTTTAAATAAATAACATTTATATATATTTATATAAATGTTATAATACAATATATATTGTATTTACAATATATATACATATAAACTTTAATGGAAAATAACATTTACATTTTCCATATATGTATGTGTGTGTATATATATATATATATTTATATATACATAAAATATTATACTTGTATACATATGTACTATTTAAATTAATAAAATAGTATATATATAAATATACCACTGTATATTAATATATACTATATAGTATTTCAGTACATATGTATTTGTATAAAAATATATTTATATAATTTATAATTATATAAATATATTTCTCTTTTATTTCTTATTTTCTTATTTAATTTGGATTTTCCATTATCCAAATTAAATTTCCTCTTTTATTATTTTCCGAATTTCCAAATATTCTTATTTCCAATTTAACTTCCTTCACTCGGATTTCCACCATCCGTTCCTTTCTCAATTCTCGGGATTTTCACCAATATCCCGTTCTCACAATTTTATTTATTTATTTCGACTTCTCTATTTGCTTTAATATTAATTTTCAATAAATGGAAAATTTACGGTTATCACATTCTCCCCACCTTAAGAAATTCGGTCCTCCGAATTTAACTTAAGTCCAAAGGTGGTACATGCCGTATACTTACGACTTCTGACTTCTAGGTCATCCTCCAAGTAATACTGCCAGTACACTTTCAACATCAAGAGTACTTTAGACCACTACATGCTGTCTTTCATCATATATATCTACACTCCCGTAAGTTCATTCATCAAATTGGGAGTCATTCATTTCATTCCTCTTTTCACATAAGAGTCTATTCACATTATTTTCATATTACAGCTGATCTATGCTGTTCATCATCCATTTTTCTCACTTAGTGCCAAGTCAATATAGTTTAAAACTATCAATTACACATGTCAGTCAGTTATATGTAATTGTCTCAGTAGCTTATGCATCTCATGCACACGCTCTCTCAATGTATCTTCAAGCGCTTCAATATTACGCTAAGATATTTACATCAGTATGGAGCGATGCTATTAGTACACTTGGGATCTCCAAGCCTTTTGCTATTCTCTTTAAGCATATGGCAACTTAGAGACTCCCATCGCATGTAATGCTCACTGAAACTGTACATATACATCTCCACTGTTTCTCACTCATACTGCGACTAAGGCACTAGAAAATAGAGGATTCCGATAATGGAAAGTGATTCTATTTAGATCATTAGTCTTTAATCACTTCCATATCATCATTTCTCTTTTGGACTCTTTATTGTCCACATATTCCTTTTATCAAGGCTGCATCTCACTTGCAGACTTTACTATGGATCATTTCTTGTAGTCATAGATCATGAGACAATCATTTCTCTCTATATTTCTTTTTATGTAGTTTGGTCATTCGATGATTGAATCCTCAATTATCCATTTAATCATCACATTATCTATACACTTCCACCATTTATCATTTCAAGGTGGTTATGTGTATGTATAACACTTTTCTACTTAGATACTGGCAGTAAACATATCGTTCCTCTTACTCTCTTGAGTACCATTACTTTCACTTGTCAAATTTGGTTTGATTTTACATCTAGCCACTGTCATGTGATAACCAACCTGAAATTACTTTTAGTCTTTATTTTGGGAACTACTCTATGTTCCCTACTTATCATTTTAGTCATTTTTTTTTAAGTGGTATGGTACTTTGCAATTAAAATCTTTTAACATTCCGCATACCATCTTTTCTTCACCCTTATTCATTTACCGACTTTAATTTCTTTAATTATATCTTATCTATAGAGCAGCTAATCCCATCACTCTTCTATATATCGACATTAGTATCTAGCTAGACTCATTATTTCTATATCTCGATCATTACCTCACTATCATTGACAGATTCACTGTCATTCTCAATCCAAGATTATACATCTCATAAAGAGATACTGTCTAGCCAAATCTCTTATTTGCCAATCTTAGCACAAGTTTGCAGTCTTTGAGACTTTCAAAGGTCATATAATCATGATGCTCATGTTCCATTTGTACTTTAGGCTCTATTAATATCTCCTCTATTTATTCATGTACGGATGCCTCATTTCTTAGGCTTATATACTTCACAAGGCAACTCATTAACCTTGTAACCTTAATAGGAACTCGTAAAAATTCACTCCGAGTTCTAATCATCATCTTATGGATATTAGTCTCCAATCTTTTATCTAAGGACGCTTTATACTGAGGCTAGTCTTATTAACTCCTCATGTATCTATGATCAAATCAATAAAGCGTCCATTTTCATGTAGATGAATACTTGTTCTTCATGAGAACTTTATTAGATGGTAAACATTTACTATATCACTTTCATTCATCTACATATCGAGGTCATCTGTATTTCTCTCGTTTACACTTATACAGACAACTTCATTATTCTCAATTTCACTATCTGTGTTTTCGTCATTTAGACCTTTACACATGAATTCCATTATTCACACAGTTTCTAGAGTTATTTTCTTAAGCTTTTCGGATTCTTTCTATATTCTCCGATATAAGCTTAGAATTAAATTCATATCCAAATCGAGTCAATGTTAGCTCGATTTTTCCAATCTATACAACTCTAAAAATTTTATCGGGAATCATATACAATGTTTTCTTTAATCACACATTTCTTATCATCTTGGACATTTCATCCTTGTGTCCTTTCATTTACACTGTGTATTCCAAGGCAGAGACATTCGATATTCAAATCATTTTGAATTATTCTCCACCTTAATTCACTTATTTCCGTATACCTCACAGCATTACTAATCTCATTCTAGTAAGCTGTATCAAGTACAATGGTTGTTAACACACTTTACAGCTAACCGTTTCATTACAGTTATTCACTTTAAAATCATTTCCATATAATGAATTCAGGCTTAATTCCCTTTAGTATATTATCCACGAGGTTTGAACCTTGGCACCCTTACGTACCTAGTTCCTTACACTCGTATTACCATTGAGATAATTGTAAGAGCCCCACCCGTTCGTATCGGCCGTCGACGAGCGTCACCTAGGCGATCCTTTCACCCCAGGTTTACCCTTACTAGTGAGTCGGTGATAACATAGTTCGCCTGCATCTCACAACACATGATCCACTACGGGTCGCCCATCATTGGGTCGCCCATCATAGTTCTGTCTCAAGGCTCCTGAAGAACCTAGATTAGCTATCATTTTCTTCTGTTTATCACTTACCGTTCTTATATATATTCTTCAATTTACAATACTCCATACAGTACATCAATTTGCAATGCATGACTCAAATGCTCCGGTTCTATAAATAAATATTCATTTAATACCTCAAAAACAATATAAATGTATAGAACAGTAATTAACCATACTGCTATGGATTTCATCATTTGTACTATTTACTTTCTCAGTCAATTTCTGTTTTCATTTCACTTTCCATAATATCTACGATCCCATAATAGTTATCCGAGTTGATACACTCATAATTCAAGCCCTTACAATCAATAACCGGGCCAATCATCTTATGGCATTCCATTACACTTTTTATCGGATCGCATCATATAAGGCCTCGGCCTGTCCGCCGTCTGCCTTTACACATGTGTACTATCCCTTTTGAGAATGCCTAGCCCGTTCACTAGGTCACCTCTCAAGGTTTTATCATGAGGCCTAGCCCGTTCACTAGGTCACTCACAGTTCACTTCCGTAATCTAAGTGTCAGTGGAATCAGTAATAGGGATCGATATATCCATATGACATCCTCTATGCCATTAATAACTCCATTATCATCAATTGATTCAAGATCTACTTAGTTTTATCACAATTCAGACTTTGCCCAACATAGGGGCATTTTCATCATTTTGACATTTATTCCTTTCTCCTCAGTATACATTTGAATCAACGAACTGATCATTTATGTGCTGATAGTATCCTTTCTCATACTAATATAAGCAATTTAATATCTTGTTTGATTTCGACAGAGAAGTCCACTAAATTCCATAATTGGATGGATTATTCTACTTGTAATTCAGCTTTATATTATCAATTTCTCTATCAAATCAATCAAATCCAACCTCTTTAGGTCTATTCTGACTCCCCATAAAATTTTGGAGGCAGGGGTATTTTGGTCATTTTTTATCAAAAAATTACTCTCTCTTCAAATTACTCTCAATCGGTGATCTTAAAGTCTATTTAATGATGATATTTCATTTCCCTCCTTTATACCATCACTTTTAGGTCTTAGTTCGGTTCAGACAGAAAAGTATTGGTGGGGCCCTCACGAGTCCTTTACTGGTCCTTACCGAACAGGCCTTCATTTAGATTATAAGATCACCATTTTTTTCGGTAATTTCTGAGCCTATTTTCCTCTTTAACCATCCTTAATGCATGATTCTCACCCCCTTCAAAACATTTAACTCAATTTACAATCATTTATTTTCTCTATGTATTTAGACTACAAGTACTACAGGGGATGTTAATCTTTTTCGACACATTTTCTTTCCAAAAGTATCGACAGACATCAGGCCAACCTTGCTCTGATACCATTAAATCTGTAACGATCAGTTACCACATTTTTCACCTTATTTTACACAATTTATCCAGTTGGGTTGTCTGTGATACTTCACTTTACACTTGATGTTAAACAATTTAATAAAATATTGTTAACGTTATACACATCCCCTATCTTATTTACAAATATGTAGTACTGTAGACATGTCTAAATACAGAAAATAAATGATCATACCTCATATATCTTAGTCGATCTATCACATTGTCCATTATGTGCAGCCGTAATCCACAAATATTAGATCTCACCATCATCCAAACCTGAAATGTTAAAATTAGGTAGTGAGCAAACCACGGCTCAGTAAGAGAGTTATATGTCACACTTGATATTCAGCTACTTGTATGCTGAAAATAATTTTTCGTTTTCTTCAAAATCTTCCTAGCTGGCTCTAGGCACACATGTAGGAAGGACACTACGGTCGGCTAGGGATCCAGATAGAGTAAGGCAGGTATTTTAAAATACCTGACTTGTTCCAGAACCTAGAAGCAACTGTAGAGAGTACTAATTCCGTTGTTTTCAAAACGATAAACTTTTCGTTTTTCCACAGAGTAAACCATTTATTTCTTTTCACATTCAGTATACTTTAAAACACGTGACAGTTCAGTAGTAAAACATTGGTTTACTTCTCTCCTCTTCAGTACAATAAAACACGTGACAGTACAGTGATTTGTAAATATCCAATCATTGGATAGTTACTTCTTCGATTATTTCTTTCTTAGAAATAATTCTTATGTTATTCTTTTAGAATAAACATTTATTTCTCTTTTCAAATTAGTAACTGTATCGTACAGTTCCGTAAAACAATATATTCAGTATTTAGTGAAACAGTATCTCGATACGGTTCAGTAAGTAACAGTAAACAGTAGCTACCAATTCAGTAAATAGTATACGGTAGCTTTCAGTTCAGTAAACAGTAAATGGTAGCTTTCAGTTCAGTAAAACAGTAATCAGTGGCTACCATTTCAGTAAACAGTATAGTTCAGTAAACAGTGTTTTGGTACGATTTTTCATCAGTAAATAGTACAGTATTTCAGTACAGTAAACAGTACAGTACAGTAAATAGGATTCCGTAAATCCTTTTAGTAAACAGTAAACAGTGAGACTAGGTATCACCCTACAATCAAATCATGCTATCTCGTCCCCTAGGGACACAGTAACAGTAATGAGATTTATGACCATGATCTATAATATGTCCTCGGTGTACGCTTGCTAGGCGATAATCCGAGACGCTGATGACTAGCTGGTCAATCAGCAACGTGACAGTATCAGTATGGTATGATGCATGAAGATCAGGGCCTAAGTCTCAAAACAGTATAAAACCGTACCATAGCCTTTATGGATTTTAAATACAGTAGTGTAAAACATTTCACAATTATCCATAAGGCTGACATATATAAATCATCACCTTTATGAAATTTATAAAATAAATAAACATTTTCAAAATATTTCATAAAGGTATAAATCATGTTTTCCATATGGTGAAAACAGTTATAAAATAGTCACGTTGAAAACACATCTCGTGACTGTGTCTTTTTTCACCGTAAAAACATATTCGCACGTTTTTCCGTGCTTTGTATTCAAAACATAGTTTTTAAAATTATTGGAATTTAATTCACATAATCTCATAATTTATGAAAAATAAAATATTTATTTTCCAAATTTATAAATCCCGTAACCATGGTTTCTTCTAAAAACATGTGTAGAGACCTTTAGTCTCGAATTTATAGTTTTCCATCATTTTTAACCTTTATGGAATTTATGTAATTAATTATTTTCATAATTAAAACCATAAAGGTTTTATATAAAATCAAGTGAATATTTAAAAAATATTTATAAAATATTCATTTCAATCCTTTTTATTTTCTATCTCGTTTCACGTGAAATATCACATACTGGGTGAATTTTCGGTGAATCTATTTTCACGATTCTTGAAAACATGAATATTTTAAATTTAAACTTCCATATATTCATGTTTTATGAAAAATACTTGATTTCTCGATTTTCGGGACTGAAAATCGTTTCTCGTGAAATCAAATCATTTATTATGATTTTCGGTGATTTTCGATAAATTTCAGTAATTTTTTCGATAATTTTTCGGCAGTATAACGGCTACCGATTTGGCTAGCCTCCTGCACAGAAAATACAGTTTATATTTCACAACCGATATTTCACCACAATTTCAAACCGATAAATCACCACAAATTTCAACCAATCAATGTCAATTGCATTTATAAAATTTAAATGCATAATTTGAAACATGTGGCCGAATATCCTTACAAGCGGCACATGTTTCCCTTACCTGTTTCGGGTCGGCGACTGCCTCTCGAAGGTCGCGCCCGTGTTCACCTCCCCCGATTCCATCGGCTCGGTCATCGAGGGGATTTTCTGGAATTTAAATTCTAAAAATTAGAATTTTTCCATAATTATTTAAATAAATAAATTATTTAAATAATTTAACACTTTCTAGGATTTCTTATCGATTCCAGTAATTCTCGGGATTTCCCGTAATTTTCGAATTCTCGGGAATTTTCCAAATTCCCGGAATTCCTTTTCTCTTTCTCTTTCTCTTTCTTCTTTTTCTTCCTTCTTTTTTTCTCTTTTCTTTTCTTTTCTTTTTCTTTTTCCTTTTTCTTTTCTTTTTCTTTTTCCTTTTCTTTCTTTTCCAACCGGACCGGCCACCTCCCCTCACTGCTGGTTCTTCTCCGGTGGCTGGTTCTCCGACGTTCGGTGGCTCAGCAACTGGCCAGCACCACGGTGAGTCTGGATCTGGCCTTCGTTCATCCCGAATCAACGGCACGGCGACGGATCTACTCGGTTTACCTTCGATTTTTTCTCCTTCTCCGTCGGCCTTCCTCCGCCGTCGTTGGCATCACCGGTGGTTCTCTTCTCCTTCCCCTCACCTCCGCCGAGGTTGAGGTGGTTGTGGCGGTGCCAAGACTGGCCGGCACCGCCGTTTTCTTCTTCTCCTTTCTCTTTCGGTTTCCGTTGGTTTTCCTTCGTTTTCCGACTCTGCTTCTTCCGTTTTCCGTCGCCAGTTGTCTCGTCTTCCTCTCCTGGGTTCACCGGCGACGTCTCTCGCCTCGCCTCTTCCTCTCTTTTGGCCGGCCGACATGGTCGGCTTCTTCATCGGGGAAGATTGGGTTTCCCCCGATTCTTCCTCTGTGTTCTTTTTTTTTAATTAGATATATATATATATATATATAAAATACCTATACTATAATAATATTATACATATAATATTATTTTATATATAGTATAGTATTAGATATACAATATATATAAAGATATATATATATATATGTTGTGTATTAAAAGATATATTTTATATATATATATATTATATATATATATCTATATACTTTAAATAAATAACATTTATATATATATATATATATTTATATTAATGTTATAATACAATATATATTGTATTTACAATATATAGACATATAAACTTTAATGTAAAATAACATTTACATTTTCCATATATGTATGTTTATATATATTTATATATATATATATATAAAATATTATACTTGTATACATATGTACTATTTAAATTAATAAAATAGTATATATATAAATATACCACTGTATATTAATATATACTATATAGTATTTCAGTACATATGTATTTGTATAAAAATACATTTATATAATTTATAATTATATAAATATATTTCTCTTTTATTTCTTATTTTCTTATTTAATTTGGATTTTCCATTATCCAAATTAAATTTCCTCTTTTATTATTTTCCGAATTTCCAAATATTCTTATTTCCAATTTAACTTCCTTCACTCGGATTTCCACCATCCGTTCCTTTCTCAATTCTCGGGATTTTCACCAATATCCCGTTCTCACAATTTTATTTATTTATTTCGACTTCTCTATTTGCTTTAATATTAATTTCCAATAAATGAAAAATTTACGGTTATCACACAATGGGGCTTTGGTGTATCCATGGCAGTTGGATTTGGGTTTTTATTTTTGTAAAGCATTACATACTGTTTTTTATTACGCATTGTTTAATATTTATAAATATTTTGTGATTTTTTTATTATCAACCTTAGTACTTTTTTTAAGTTGGTAAATATGTTACATTTATTAATTTTTACATTGCAAATATTTTGAGGAAAAAATATTCTTAAATCAAAATACAATATTTACCTAATAAATTTCTAAAAGAAAACTATATTGTTCTTCTTCATCTTTCGGATAAGTTTGGCACACCGGTTGCACTGGTGTTGTGCAATTGGTTGCCTAGGTGGTAGAAAGACAAAAAAATTAGAGAGGGAAAAGTACATTTTTGCCCCCTAATTTCATTTTTTTATAATTATTTTATTTTAAAATATAAAACCTTAATAGTAATTTTATTATTTTCAATCTAACCGGAGTCAATTTTACCGTCCATCTAAACTAGCCCTTCATCTTTCATCTTTCTTTTCCCTAAAGCCTAAAGTTTTCATTATTCTTATTCTCCAACTTCAAATCAAGGGGAAAAATGACAAATTTTAATAATTTAAGTGAAAATAGTATGAACATAAAAGAAGATAAGGTAAGGTTCAAGGGAAAAAGGTTGGAAAAATTTGATAGCATTTATCTCACTACTCGCGCAAGGTAACTTGTGCGAGTATGTTATTGCAATGGGGGACTTCTCCTTATGGAATTAGAATAAATTAGATAATCTCCAAACAAACTTCTCAACCACAACACAATTTTCACTTCCAAATTTGAATAAACAATAAACCAAAAATCAAAATCAAACCTTATAACTAAATAATTTAGGGATTTCTTCTGATTTTAGTTTAGAATTAGGAAATAGGTTTAGGATTTACGACGAAGAAGACAATGCTGTTAGGGAAATGGTGCAGTAATAGAATATGGAGAAATTGGCAATTTTAAGAGATAAGAATAATATTTTATAGTATATTTAAAAGTAGGATATAATGATGAATAAGTGAAGTGTATTTAAAAATTCTCTTTCTTTTTGGGTCATATTTAGTTATGCTACCCATGAATTGAGCATAGTAGCCTTATTGTTAGATGTGTACACAGTAATTTGATAGTATAGTTATTTTCTTGTAAAAACATTGGATACTGTTTGTGTCACATCTTGAAGAACATAACAGTTCATACAAATTTCAATAACTTATGCGAAAGTATAGTATTTTGGGCTAACTTTTTCTTTTATTCTTATAGCAATGGTTTGATATGTGCGTAGTGCTATATTATAAAATCGAGTATCTAGGTACCTAATTTGATTTAAGGCATTTTGCCTAAGGTCATAGTCGGAAATCATAATGATCCATAATCATTTAAGCCACTAATTCTATTCCCACATAAGGCATTTTATCATGTGATTTTTCTTTTTCTTTTTTAGAGTACATATCGTGAATGGTCCTTGAACTTTGCATGTATTTTTAAATTGGTCCTTAAACTTTTAAAAGTCACTTATTGGTCCTTATACTTTAAAAAACAACTCATTTTAGTCCTTTTGTCATAGTTTTTGTCTAAAGTAATGTTAAATGCCAGTTGGCACCACTTGTGTACAATTCCTTTTAAAAAATTGTATTTTTTAAATAAAATTCCAACAAATGCTTCACCTTAAAGCAAAAGAAACGTTTGGAAGTTTATGGAAGTTCCAAGATTCATCTTGGGATTTTGGGAATCATCTTCCACATCAAGTTGATTCCACAAAGAGGATGTCTTGGAAGATTAGACTGCATGATTGTGAAGATGGTTTTTCTATGGTTAGTCTTTTATTTTATTTTTTATTTTGATTTTTTAAGGATTTTTATATTGATATATAGATTGATTAAAGATGTTATATTGAGCCTTATCCTCATTGCTTGAATGTTATTGCTTGAACATATCGTTTGATGATGTAGCTGATGTTCTATTGTTGTTGGTTATGTTTGTATTAGTTTGATGATGCTGTTGATGTTTTGTTGCTATTGGTTTATGGTTATATATGATGTTGCTTGCTATTTTATTGCTTTATGTTTGTCCGTTTCATGTTTGTTTATGTAGTTGTTATTAAACATATTGCATTTTTTTTGGTAAATATTATAGAGGAATCTAGTATCTACTTCACAATTTGTCATGATCTGATTATAACACTCGATACTAACTTTTCCTTGATTTTATGATTGGTTGGGCTATCTACAGTGTCCACAAACTCAGTTTACATGATACTAACTTTTCCTTGATTTTATGATTGGTTGGGCTATCTACAGTGTCCACAAACTCAGTTTACATGTCAACCAGTGTTCTCTTTCTTAGAATCTGAAATATTCATTACCAATATATAACTGAATGATCAAAATGTAACCTACATTCAACTACTACACATTTAATACACTACAGTGCAGTTTATATCCCTTGTACAAGATACATACATAGTAGCACTGTACATACATCGTCTGAACAAAAAAAATAAATTAGTATACCACTACAGTCCCCGATAACCGCCTAAGGGATACTAAGCAGAAGTCTTCCCGGAATAGAATAAGTCTACCATAAATAATCTGGAAGGAAAGTAAGGAGGTGAGCTTGCGCTCAGTAAGAAATATATATAAAAGAGCTGATACTATGTATAACTACATACGTGTATCTTAAACATGTTCCTACACTCAGATTCACTATAAGTACAGAATTAGGCACTTTATTGAAAGGATACTATAATTGGTTAGGTAATCAAGTTAGTATGAAAGAATACTTTAAAGCATCTCACTTGTCCCAATCCCTAATTTCGACTATAGGGAGTTTGATATAATTTATTCAATAAATAGTTCAGAGGTATTGTTTCCAATCAATTATTTCGTAAGTAATTCAGAAAACAACTAATGATCACTCAATAAATAGTACGAAGTTTCAACTTAGTAAACTGTTCAATAAAACAATCAGTAATTAGTATGGTAAATAGATGATTAGATTTAGCAAAAACTCAGTAAAACAGTTTAGTTGATCAATTTCATTGGACACTAAGTAAATCAGTACGATAAAACAAATCAGTAGCAGAACAGTGGAGACTAAGCAACACCCAATAGCATCATGCAGTATAAGTATCCCAATAAGAGAGTAATAATAATATGTATGGCCATACTCGATAATGGTCCACTGTGAACACTAGTTAGGTGACAGTTATGGGTGTTGAAGACATAACTAAGGTCAATCAGCAACTGAACACAAACTCACTCAAATAAGCATGATAAACCTAAAGGTACTGAAGAGTCAACAGTCTCAAAATAGTATATAAAACAATGGAAAACATCTCAAAGTTCAATTTATTAAATCAAATCTTCAAACAGTCCATAAATCAATAATATTAGTGACAATGACAGTGGTTATGAAAATATTCGACAAATATTCTCAGTTTAGAATTCAGTATTCAAAATATTTTATTTACTATAAAAATATCACTAATAATCATAGGTATCTTGAAAACTGGGAAATCATTAAAATCAGCATTGAAAATTGAGTTACAAATTATGCACTCTTAGCGACCTATATACAACTCTTAACTCTTTCACTCCTTAGTTTTACCTCAATCACATTTACAGTTTACCCGGGTGATTCTAGGGTTTTAAGTTCGGTTTACAAAATTTTGACAGTATAATGGTAAGGTCAATCCTAACCTTCTTGCATTAGAAACACAGTTCAATTACTACATTCAAAGTTTCCCAACCTCAATCCATTCACGGTAGCCAATCACATACGATCATAATTTAACCATTATTAATGTAACACAGTATCCTTACGCCTCTTACATATATCTCTTACCACTCAAATTCTGCCGAATCATTGGCTAGCACCATTATTCTGCACCTAACTTATGAGCTACAAACACCACACAAACACAATCAATTCATCACACTTTAGTTATAATAAGTTTATAACTTCTTGAAATCTACTACATTGCCTATTATAACTACAAATTCGGTCTCTCTCTTAACCAAGCTTTTTAGTGTGAGAAGACAATGTTAAAGATGATGGCTGGCTATGAGAGGAAGAAGAGGTTAGAAAATCCTATTAAAATAATATCTTTGAGGCAAATAACTAAAATGCCCTTAGGTTCCAATTTTACCCTTCACACTTCAACTTCCATTTAAACAGTTAGTTTAACTTCCAATGTCACGTCCGGAATTAGAAAATTCCGAACCAAATTTTTCCTTTTAAAACACTTATTCATTTACAATCTTTTGGTTTGGATTCGGTGTCAGTGTAAGCTCACTCTACATTTTTTTTATCAGTAAATTCCTTATACTATCAAATAAATAAATAATCAGAAATTTAATATAGCTACAGTCTAATATTTATCCATCCAACTTACATCCCACTTTAGAAATTTACATCCTATTTCAATAAATACACTTGCTGTGAAATTACATGTTTGAATATAAATGTAAATATGTACCTGATTATTTATTACTTGAAAACTTCTAATACTTTCTTCAATAATCTGGGAAGTAGTGGTAAACACATACACTGAAAACTATTTGGCGGAAGGGAGTAAAGGGGGTGAGCTTTGGGAAAGCCCAATAAGAAACATATATAAAAGTGTTGAAAACATTATAGAATACTTTAGAAAATATATCATAAAGTATTTCAATATATAACTCATTTATAATCCATATTTGAAAATACTACAACAACCAATAACTCGTTCTGTAATAATAAACAGTTCACTTTCAGTAAATAGTTCAGTTATCATTAGACAATTCTTTCAATAATAGTACAAAGTTTAGTAATAGTAAATAATTCAGTACTAGTTATA
The DNA here is from genome assembly GCA_031772115.1 of Heritiera littoralis. NCBI lineage: Eukaryota > Viridiplantae > Streptophyta > Magnoliopsida > Malvales > Malvaceae > Heritiera > Heritiera littoralis. The sequence goes on from JAPDPK010000055.1 coordinate 1,696,569, forward strand.
ATTAAAAAAAAATAGTATAGTAAACAATAATAGTAAAGGGAGACCAAGCAACACCTTGAATATATCATGCTATAATCCTCGTAAAGAAATAATAACAGTAACATGTGAGACATATGACCATAATCTATAATTGTCCTCAGTCATACACTAATCAGGTGTCAACCAGAGCGCTGAAGATTGGATCAGTATCAACAGCTTCACATATCACATATCATATATCAACATGATATGGGGCCTATCTGTCTCAAAATAGTTCGTAAATCGTATAAACCGTAAAGGAAATCACGTCATAACACAAGTTTTAAGAGAAATATATATCTGATGCAGAAATAAAAACTTATAAAATATTCACAATTCAATTTTCACTTCTGAAAATATTCCATTTCACTTTAAATGGATGCTGGTACACTTACACATATAAAATTCAAAAACATAAATATTTAAATATAGTTTTCCGTGTATAAACCGTATATAAACCGTTAATCTGAAATCATGCAGTAAATAATTTCAATACCGTTAAACAATTCAGTTCCACTACAGTGTAGTACACAATTCAGTACACTGTGCAATAAACAAACAACTTAAAACGCATTTGGTTATGTGAATAAATTATATTTTTCCCCTTTTAGAAAAATTGATGAAAACGGTTAAGAATAGAATATCAGAAAATTTCTAAGAACACGTAAAATATTTCTAAGCAATTCTTATATATGTTCCTTACCTCGAGTTCATGCAATATCTCTACGTTCTCACTATCGCTTGTGAAATTCTATTTTCCAGAATTTCCACTCTGCACAGTAATATCATCTTATATCATATTTCATATCACCATACCACAAGGATAATAAATATTCCATAATTTCTATTTTACATGTATCATTCTCTACTCTTGGTTTATTTTGTTTCCTATTAATTACCTCAATATAATTACAATTAACTCCTATCCTTTTTTCTAACTTCAATAACACCAATAATTCATTACTTTTAATTTATTTTTCCTCACTTAATAAATTATGGAAATCCAATAAATCATAAAATTCCAAATTTCTTCCATCAACTAAAAATTCATTCTTTTCCTCACATTTAATTCCACCAACAATTCCATTACCATTATATTTTATTTATTCATTCTCATACCATAAAATTCACATTGAAATCTCATTGTCACACTTAAACTATATTCCTTCTCATAATCATAATTTATTCTCTTTACAATTTAGTTCACTAATAACTTTATTAATATTGATTACCTCATGCCTTCTCTAATAAACATCAAAATTTAACATGATCAACTTGTAAACCAAACTTGATTGAGTATATCTTCATGCCCCAAAATTCATTCTTTTTCAAATTCAACTTTCACAAATAATCCTATTATCCTTTATTCATTTTTCTTTAACTATTTAGCTATAAATTTAGCATAAGGATCCCTTGTATTGTGCCTTGGCCGATTATATCATATTCCACAATCTTATTCTCCTCTCAAATTTAACTTCACCATTAATTATTTTTCATTATTAAATTAATTCTAAAGTTACTATATAATAGAAATTACATTAACACTATGTTATTCTACTACGGCCAAATATTCCTCCTTTTCTCAATTTAACTTGTAAATATTTCCATTCACTTAATATATTTTTCATTTATTTATTTTATATTTCAAATTTTATAATTCCTTTTTTTTCCAAAATAGTTATGGTCGAGATTCCCCTTACAATTCCTTCTTATTGCTTTTCATTCTTTTCTTGATTCAAATTCTAATTTTATAATTTCTTTCTACTCAATAAATTTGTTATACACCCATTTTATATTCAGTTTTGCGCCATTTTCGTGTCCCACAATTTTGGCCGATTGCCCTCTTTAGTGACTCGAGCCTGTGGTTTTCTATTCTTTCTGTTCTCCATTTTTATTTCATAATCAATCCTACTCACTTAGGCCTTTTTCAAACACCACAGATTCATCAATATCATCACCATTATTCATGCCACTTCATGGCCGGCTGACACCCAACCTCACGCACACTTCCCTTGTTTTGCAAGATCATCATCAAACCATGTTTTCCAATCAAATTTTCTCACCATTTACTAAATATTACCCAACAAACATCAAAATCATTAAGATTTCCTTTAATTTCCTTCCCTAACCGAATTTGTCCAGCATTTCCATACTCTTATCTAATTTAATTCAAAGCTAAAATCACCTCATCTATACATAAAACAAATGAATACTATACTTAAGATCAAACAAAACCTCATCAAAGTGCTTTACCTTAAATTTTCCATTTATTTACATTCATACGTTTAAGAACACTTTATTATTTTCTAATTTTAGATTTTAATTTATACTTTTATTAAATTATATTTATTTAAGTCAATTGAGTCAAATATTGACTAGTTTGACCATCCCTCATGTTAGATGACTATTTTACCCGTATATAATATCATTTTTTCACTTATGTCCCATTATTTATTTAATCCTTCAAATTCAGATTTAATATTTAATTTCCATTATTTGTCCTATATTTAGGTCAAAAATGGTCAACTATTGACTCTTAAAATAGTTTGACCAGCCTTGGGTAATAAAATTATCGAATTACCCTCAACCGTAAAATTGCATAAATTCCCACTTTTACGCTTGATCTCTTCTATCAATTCACATAATCTAAAACTTTATTACATATAAAATTATTACCTTAAATATCATCGTTCTAGGGTCTCACTTTCATCTAGACAGAGAAAGTTCTGGTGGGGTCCTCATCGAGTATCTCTCTGAACCTTATTGAACAGACCGTTTAATTAAATATTTTAATAATAAATTTCTCTTTTTTAATTTCTTACGCTCAACAACTTATTAAAATATAAAAAATTCAGGGCTCTCACATGCAAAATATCTCATTCAATCATAAAACATATCTATTTAACATATTCTAATCATTGAATATGCCTTCGATAAGGTTCGATTGATCAAATGGGTGAAATTACCAAAATAGCCTTAACCGTCGAATTGTGTAATTTTTTGCTTTTACATGTGATTCAGTCTATTAATTAACATGGCATAAGACTTTTTCATACGAGGATTTATTTATGACTGTCAGTTGGTCTCAAATCAATTCAGATTGACCATTATTTACCAAAGTTTTCACAGCTTATAGACTTAATCGTCATTTTTGAAATTGTTGCACGTTTTTCAAAACATGCACAAATAGAGGAAATTTAAGATGAGAATTCTTACTATCTCAGTATTTTGCTCTAAATATCAATATTGTAGGGTTTCATGTCCATCCAAGCAGTAGAAGTCTTAGTGGAGCCCACAGTCCACACATTAGTGTATATGAATAGCTATAAAACATCTTATTTCACCAGCTTCAATAACAGTATGTAATAGTAATAGGAAGTGTGAATCTCACATCCTCCCTACCTTAGGAAATTTGGTCTCCAAATTTGACTCGGCCTATCAGTCGAACAACTTAGGATATTTTTCCTTCATTAGGCACTCTAATTCTCAAGTAGCTTCTTTTGTTGAATGGTACTACTAGAGAATTTTAACTAGAGGAATCGTCTTAGACCACAATACTTTCTCCTTTTGATCCAAGATTCGAACTACTTTCTCTACATAACTCATATCTTCCCTGATCTCTAGAGGTTCGTGCTGAATTATGTGAGATGCATCTGGATGATACTTTCGCAACAAAGAAACATGGAAGACATTGTGTACCATGGATAACCTTGGTAGTAATGCTAATTGGTATGCCATATCTCCCACTCGATCTAAGATTTCAAAAGGCCCAATATATCGAGGACTCAACTTCCCTTTCTTTTTGAACTCATAAAGCCTTTAGATGGTGAAACTTTCAGGAACACTAAATCCCCTACTGAGAACTCTAAATGTTGGTGTCTAGTATCTGCATAACTTTTCTGCCGACTCTGAGTAGTCTTCAGTCAATCATGTTAGCTTTAAATTGATAATTAAATATTTTGAAATGAGAAAAACTTAAGCACAATTAAATGTTTAATATTTATATGTAAATTTGCATAAAGCCTTTACAACAATATCAAGTGCAAGTATATATTGAAAATATTTTATTACAATGCACATAGAAAAACATGAGACTAAGTAATTTTCCGTTGAACAAATTGATTAAAATTTTAAGAAAATTACTTAACGAATGTTTGGATCAAATTTTCACTTGACTAAGTTAAGAAATACTTACATGAACTTGAGAAATGACTTGGGAATAAAGACTACACTTATTTCAACTAAAAATTGCCCAGAAAAGTCAAGTTATGTGGAAGGGATCAATCCCCTTCTTCATGGGATTGATCTTTGAATGGCAGAATGCTTGGAAAGTATGAGTTGGACAAGAGGGATCAATCCCTACCCTTAGATTATTGATCTCAAGGAGGCAGAAACTCAAGAAAAGTCTTTTCAAAGCTGCAAAATCGATCCCTTTAACCCAAGGATCGATCCCCTATCACGTGAAATATGCCCAATGGCTAATTTTTAAGGGTTTCAACGGGAAGAATTGCATTAAATGCTCCAACAACCGTTTTCAACTCTTGAGGGACTGTAAATACATGCATTTATGTTAATTAAGGGTAGAACAAGCATTATTTCATCTTCCTCAACTTTCAAGCATGAATTTAAAGCTCAAATCTACTCTTCTTCATACTCATTGTACTTTTTTTGTGTATTTCTACCTTTGAGAGGTTTTTTTTATTGTACACAACCCATTTAAACTCAATTCTCTATTCCAAAGGGGAGTGCAATCTTGTAAGGCTATCTTGTGAGTGATTGGGTAACTTCATAAGGGAAAAATTTAGAGGTTTCTACCTAAGCCTACAAAAGGAAGTGTTGAGGTCTCTCCACACCTTGAAGTGGCTTGTATTGAATCATAAAGAAAAGTGGAATCAACCCCTTAACAAGAGGATCAAAGAGAGAGGACGTAGGCAAGAGATTGGTTGAACCTTTATATATCTTGTGTTTGCATCTTCTTCCTTATTCTTTAGTTATTGTTTTCATTAATTTATTACGCAATTTGTTAAGGTAGTTTGTTGAGCTTTAAAGTTTAGAATTAAGGCCAAAAACGAATTCACCCCTCTCGATGAGCGAACAGATCACATATAATCCAAACATCCTTTAAAGCTTGCTCAACAAGATAAAGAGCTAACATCTTTCGGTCACCCACTTCTTCCCTACCAATAGGAGAGTGACATCTCTGAGTATACAAAGCTTTATAAGGTGCCATGCTGATACTAGAGTGATAACTATTATTATAGGCAAACTCTGCCAATGTAATGGTCATCCAAAGAACCTTTGAAGTCAAGTGCACAAGCTCTCAACATATCCTCGAGCATCTGAATCATACGCTCAAACTGACCATCAATTTGTGGATGAAAAGTTATGCTAAAGTTTAGTTGAGATCTCATGGTATCCTAAAAGTGCTCCCAGAAATGAGAGGTAAACTGAGAATCTCTATCAAAGATAATGCTCACTAGGACTCTATGCAACTGGCAATCTCTCTGACATACAAATCGGCTAAGGCACTCAGGGAATCCATAGATTTCATGGCAATGAAGTGGGCTGACTTCCTTAATCTATCCACAATAAACCATATCGCATCATAGTTCCTTCTAGTCCTTGGTAATCCCATGATGTAATCCATAGTGATATGCTCCCATTTCCACATCGATATCGGTAATGGTCGAAGCAATCCTACTAGTTTCTAATGCTCTACCTTTACATGCTGGCAAGTGAGATGTCTTGCAACAAACTCAATGATGTCTTGCTTCTTAGGGCACCAATACACTTTACAAAGATTATGATCCATCTTATTTCTACCTGGATGTAAAGTGTACCTCTAAGTACGTGCCTCTATCAAAATTAGTTCCCTCAACTCTTTATCCTCGGAAATACAAATCTGCCCCTGAATCTACCAATCCCAAAGTCTAACTGAGTATCCAACTACACTTGACTGGCAATTTCAATACAATCAAATCCTCTCTCTGAGCATTTTTGATTCGATCCATCAAGTTTGGCTCAATCTAAAGACTAGCCGTCATACCATTTCTCTCAGAAAGAGTAACATTCAAAGTGAGGCCTACAAACTATTCTAACAGATCGTACTCCCGAACCATCATGTAAGAGACCATACCTATGTGTTTCCTACTCAAAGCATTTACTACCATATTGGCTTTCCTTAGGTGGTACAACATCTAGCAATCATAATCTTTCAGCAACTCCATCTATCTACACTAGCTCATATTCAATTCACACTACAAGAATAGATATTTGAGACCTTTATGATCAGTGTATACTTGAAACCTTTCATCATACAAATAATGCCGCCATAATTTCAAAGCAAACACTACAATAGCTAGTTCCAGATCATGGGTAGGATAATTCTTCTTATATTCCTTCAACTGATGAAAACCATAAGCAACCACTTTACCTTTCTACATAAGCACACATCTCAGACCAAGTGAGGAGGCGTCGCTATACACTAAAAAATCCCATGAACAATTAGGAATGGTGAAGATTGGTGTTGTGGTTAATCTGCACTTCAGTTCTAAAAAACCGCGCTCACATGTATCAGTTCATTCAAACTTTACATCCTTGCATGTGGGGTGTGTTAAAGGAGTAGCCAATCTAGAAAAATCCTCAACAAATTAATGATAATACTTGGCTAGACCTAAAAGCTCTGAACCTCAGTTACCGATTTCAGCTTTTCCAACTGTACAATAGTCTTTAGATAACACATACCCCGAAAATGAAATTTGATCTAGCCAAAATTCGCACTTACTCAACTTAGATAGAGCTTCTGATCTTTGAGGGTCTGCAGAACAATATATAGATGCTCCTCTCAAGACTTAGAATATACTAGAATGTTATCAATTAACACGATGACAACTTGTCTAGGAAAGGTTTGAACACCTCATTCATCAAATTCATGAAAGTTGCAGGGGCATTAGTCAATCCAAATGGCATAACCAGAAAGTCGTAATAGCCATACCGAGTCTTGAATGCAGTTTTAGGGACATCTCCTTCTTGAATCTTCAACTGGTGATATCTAGTTTGAGATCAATCTTAGAGAATATCTATACACCCCTTAGCTAATTAAACAAATCGTCTATTCTAGCAAAGGATATTTATTCTTAATAGTAACCTTATTGAGTAACTGGTAATCTATGCACAATCGTAAGCTACTATCTTTCTTTTGGATAAAAAAGATTGATGCACCCTACGGAGAGACACTAGGATGAATAGTAAAGCCCCAGATCACAAAGCAGGGTCACCTTACTCATCCATACTGTCCGCTTTGGGTCCAGACCACGAAGCAGGACCCTCACGGATTTCTCGAGAAATCATTTCCCAATTCGCGTCCCGCATGTCTCAAACCCTTGACTTCCTCAAGTTGTTGAGACATGCTAACCAATTGTCCTAGTCCTAGGACAATTGGTTAGCATGTCTCAACAACTTGAGGAAGTCAAGGGTTCGAGACATGCGAAACGCGAATTGGGAAATGATTTCTCGAGAAATTCGTGAGGGTCCTGCTTCGTGGTCTGGACCCAAAGCGGACAGTATGGATGAGTAAGGTGACCCTGCTTTGTGATCTGAGGCCTTACAATAAAACACGCGTTTTATTGTAAGGCCCCAGTTCACCAAGCAAGGTCACCTTACTCACCCGTACTATCCGCTTTGGGTTCAGATCACCAAGCAAGACCCTCACAGATTTGTCCCAAGGGTCCTGAAGAACTCAGGATAAATTCCCTTGAGCGCGTCCGTAGTGACTCGAACCCTTGGCTTCCTCAAGATGTCAAGTCACTACTAACCATTAGGCCTAGGCTTAATGGTTAGTAGTGACTTGACATTTGAGGAAGCCAAGTGTTCAAGTCACTACAGACGTGAATTGTGAGTGACCTAGTGAACGGGCTGAGCCTTAAGACAAAGCCTTGAGGGGGCCATGTGGGCCCGCCAAAGAGGACAATACGGATGAGTATGGACCTAGTGAATGGGCTAGGCCTTTACATGAATAAATCACTTGTCTAGTAACTCCTAGAGCTGCTTCTTGAGCTCATTAAACTTTACCAGTGCCATTCAATAAGAAGGCTTAGAAAGGAGGTCTGTACCGGGTACCAAATCAATGATGAATTCTATCTCTCGATCAGGAGGTAGCCCCAGTAATTCATTCAGAAACACTTCTAGAACATCCTTAACCATAAGAATCTCGTATAACTCCAGACGTTCTTTTCTACGTCCTCCATATATGTAATGACCCCTTTAATAGCAAATATAATTCTTCAAATTTCATACTTATACAATTTTCACTAAATAGTTTACTTCATTACTACTCAGAAAGCTTTACAGTGTAGCTTTCAAGATGAGAGTTACATACTTAGTGTTACAATCTAAACTAACATGATTTTCAGCTAACCAATCTATTCCTAATATCACGTTAAAATCATACATATTAAGCAAAATTAGTTTAGCTATTGTTTCCTTCTCTCCTACCTTTATTTTACAGTTACAATACATAATATCAATCATTTGATATTCTCTAAAAGGTGTACTAATCTGGAATAGATGTTCTAAAGGTTTCGGTTCTATTGGTATTTTAACAGAACACATAGGAGACAAAAAATAATACATAGAGCCTCGATGAGAATGCAAGTACAGTTATATCGAAAATAAAAATCTTATCCTTAATGAAGTGTCAGTAGACTCCTTATCGATAGCATACACTTTGCCCTGAGTTCAGCCTTCTTTACTTTCTTTGCAGCTGTAGCTCTCTTCAGCTGGGATGGTGCAACCTTATCTGGTTCCTTAGCAGTTGCTATTGTCTACTGAGTTCTTATTATTTGGGCAGTACTTAACCAAATGCCTAGTCTGTCTACATCTAAAACAAGCTTTGGTAACATACAACTTACCACAATACCAACATCTTGTCACAGTACCTTTTTGTGTAGCAGTGGAGCTATCAGGAGTAGTGGACTTAGTAGGTGTAGGCTCAAAAATCTTAATCCCAGTGACTTTGGCCTGCTTAGCCGATCTCTTCTTGAATTTATCATCGAAGCTCTTTTCAAATATTTTCATAGATATCAACTCACATGAAATCAAATATTCAAATACAAATAATATCAACTGCTTTCAAATAGATGGGAGACAATTAATATCAAATAGAATCATGCACCAAGTAATTCTCATCATGGATACCGCAAATATATCCCATAGGGATAATCAAGAGAGATAATGGATACAACAAATATATCCCGTGAGGGATAATCTAATAGAGGGATCTCATGAGGATACCGCAAATATATCCCGATAGGGATAATCCTGAGAGATATCAAATAAATGGCGTACCCACGTATGGGCCAGGGATCCTCCCTAAAGCCGAAACAAGTAAAAGACTCATGGCCATTGTCTATAGCCCACAGTTTCACTAGTCAGGTGCCTTACTACGAGTCTGAGGGCTGGACTAGAGCTCCTCAGGCAAGTACAAGTAGCAAATAATGTGCATGCTCTTTCGAGAGATTGATAGTCTCCAAAACCTTATTCATATAGGTTTTAAAAAGTATAAATATCTTTTCTTAAAAATAGGTTCTCAAAACCTTTCTTTCAAATAGGCAGTCGACTGGTCTTTATGGCAGTCAGCTGCTAAATCCCGTTTTGCCTTATTGAATTTCTTCTCCTCTTTGAAATTCAATTATTTTATTTTTCAAAATACAAATAGCGCAGTCGACTGGTCTCAAATAGCAGTCAGCCGGTTTTGAAACAGAATGTTTCCCGAGAAATAACAGTGGACTGGCCCCCTGGGCAGTTGGCTGGTTTTGAAACAGAATGTTTCTGGACAAATAGCAGTCGACTGGCCCCCTTGGCAGTCGGCTGGTTTTGAAACAGAATGCTTTTTAAATAAAAGCAATCGATTGTCCCATATAGCAGTCGACTGGTTTGAAATAGAATGGTTTCTGGGAAAATGGCAGTCAACTGGCTTACATAGCAGTCGACTGGTTTATCTCGATTTTCGAAAATCTCCGCTTTGATTGTCTCTAAACAGTCGGCTGCTACTTAAGGCAGTCGGCTGCTCCTAGCCTAATTGGTACTTGGAGTATGACCCAAATGGTACCCTTTTTCCTGCAACTAAATCAGCTGTACTTCTTCCCAAAGTAGTTCAAATTCATTAAAAACATGAGGACATAGTCTCCCTACGTCCGTTACGTAAATTCCTTACCTCAAATAGCAAATAAATCCCCAAGTTGGCTGCACCAACACTTGTCCTTTTTCTTTACTTCTTTAAGCTGTAAACATCATAACAATTAAACTTTAATACACATACTCTACCAACTCTAAACCATCCTTAAAATCAATTAAAACCTTCTAACTCTCTTACCTTTGCTATTCACCAACTTTCAAGATTTCTAGATCTCCTTACTCACTTGGATCTAGCCTTTCATATTAAAGGCATAGCTTAAGCTATCGAAAAGGATCGTTTTTCGTTTAAGGAACTTAACGAATCGATAGCTTGAGATAGTGGTTTGTCAAGGTGAGAAACTTGGACACTTAGAGGAAAAATGGAAGCAACGAGAGGGAGAAGGGCTTGAAGGGTGATGCTGCCGTGTGGAAGAAGATGATGATGAGTCATTAGGCTTCATTTAATGTATTAAATGCATTCTAATCCCATTCATCTCAGCCATACCATTGACCCTTTAACCCATTAAATCATCTCTTCTCTTTATTATCTCAGCCACATATCTGATTTTATTTCTTGATTAATGGACTTTCAATTCTCTTTATTTCTTACATGTTCCATACATCATTCATACATCAGAATTTTCATATTTATTCAATTTTTTTTCTGAAATACTATACAATTAACGAAAAATTTACAGGAAATTGGGGATTTAACAATTGCCCTGTATGAAAAGAGATTTCAAAGACTATTTCAAGAAAGCATAAATGTCATAGCAAATAGCTATATGACAAATGTTTTGAGACTATAAAGTACTTAATGATTATGCACTTCTGTATATGTTCATGGCTAAGAAGCTCTAGTCCAGCCTTCAGTGTTACAGATGTCACCCGACTACTGTTCACTGTAGCCATCGACATTTGGCCAAATTGTCTCTGTTATGTATATATTGGCTAGGAGAGGATTCCTGGCTCCTACAGGAGTACGCCACATGATTCAATGCATAATTCTGTTAATATACAAATAGTCTCTCTGCCATATGATGTATGTTTTGATGAAAGTATATGACGTATGTTTTAAAGAAAGAATATGATGTATGTTTTGATGCAACTATGTGAAGTGTGTTTTGAAGAAAGTATATCAAATATAATTTCATATGACGTTTTGAAAGAAGTATATAATGTATGTTTTGATGTAAGTATACGAGCATGCTTTATAATGATTTACATGACATTATAGAACCAAGCAGGAAAACTACATATAGAGGCATAGTACGCTCTTTTACATATATTTCTTACGATCGTAAACTCACCCTTTTACGAATATTTTTCCACAGACTATCTGTAGTGATCCATTGCTCTAGATAGAAGAGCTTACTAGTGGATCTTTAAAGTTTACCTTCGAGAGACGCTTCCCAGTTAGCATTGAAGGTATACGTATGTAATTATGTAAAGTAAATTGTAATTCAGCTACGGTACAGTACAAGATAATAATTTTATATATAAGATGTCAGGGATTTAAGTTAGAAATGATGCATAAGATCCCGTGGTATGAAATGATATATGTACTTATCATTAGTCTTTGTTATTGAAAATAAATTATTCATATTAAGCTGTTAAAGATTAAGCTTAAGAAGAAGAATGAATGACATTGATGAACGAATCAAATCAAGTAGTATAAGATAATAAAGAAAAAGTTAGATGGTAAAGATGGAGTGACGGGGACATTACAATAAGTCTTTATTAGTTAATTACTGGGAAGTTTGCCTAATCGAACTTATGAGTATTGATCTCTGAACTTACAAGTATTGATTACCAAACTTACAAACAATGATTTCCGACTAATGTTTATTACATCGAATATCAGTTTATCGAATATTGTTTATCACATTGAATATTGTTTTTTTGAAAAGTGCATCATTTATAGTAAAAGTGATGTGTTTATTCAAAAAGGGCACCATTCATTGTAAAAGTGATATGCTTATCGTACAAATGCATCGTTTATAGTAAAATGTGATGTGTTTATCATAAAAATGCATTATTTTATTGTATCCATAATCACATCGATTTATCAAACATTGAATTGTTTTTATAGTATTGAATAATAAAAACATGACATAGCTAGGACTATTTAGTTGTGATGTCAGGTTCAAGAAAAAATAAGGTACTTGAAACTATTTTTCCATCTGATACCCTAAAAACCCTTAATAGCATCATGTACTCCTAGTATCGAAAAGAAAATGAAAAAGTAGTCAAATATCAGAAATAAGAATTTTATAAGAAAGTGCATATTGAATTTATTGAAAATCGAATCGTTTTGTAGTATGCACACATTATAGAACAGTATGTAGTATGTTACTATCCTCTATTCCTCTATCGTTAACTTACTGGGCTTTTAGCTCACTCTCTCACTATTTCCATCACAAGTTAAGCCGAGATAGTACAATTACTGAACATAGTATTCGTCTTCACAAGTTGCAAGTTTCAAAACTTTAGCAGTATGTGTTCTTTGTATAGTTTAAGTGTTGAAACGTTTTTATTTTTAAACAATTTTCAACAATACTATAGGTCGAGATTTGTATTAACTAAAAGTATACTCACATTACAAAAATTATTGATATTGGGATGTAAATGAAATTTTTATTGCTTAATGTGCCATAACCGATAAAATATTAAAATATTTTATAAGTAATGTTTTTAAAGGGCCAAGCGATTGTATTTTTTTGACAAATTTCAGATATGAAATAGATTAAGGAGTGCACTAGAGCAAAGATACTCGAACTATGAATTTGACTGTATTTGATTGATAAACCGGACAGCTATCTGAAATTGGTTATAACAAGAGAATTACCGCTTTTAAGTAGGAATTGTTTTGAGGTAATTTTAAATGATAATTCAAACTTTATTGAACTGGGACCTTAAGTATACTATCTTAAACCATATCAGATAGCCAACTACATTGTACTATCGCATGAAACTACTCACTTGACAAATCAATATAATGAAAAAGGAAAAGTTAGCTCTAAATTTTTGCATTTTGCATAAGTTATTGACTTGTCACATCTTTTGGGGGCGTGACATATCATTATGAAAATGTCTCTACACTCCTTTATGAATCTTTGCCAGGTCTGAGTATCTCATTTCTCTTTTCTCTACTGCTTCTCTATTGGCAATTCCCTGCATTAACAAGGGACGCAAAAGAGGTGTCAAGCTGTGCTCAACATTTTTTTTTTGCTTCTGATCCCTGGTAAGTTGCATTGTCAATCATCATGCCCACAGCTATCTGAAACTTGCATATATACTAGCAACTGCAAGAGAGCTTGCCAAGTGCCATGTTTAGTATAGTTTTACTAAACACACTTTGTGTGTAACTGATATCATTCTGGATTATTGTAGAGCAATGCAATTAGTTAGAGGACCACACTGTAAGGTTTGTTGTGATTTTATTTAAAGCCCAAAATGCTTGTAATGTCTCGAGAGATTGGTAATTGGGTTTTCTTTGCTAATTATTCCATGTTTATGGACAAGTCATTATTGTGGTTTGTATTTCACTTACTCTTTAGTGCTTAGCACCTGGCACCATGCCGGCCATCTTCATAATTTCCTATCATTTTCCAGAAATATTTTATAATATTCCACCATCTCGACACCTTTGTCTAAACTTTTCTTCACCCCTATTATATTTTATATACAGCAACAAGGATCTTCTGCTGCAACTCAAATGGAAGTGGAGAGACTGAAACTTGATTGCAAACACTCCTCAGTGCAAGTGTTACTTTGTCCTCATATTGCTGGAAAACGACATAGTTGGATCAAGCAAAAGGTTAGGTGTAAATGACCATTTCTTTTTAGCTTTTCTGCCCCAAGCAATGCATTCCTAACACTACGAATTTCTCTGTATCAATTCGATTTTATTTGATATCATTAGGTGTTACTGCAAGATTGTTATATTGCTGGGAATCATTATCAACCTTATTAAGATTTTCGAGTCACATATCACAATATTATTACACATGTGGTGGCTGCATCAACGAATCGGAATAAAATTCTTGATCCTGATGTCAGATTTTTGCCACTGATTTATAATTTTTATTCTTTTAATTTTGTGGAAATTGAAAATGGATTGAAACAAGATAAACTGATAAAAACTAGAGATACATATTGAGCTGTGCAGTTGGTGGTATTTCTTTTTAGTATCGTAGGTCTCATTTTTTGAAGCATCATCTTTCAGCCCTCCTCTGTTGATAATTTTGAGAATTCTAAGGTGATATGCCTTGTTTTTTGTTCACGCTTAAAACTATTGATCCGCATCTTGATTGTAAGCCGTCTTGCGTGCGAATGATTGTCGCTTGTTGTTCTTTTTGTCTCTGCTATTGCTTTCCTGATTTAGATTGCTTTTTGTCTCAAACTTTAAATCTAGTATGTCTTTGATATTTTGATAAACTTCTCGAGAGAGAACGTGCGGTGTGGAAATGCTGTGATTACCTTTTGCAGAACATCACTTGTTCTACTAGTATGTGTTGGAATTTATCTTGCGGCTTAAGGATTTGGAAGTGGAACTTGAAACCACAAGAGAGAATTGTGATAAAAACATTCAACAAGCTGTTTTGCTTAAAAGAGAGATTTACTCAAAATCATTGGGATATGGAGAAACGGCAAAGCAGTATTTGGGGATGGAATTGAAATTAAAGGCTAAACAGATTTCTTTTTGTGTCTTAACATTTCCTTGTTATAAAATTTGTATTCAATTAGTGATGAGCTTTAACTTATAAATGCTAAAATATTCCAGTATTCACTTAAGGTTTTTGTTTTATTTATTTTTGTTTTTGTAAATTCATTCACTACATTTATTCCTCTGTATTGCTTAATGTTGTTATTTGAAGTGTATGTTATGAATTTTGGCCATTTTAAAAATACAAAATTTGGAGTGATGATTGAAATGTATGTTTGTTCATTCTCCTTCTTTTAATTCTGCAAAATCAAATTACTTAATCATTTGTACATCTAACTGCAAGGGTCAGGAAAAAGGTGTTAGCCTAGTAAATTTTCATAGAACACGGTACATGCCATCTCAAAAATATGGCTGTTGAATTTTCACTGATATGTAAAGTAGTATAATCTCAAAATTGGGATGTGATAAAATCCCATCTAGCATTTAAAAAATAATACAATTGACAGTCATACACAATTGCTTTTAAATTGTTCAGTTGTGACGTCCCAGTCACCATACATTTACAATTCACTTTTTCCATTTCCACTTAACTTGATTAGATTTGCTTGTCAATGTCAATCATACTTTTCTTTTTTAAGCTTAATATCTAACAGCTCAATATGAATAATTCAATTTCAATAAAACAGACTAATGATACATGTATATATGTATCATCCGTTTCCACAGGATCTCATACATCATCTTAACTTAAATCCCCGACATCTTATATACATTAATGTTAGTTGTACTGTACCATAGCTGAATTACAATTTACTTTGCATAATCACATAAGTATACCTTCTATACTACTTGGGAAGCGTCTCTCGAAGGTAAACTTTCAAAATCCACTCGTAGGCTCTTCTATCGAGAGCGAGGGATTACTTCGGATAGTCTGTATGAAAAATGTTTGTAAAAGGGTGAGTTTACGCTCAGCAAGAAAAATATGTAAAAGAGCGTGCTATGCCTCTATATGCATTTTTCCTACTTGGCTCTATAATGTCATGTAAAGCATTATAAAGCATGCATCATAAACATCTTTCATGCATTGTTTGCAACCATGCATATTTATTTCAAATGACATGGCAAACATACTTTGTACGCTTCTTTAAAATAGCATACGTATAAAACATGCATCACATACTTCTTCTTCTTATACTTTCTTTAAAACATCATGCATAAACTTCTTTCTTTAAAACATCATACTTCATACTTCATACATACTTTAAAACATATATCGTATACTTCTTTTAAATCATCATTTACATACATACATACTTCTCTTAAAACATCTTATACTTTCTTGAAACCATACATCATATACTTCTTTTAAAACTTCTTATACAAGTACACCAAGTACTTTCGATTTCTTTATTCTTTGAAATCGCATATACATATAGTTTTTGATAACATAAAAACTATTTGTACTTTTATGGAGGTTATGCACTGCATCATCATCATCATCATCATCATCATCATCATCATGTGGCGTACCCCGTAGGGCCAGGAATCCTCCCTTAGCCGAACATGAATTATAGACAGATTGGCCAACTATTGGTGGCTACAGTTAACACTAGTCAGGTTTCCTTCTGTAGCGACTGAGGCCTGACTTATGGTTCCTCAGCCCATACATATCATTTCAGGACTTGATCAGAGCCTCTACTAGTAACATGAAAGTGCATAATCTCAAAACATATGTCATATAGCTTCTTGCCATGACATTTCATACTTTCTGAAAATAGGTTTGAAAACCTCTTTTCAAAACAGGGCAGTCGACCGGCTTAATAGGGCAGTCGGCTGCTGCTTCATACTTTCATTTATTGAAATTATTTTCATTTAAAATTTCGATATTTTTCATCTTTGAAAACGCATGAGGGCAGTCGACTGGTCCATATAGCAGTCGACTGGTTTTCAACCAGAATGCTTCTTAAGAAATAGCAGTCGACTGGTACATATAGCAGTCGACTGTTTTTGAAACAGAATGCATTTTCATAAATAGCAGTCGACTGTCTCATATAGCAGTCGACTGGTTAGCAGTCGACTGGTTTGAAACAGAATGCTTTTCTGGAAAATAGCAGTCGACTGGCATACATAGCAGTCGACTGGTTTGAGTCAGTTTTCGAAAAACGGCGTTTTGGTTGTCTTTAGGCAGTCGACTTCCCTTTAGGGCAGTCGGCTGCTCCTAGCCTAATTGGTACTAGGAGACAAGTCCAAAAATGTCATTTTTTCCTGCACAAAATCAACTGATACTTCTCTCCAAACCACATAAAAACATGGTAAAACATGCGGACATAGCCGCCTTACGTCCGTTACATAAATTCCTTACCTCGATTACTTCGAGAACATGAAAACTTAGTTCACCAACCCTAACTTTTTCTTCTTCAAATCTAAAATCATCATATCAAAGCAAACCTTTAAGAATTTGCCATAAACATGTTATACTAATTCAGTACAACACCATACCATGAACATAATTGAACAAATCATCTTCTTCTCTTACCTTTTACTAGTGACCAAAATCTCAAATGTTGAGATCTCCTCCAATACTTGGAATCAATTCACCAAACTTTGGATATCACTTAGCCTAGTGACAAGGATCGATTCTTGTTCAATAAACTAATTGGATCGATGGAAGGATGGGATGGTTTGTCAAGGAGCTAGGGAATGGAAACTTGGAAACTTGAATGGAACGAGAGGGAGAGGGCTAGAAAGAGTGGCTGCCGTAGGGGTGATGGCTAAAGATGGTGACTCATGCCATTTCATTTAATGCCATCCTTATCCCATAATCATCTCATCTCAGCCATGCTTCCTTTTTTGACTGTACTTTTGACCATTTAATTCCTTTTTCTTCCATTCGTATCAGCCACATCTCAATTAACTAAGTAAATATTCTGATATCTATTTTATCATCCAATTAAATCATTTCCTCTTAGCCCTTAACCTTTTGGCTCTCTAACTCTTTGACCATCATTATTTGACCATTCATTTAATTGGTCTCTTTTCTTCCATATAACACTTGGCTTTAATTACACTTAATTTTCTTATATTAATTCTTTGCTCATACCTCCATTACTCTTATAACATCAATTTAATTTCCTTGACTATTTAATCTTTCATCTCATTACTTCTTCCATGTTCCATACATCCTTCATACTTCATAATTCTCATATCTACTTATTTTCATTTAAGCTAACATACTTTATAATTATGGAGGAATTTCCTGAAATTGGGGATTTCACATCAGTGCCTTCAAATTTCCATAATATAATTGCTTTATATCTATCTATCTAAAGCAAAATAATTTGACATTATTATTAAGTTTCAATAAATATAGAAAATTTAAATTCAAATTATGATTTTTATTGGCACTTTAAAATGCATAATTTAATAAATATAAATTTAGTAATTTAATTTAACTGTCAACATAATTTAATAAATATAAAAAAAATTTAAAATAAAACTTTGACCGACACTTTATAATAGCAATAAAAGTTTTCAAATTTAAAATAAAACTCAACAAATATAAAAATTTAATATAAGATTTTTACTGCCACTTTAAAATGCTGATAAAATGTTTTAAATTTAAAATAAATTCAATAAATATAAAAACTTTAATTTTAAATAAGATTTTTACCGATATTTTAAAATGCCAATAAAAATTTTTTACTTTTCGGTGCCATTTGGTTTTAGGAATTTTAGATTACTGGTAGGAATTTTTTTTCTGTAATCAAATTATCATGTTTGGTTTACATGATTTTTTTCACACCGGAAATTTTATATTCCCAACAGTGCAAAGAGGGGGGAAAATGGGGGTGGGGGAAATGGAGTGAAAAAATTCCCCCCGTGTCTTGAGGTATTTTTTTTCCGGGAGGAAAACTATTTTTTATGCCTATTTTACCCTCTAATAATTATATTTTGTTTCCATTTTACCCCTAAACCTATCTAATTTTACAACCATTGTTTTTTTCTTATTTTGATGAAGAGAAAAATGAATTTAAAATCAAATAGACCAATAATAAGATGGACCCTATGATTTTTCATTAATCAAAATCAATTTAATATAGTAATAGTTTGTTAAATCAAAATAATTTACATGACAAAAACCTTATAAAAAAGACTAAATAAATAAATAAATATCTTAAATAAATAAATAAGTAATTATTTTAAATATAATTCATATCAAGTGTTATTCACTTTACATCAACTAATAATATGGAGGGTATTATAGTAAAATAAGTAATTAAGTAATCTTACTTTCCTTTAACCAAACATTGAAATCTTATATTCCCGCCAATACAATCAAACACAAGAATCTAATATTCCTAGGAATCCGTCAAGTAAAATAATTTTTCGTTAAATGATTCCCAAAGAGAATCCTAAATTTCGCTAATCAAATGGCCCCTTAAAGGAATTAAAAAGCGTGAGAAAGTCATGCCAGAGAATAGAAACCCTATACCAGCGCCGAAGTGTTAGACCTTCAAAAAACTTTTAACGGCATTCACCTAGCTGATGATCAAAGAACTACCGTTAATGCTTATACTGGTGGTTTTTTGATCTTTAAGTGCCTATTAAAGTCATATTGTAAGATATGAAAATTTTGTGTCAGCACGTCAAACACAACAATTTTTTTAATTTTTGTCAAATTCATTTGTGATTTTTATCAAATTTTAGCTTTTGTCATATTTGTGTCTTTTTTCATATTGTTTTCATATAATATGTAGAATTACCACATATACTAGAAACTAGCTGTAGTTTGCTAGAAGCTATCCGTAGTTTCCCAGAAACTATAACAAAATATTTAGGGCGGCGATCCTATTTATGTGAAGTTTAAACATTTGCAGTTTCCATGAGCACAGTATGAAAGAAAATGTAGTAACAGCGAACTCTTGCGCCCAGGTCAACTATATATAGTGGTTTGGACTTTTGTTACTACAATTGCCCTTTCACCCAACATTTTCTCATCCCTCCTTATATTGTGGGGGGTTTAAGAAAACATACTCACGCTTGCGTTGCGGAAAGTTTGGTATAGATGCAAATACAATGCAATTAACGCTGCTGCTAGTCTACTAAGTATTTTTAAAAATTTTTACCTTGAAGAATATCGATGGAGTTTTGACAAATATTGTAGCTAGCTAGGTAAAAAGCACATGCGTTTGTTGGTGATGGAGCATAAAGGTCATGGCCTTTGGCCCTTATGGTTCTTTAATAGGCAAAAGACTTTATTTCGTCCCAAAGTTATGACTTTCATGTTGCCGCTGAAAATGGAATCATAATCATTGTTGTGGTGAGAAAATGTGTTGACATCATCTTGTTTTCCAAGTATAAATATTTTAAATCTTAAGGAGAGTTACTACTAGCATGTTGATGTGGTATTCAAAGTGATCATATTTTAAATTTTTAGTATTTTTTTTTGTGTAATTACATGTACCTTCGTATATTTTACGTTTTGAGATTAATTTTATTTGAGTCAAAAATGATAAACGGCAAAACGTTTTCAACAATGATGATTTGAAAATTCAAATTATATCTAAATATCTCGGGAAAAAATTCACTTCCGTTTTTTTAACCACTTATTGGTAAATTTTCATGATTTTTAACCGCATGCACCAAAGGAATTTGAAACCAAAGGTTAGAAAGTTGAAACATAATTTCTGCCACGTGCCATCTCTTCAATGTCACCATTCCCCGCTGAATGAAGAAAAAATGGCTCCAAAACTTCGAAAGGGTCTGCCTCTACCGAAAAGAGGAAGGCTGTTTGTTTATGATCATCCTTTTCTATGCTTTTTCTATGAAATGATAGAAGCAAATCTCGGCGGTGAAATCATGTGCGGCCGGTTTGTACCAGGAAAATTGAAAAACTCATGTGTCCTGTAATTGCCCCCTTAAATACCAACCTGATAAGGCTTTCAAGACTAGACTGCTAAAGGAAGAGCAAAAGAGAAAATTTCTAAAAGTCCGTTGAAGTGCCTAACTTTAAGAGGGTTAAATATAAAGTTAGCGAGAAATGGATTAAATGACTCTTTCTTTCCCATGCTTATGCCATTTTATTATGAATTAATATTTGTGACCTTCTAATAAACTAAAACAACTCTTGAATTAAGTCAAACTCGAGTATATGTTTGCTTAACCCTCTTAATTTGGAGGCTTGCTAATCTTATGTGAATCAAAACGTACTAAATACAAAAGCCACCGGTTGGAAAGGAATAAGTAACAGGAGTTCAGTTCTGTTCTGTATTTGCTTGTTCTTTTGTGAAGATAGACTGATGATTAGAGAGAGAGAGACTTCTACGCAACTGTATTTGTATTGTTTTTCTCCATTTTCATAGATTTCCACAGACTTCAATCTCCATGCTATTCTTTAATTTGTCTGCACTTAAATATTTCTGAGTTTTAATCAAGATCAGTTTGACTTTCGTTGAGGTAACTTACACATATGGATTAATTTTTAAGTATTCTATAAATATGGTTTCAATGTGGTTTCAGCTGCAAGCATACGGACAAACGGTAAATATGAATGCTTTGTTGACCACTGAAGATAGAGAGAATCCAATGCCTCACGTCATCATGGTGCCTCACGAAATCTTTGCGTGGGAGTTAAGACATATCAGCCCCAACAATTTCAAAGAACAATAATAACATGATTGCTTGTATTCCCCCAACTAACATGAAATGAGGAAGATTATTTGGTTTTGCTGAAGCAGTTAGTTTATAATTACCATGGAAACGTCAATTTTTAAGAGAATGTTCGTTTACTCACAAAAGGAGAAGGAAATGGGATCATCACTCATAACCAGGAGTGTTGATGCCAAAAAGGTTGCTGAGTTTATTAATGATGGATCAACTCTTTCCTCCTTGGATCAACCTGCAAAACAGAAGGCCACTGGGGTTGTTCCTGGTAGGACTTTCTCCGATGCTTAAGTCAGTAGAGTATTCAAGAAAGAATATCAAAGTTGAAGAGAGTGAAAGTGTGCTCATACCTGTTTCTTGTGTCTCTACACCTTTGTATAAGTGTTTAAGTGGGCGGTTACGCTTATTAAATGGGTGGTTACGTAATATAATTAAGAGAGCAATTATGGCGAGTAGCAGTTACGGTGAGTATCAATTATGGCAGTTACTTTGTGTGTAGCTCAGTGGGCCACTTGTTACTAAGCTCGGTCAGGTGGGCCTATTGGGCCTCCTGTAACATTATGCCCCCTGGCGAATGGCGATTACAAAGTGATCGGTATTCACCATAAATCTTTTACTCCTTTCCTATTCTTGAATTTTGTATCCTCTATCAAAGGGTTCAACCAAGGTAGCGTCAAGGTCGTGACTTGTAAGGCCCAGGCCCGTCCGTCGTCCTCCTAACAAATGAGTCGGCGACCACATAATTCGCCCACACCTCACAACGTACTGTCTGCTTTTGGTCGCCCATCATTGGGTTGCCCATCACGGCTTTGTTCCAAGGGCCCTGAAGAACTCAAGTTTAATTCCCTTGAGTGTGTTATCCACGAAGTTCGACCCCAGGACCCATAAGTACCTAGGTCTTACACTCGTGTTACCATCGAGATAGACTTGTCTCGATGGTAACATGAGTGTAAGGCTCGGGTATCTAAGGATGTCAGGGTTCGAGCCTTAGAAAACGTGCTCAAGGCATTATCCTGAGTTCTTCAGGAGCCTTGGGACAAAGCCGTGAGGTGGGCGACCGCCAGAGCGGACAATACGTTGTTAGTGATTATGGGTGATCGCCTACTCTCGCTGTCAAGGCAAACCTGGGGAGTGTGGGACTCCTAGGGGATGCTCGCCTACGGCCCACTAGAACGGGTGAGGCCTTGACAATTGTAAGGATAAACCTAGGGCAATGAGGAAGCCCAGGGGATGCTCGTCGACGGTCGATTCGAACAGGCGAGGCTCTTACATAAAAACACGCATTTTTATAGGTGTCTTAATGGTAACATGAGTGTAAGGCTCGGGTATCTAAGGATGCCAGGGTTCGAGCCTCAGAAAACGCGCTCAAGGCATTATCCTAAGTTCTTCAAGAGCCTTGGGACAAAGCCGTGAGGGTGGGTGACCTCCCAGAGCGGACAATACGTTGTTGGTAAGTGTTGGGTGACCGCCTGCTCTCGCTGTCAAGGCAAACCTGGGGAGTGTGGGACTCCTAGGGGATGCTCACCGACGGCCCACTGGAACGGGCGAGGCCTTGACGATGTTGTAAGAGTAAACGTGGGGAGTGTGGATCGCTTAGGGGATGCTCGTCGACGGCCTAGTGAGACGGGCGAGGCTCTTACATAAAAACGCACGTTTTTATTTTAAGGCCCCGGCCCGTCCGCCGTCCGCCATTACAAGTGAGTCAACGACCACATAGTTCGCCCACACCTCACAACGTATTGTCCGCTTTTGGTCGCCCATCACTGCTTTGTCCCAAGGGACCTGAAGAACTCAAGTTTAATTCCCTTGAGCATGTTATCCACGAGGTTCAAACCTTGGCACCCTTAAGTACCTAGTTCTTACACTCGTGTTACCATTGAGACAAGTCAGTCTCAATGGTAACACGAGTGTAAGAACTAGGTACTTAAGGGTGCCAAGGTTTGAACCTCGTGGATAACGCGCTCAAGGGAATTAACTTGAGTTCTTCAGGGCCCTTGGGACAAAGCCGTGATGGGCGACCAAAAGCGGACAGTACGTTGTGAGGTGTGGGCGAACTATGTGGTCGTCGACTCACTTGTAATAGCAGACGGCGGACAGGCCGGGGCCTTACATGACTGCATATAAACTTTTAAATTCTAACGCTTGAGGCAATGAGAATCTAAATTCATGGGCGAAGAAGTCTCTAAAGACTGGCACTCAGCCCAAGAGTGAGTGGAAACTGGCGTTAAGGCCACAGCGAGCATGCGTCTCAAGAGGCTTGAGCCAAGGCCATGGGCGATCAATCAAGATATTGCACGAGGACCATGGTGAGCAATGTGCCATATATGTTCGTGTTAAGGCTACGGGCGAGTAAGAGCTCAACTTGCTAGTGTTAAGGCATGGCGAGCAAATATGCAAAATTGGCGTTAATATCTGAGGCAAGCACTTAGCCAAGGCGAGCAAATATGGGCGAGTAAGGAATTGTTATGAGGTCCAGGGGTGAGGAAGTGTCCAAAACTAGAGTTGAGATCTGGGGCGAGCATGTGCCCAAAACACTGGTTTTGAGGCCATGGCGATCACGCGATCAAGATACTAGCGATAAGGCCCAAGGTGAATAAGTGCCCAAGATGTTGGCGCTGAGGCTTGGGGCGAGTTAGTGCCCAAGATTCTGGCGCTACGGCCGAGGTGAGCTAATGCTCAAGATACTAGCGCTAAGGGCCAAGGCGATCACACGATACTGGCGCTAAGGGCCGAGGGCGAGCAAATGCACAAGAAACTGGTGCTATGGCCCAGGGTGAATAAGTGCCCAAAATACTGGTGCTAAGGCCATGGCGATCAAGCGATTGATGCTAAGGCCCGGGGCGAACAAATGCCCAAGAAACTGGTGCTATGGCACGGGGCGAATAAGTGCCCAAAAATACTGGCGCTAGGCCATGGCGATCACGTGACTGGCGCTAAGGCCCGGGTGAACAAATGCCCAAGAAAGTGGCGCTATGGCCGGGGGTGAGTAAGTGCCCAAAAGTACTGGCACTAAGGCCATGGCAATCATGCGACTGGTGCTAAGGCCCGGGGAGAACAAATGCCCAAAATACTGGCACTATGGTCAGGATAAGCAATTAATCAGACTATATATATATATATATTTTCTAAGCATTATTAACTACTAAATAATGGAAACAAATAGAACATAGCTTAATGGAAAAATACAAGAATATACTTCAAAAGGTGGGACTTCTCCATCTTGGGAATCATGGGCTTTACAGGTCTTGGCTTGATTTAGTGTTCATATGATCGTTAACTCTTTGACCGCTAATTCCCCCAATGTTTATCTTCCTAATCTCATCTGCTTCAGCAAGAATCTGAGCTTTCTGGAGTACCTCATGCAAGGCTAATGGTCCCTCATCATATAGGGCATAGTGAACATGGTCGTTGATCAGACCTACTCTAAATGCTTGGATAGCAAGATTGTCGTCAAGGTCCTTTACATCAACGTAGAAATTAATGAATTTACGTATATGATCCCTCAAACTCTCCTTGGGCTTTTGAACGATTGACATCAGACTAGCACAAGTCCTCATTTGCTTCTTATTGGTGATGAAATGCCTAGCGAATAGTTTGCTAAGCTGTTCAAAACTAGTGATAGAGTTAGGTGTAAGAGAATAAAACCAAAACCTAGATGTACCTATTAGAGTTGTTGGAAATGTTTTTCACTTGATAGCATCATTCGTACCGTACAGATCCAAAGTTCACTTATAGCACAATATGTGGTCTTGTGGGTCACCTGTCCCATCATATTTCTTCTTTGGTGCCCGAAAATGGCAAGGAATAATTTCTTTTTAGATCTCTAGAGATAATGGACTATTTGTTCACCGTACATAATGGACTAATTCTTGTCTCCCTTTCTTCATCTCTTTAAGTTCTTTGTCAATAGCATCTAATCTTTCTTGCAAGGAGATATTAGACTTCTCATGGATAGTCTTGGTTCTTTTTGCCACATCTATTATGGGTATGGGGGAGCTGACACTTCCTTCTTCTCTTTCCCTCCTTCCACGTGAGCTACGTTGCCTGGCTTGGGGTTCTGCTAACAGGTTTGGGTTTTGGTTGGGGATGGCACCGATTGGGCAAGCTGCATCTGATTGATTGTTGATGGGGACTTGTGCTTCAGGTGGATTTTGCTGATGTAGAGTCGTTGTTCGTTGGCAAACAATAGGAGCAATTGGTTGTACATCGGACGTAGTTGGGCGATCTGTGTTTGAATGGCGACGAGCTATCAAGGTTTCCACAATCTGGGTGTAGTGGGCTATTTTAGCTTCTAAAGCTTTGTTTTGGGTGAGCAATTGATTGTACTGCTCCATGGATACTATTTGTGGTATTGTTTAGGAGCTCGACATAGCTTTTTCTTCGAGTTCCCACAGACAGCGCCAAAATGTTGATGCCAAAAAGGTTGCTGGGCTTGTTGATGATGGATCAACTCTTTCCTCCTTGGATCAACCCACAAAACAGAAGGTCCACCGGGGTTGTTCCCAGTGGGACTTTCTCCGATGCTTAAGTTAGTAGAGTATTCAAGAAAGAATATTAAAGTTGAAGAGAGTGAAAGTGTGCTCATACCTGTTTCTTGTGTCTCTACACCTTTATATAGGTGGTTTAAGTGGACGGTTACGCTCATTAAATGGGTGGTTATGTAATATAATTAAGAGAGCAATTATGGCAAGCATTAATTACAGCAGTTACTTTATGTGTAGCTCAGTAGGCCACTTGTTACTAAGCTCAGTAAGGTAAGCCTATTGGGCCTCCTGACAATGACACTAATAAGGAGTCTCTTTGCATTGTTGCTTGCTTGCTGCTATCAAGTGGCAGCAACATAATCATCATTGTCATGGACATCACTAGGGATGTAAACGATGCACTGGTGCTTGCAAGCTAATCGGGCTCAACTCGAAGAAAACTGGAATTCAACTTGATTTTTGTCGAGCTAAGCTCGAGCTTGCGCTACTCGAGCTGTCAAGCGAACATAGTTCGAGCACCTAAATGCTTGACTCGAGTGCTCACTAGCCTAATCGAGTATTTCTATTTTAATATATATTTTTATTATTTTAATAGTAAAATTACAATTATACCCTTAAAATTTATCTATTTTACTTAAAACCCTAAATCTATGTCCCAACCTTCTTTTGCCTGTAACGACGTTCCTCTCTTCATTCTCTCATTCTTTCCCTGATCTCTTCCCACTAACAGCCACCACCCCTTTCGGCAACCATAGTCACCCTTCTGGCATCTTTTTTCTCATCTCTCTGTTTTGCAAATAGCCTTTTCTTTCCTAGACTTGAAAAAGCTTTTCTTCTAAAGTCCCAAGTCCATAGATCTGACTGACGGCACCCCCTACCTCTCTCTTGATTCCATCCCAGCAAGGCTGCCGTCTGCCAGACTCTTCCTTTTCTCTGGTGTCTGCAGTTGCTCTCCATAGTTTTATCTTTTCTTTTCTCGTTGAGCCCGTTGTCTACAGCCACAGATATGAATGTCGTAACGATTTCATCCGATGATTCGACCGCTCGACGATTTTGAAAACATTTAAAAACAAAAGGAATCACCACCAATCTTTTTGGTTAGGTGTGATTGGCCATCTAAAAAAAACTTGTCATTTTAACAAAATCTTAAAAGTAATTAAGTTTTATTAAAAGACAATTTAGGCCTGCGAAAACAAAAATCGGGTTCGAGAGTACGGTTACGCGTGGGGAAGGATTAACACCCTTACAATGCTCTTTAAAAACGGTAACATAGTAATCATGTGATATCCTTTGATTTTAATGAAATAGTCTTAATTTAATATTTAAAAATAATTTCTATTTTTATTGCAATTTTTTAAGCATATTTATCATTTATCAAAATCATTTTTTATTTTAAAAAAGTTAGATTTTATTTGACGAAAGTGAATGTGAACCCTTTTATATTGAAAGATTAAATCAAATACTCCAATACTTTTGGTAGTATTTGAAATAATATTCTCACATAGAGATTTCTTAAGAATCACTACTTGTGACTTCTATAGAATCTCATCCTTGGTAGGACTCACATTATTTGTATAATTGATTAAAAATTATTATATACATTTTAAAAATCTCATTTTTGAAAATAAGCATGAACCCTTTTTATTGAAAAATTAAATCAAATACTCCAATACTTTTGGTAATATTTGAAATAATTTTTCTCACCTAGAGATCTCTTTGCCCAGGTGATTTCCGACCACCGTCAGACCGTCACCCGCCACCACCGGCCGCCATCATCGATGGCCAAAACGAAAAAGCTTTCCACTTTTAGAAGCTTCTCCATCTCCTGATCTTGAATCTCCACTTAGATTTCCCTAAAACCTCCTGAAAACCCTAGATCTGGAGCTAAAGCCATCGGCTTTCAAACCCAGATTTGCCTTCATCAGCCGCCGGACTACCACCACTATCGTACTATGTCCTAACCGTCCTCTTTATCTTCTTCCGCACCAAGTTTTGAGGCCTAAACCTTATGGAACACCTCAAGCCGAAACCTTTTTCTCTGGTTCTCTTTTTTTTTTATGCTTTGTGTTTAGTTGTTACTTGTACGTGTGTGTGTATTTGTTTGTGAATTTGATGGTGTATGTTTGGGATTCGGGTTTTGGTTGTTGACTGTGGCGAGGGGTTGAAGGTTCTAGGAGAGATGGCCGAATGGTGCTGCCATGATGTTGGTCAGGTGGCTGTGTGCCATGGCCGTGGTGGTGTTGGTCACGGTGGTGAAGGGGTTTGTTGGTGGTTGAAATGGTGAAGATTTCGGTTAGTGCTGATGAGATTTGGGGTTCGTTCGAGAGTGGTAATGAGGTTTGGCATAGGTTGAGCGAGGCTGTTTCAGTGATTTAGGTGGTGAGGTTGTCGAGTATGGGTGATCCCACGGTGGTGGTTTTGGTGAGCGGAGGATAGATGGGTTTAGGCAGAGAATGGCGGGTGAGCAATGGTAGTGGTGATGGTTGTCAAAAATGGTGATCCCCCTTTTTTGGATAATTAGAGCTATGTGGGTTTTTGTAGAAGAGACTGGTATGGGGTTTCTGTTGGCAATAAGATGGAGTAGGCAGAGAGGGGAATAGGGGCGGCAGAGTTAGTGGCTGGCAGGAATGGGTGACACTTTTTTTTCTTTTTTAATTGAATATTAATTAAATTTATAAAAATCAAACTAAAAATAAAAATAAATAAATAAATAAAAAGGTAAAAATAAAAATAAAAATAGAGATCTTTAAACTTTTAAAATGGTTAAGTTCGGACAAAATTAGGTGTCTACAGCTGCCCCTCTTTGCACATTGTTGAGAATTAGTAATAGTGCAAAGATAAACGACAATAATTTTATCCGGCTCATGGCTACATCTCTTTTTGTTCTTTTGTTCTTTTTTTTGCTTTACTCCTTTCTTTCTCCTTTTTTTTGTTTTCTATTTTTTTAAAATT
Source organism: Heritiera littoralis (assembly GCA_031772115.1). Lineage (NCBI taxonomy): Eukaryota > Viridiplantae > Streptophyta > Magnoliopsida > Malvales > Malvaceae > Heritiera > Heritiera littoralis. The sequence continues at coordinate 1,725,528 of JAPDPK010000055.1, forward strand.
TAAACTTAACAAAGTTTCTCTCACTAAAGGCTCTTCACTTTTAGATAATTTAACATTAATTAATGACTTTAATATTGTCTCCAAAGGATTTCGAAGCTATGTGTCACATCCCGATTTTCACTTAATCCTTACGGAAGCCTAAATTTGCAGGCTAAATTTTTTTTTTATGTTTCTTAATTCATTGTTTGTAGGTGACTGTGTAAGCTATCATTTGATTTAAGCGATCCTTGATCACTAAGGTCCCATTTCTATTTCTCTTTAATTGATTCAATTATGATATTTGTCTTAAACCATCAAGTACTAATGATTTATATATACTTTATTATTGCATATATCAACACGAACACCATCTTAAACAACCATCAAACCATTTTATCTTAATAGTAAAATAACATAGCCTACATCCCGGACTTTGTTTACACAACCAATCAAAATATAAGTAAATACACTGTGCCATACTCAATCTGTGTCATCTAGTGTGCTGGAAGCCATATACCTGAAACTGCACTTGTAAATCGCTCTCGAGGAGCTTTTCGAGTCAAAGCATTATGATAATGATCATCAATCTGAAAGGGAGGGAAAGAAGAGGGGAGTGAGTCATAAACTCAGTAAGTAACTGCAGAAGCAACCTAAAAATCATAACCTGCATCTCTCAGTTTTCAAAACTCATAAATGATACACATCCGGTAAATCAATTTCGATATGTCGCAGTATAAAACATGACTGCATTTTAAAACATAAAGAATAGCAATCTCATAAATAGATTTAAATCTCATTTCGAACATTGCTAAATCAGATCTGATATGCTGATTGTAAAACATGTTCTCAAATCATAAGGCAAAAGTCAATCATCAATCGTCAAAGCATCATCATAAATCATACTGTCCAATCGATAAAACAGATCATAGTACCAAGAGATAAGGCATAGCATCATCAAGATACTTAGAGCTAACACAATAACGATCTATGGTAGCTAACCGTAGCAATCTCCCAAAAAAGGACGCTGCTTATGCATAGACCAATCAACCCTGGTTCATTGATCAGATGACACCAGGACTTGTCCAAACGTAATATACGGGACAAGCCGATCGTTCCCGAGAGCTAGTCATCAAGACACAGTGCTCTAAGTCAATTAAGAACGCCCACAATTCTCAACGTCCAATGCCCTAAGGTCTCAATACCTCGGGTTTAAAATAGTATCTAATATCAATCTTATCAAATCAGCCTTCCAAGACTTCATATCAAAATCATAGTGCATAAATATGCAGATAACAATCATGGGCTCGCTAAGCTTTTAAAGAACTTTAAGTTATAAAACAAAATCAAAAAACCATATCAAACCAAAAGCTTAGTTCAATTTGGAAACTCAAAAGTGTCATCATATTAAAGCAATAATACATAAAACCAAATAAAGATTTGGCGAGCCTACAGCATGATTATAAAACATTTTCAGAAAGCTAAACCAATCAGTCAAGGATAGGCCCAATATGCAGCATTTTCAATATGCATCAAAATCGATTTCATATGCAGCATTTCATTTCGTTTCAATACCAAATCAGAATTTAAAACATCATATGATGATTTGGATGCAAGGTAGTTGCTTAGGTTTACTTACAGTGCTTCCTTATCTTACAGATTCAATCCTCCCTGGCCTATCAAGTTCCACACGAGCTATGTGAGCTCTTAGTCAATTTCAGTCCTTAGCATCACCCTCTACATACACAAGGTGGATCGGGTTACTCATTACCCCCAATGGCATTCTAGGATTAAAATTATACAATTCAATAAGAATGACATCAATGAGTAATTCTGAATTATTTCAATTCTTACATTTTAGGATTTTCTGACCTTTTGTAATTGTTCTACCCTTAAGTATAAATTTCAGAATTTAATTGTCAAGTCGTAAATTTTATATTACTCCTAACTTAGTTCCCTATTCGGAAGTATAAGGCTTACTTCCTAATTCATCTTGTGCCATTTCCAATAATTTTCCAAACTTTGGTCCAAATCTAGCACATTAGGCAAGATAGTTTCCTGACCTGTGTTCATTAAAATTTATATTATTAATTATAGGGATATGTAATTTGTACAAACCCAAAACCATATCAATCTCGACTCATTTACCTTTCTGAAAATGTAAAGTTTTCAATCAAACTCCATCTGGATTATTTTCTAGGAATTTTTGAAGTTGACACTAAGCTGTTTGTACCTTGCAGTGAGTATCCTGCATTCATATATGTACATAGCTTAGCCTACATAATTTCAAATCCACAAATTCCAAAACTAGAAGAAAGCTAACTCATTTCCCTATCTAGAAATGTAAGGTTCATGATTTAATTCTTCCTAGATCAACATTAGCAATTTTCCAAAGTTGCACTATCTTCCAGTAGTATTCAGGCACAGTGTGACACTGACCTACTTGCACAAAATACTCCATATTTAATGATCAGCATATCCAATTGGTACAAACCCAGAACCATCACAATCCTAACTTAATTACCTTTCTAGAAATGTAAGGCTTGCAACCTAATTCAATTTAGCCTATTTTCTACAATTTTTCAAAACCATGATTCATGTTTCTGGACAGAGTACCCTGCACTCATTTGAACATATCTCAAGTTATAGAAATCCAAATCAAGAAATTCCAAAACTGAATTCTCCTAACTTAAAAGGCTATCTACCATAGTTTTTCCAGAATTTTTCTCCCTGTATAACAATTAAACTGATCATTTTAATTACAACCCAAAAACAGAACATTAATTCCAGATTTGAACATCAAGCTGGAATTCAATTAATCCTTCATCCATACAACAGCCATTTGATTTAGTTCATCACAATTTTATTTTCATGCATTATAATCAAATATTATAAAGTTAGAACATTATCCCTTAAATTGAGCAAATTCGAAAGCCCTTCTTATTTAGCTTGGATCTTTGTTGTTTTGTAGCTGCTATGGATTCTAAATACAGCCCCTCTTCTTTCGTTCTCAGCCTTGCATTTTGTGTTTCCAAAAAGCCTCTACTTGCTGTACCAAGAAACCAATCTTTTTGTCACATACATAGCCTATTCAAATAGCCACAAAGCTAGATTTAATCTTACCTCTTTCAATCTTCAAAACAATGCATCTATTGGCTCTTGTTTAAGTCCTAAATTCAGCCCTTAATGACCCATAAGAGTAGCATGTGAGCTGCCATGAAGACAACATTACAGCCCTCTTCTCGGATTGCATCACTTCAGCCAAAAATGATCCTTGTTCATGCCTTCAAAGCTACCCGATAATGCCCTACAGCCTCCTTGTTTTCTCAACTCTAACCTTACGAATATTTTCTATTCACTTAGTAAATTCATCAAACACATTCCATACATTAAGTTTCATTACCAATATTTAGCCAAGTTCATGGTTGGTTGATACCTATTTTCATGCCACTCCCAAGTTCTTGTAAACTCATCACAAACCAAAATCAAATCAAGTTCCAACAATTTCATTCCTCATTTTTCTACTAATCTCTACTTAACATACAACAAAATTTCATTAATTTCTTTATTTCCCATATATGGCCGAATACCCCTACTGCCACTACAATTCATTTGTTTCAAACTAAGGCCTTACACATGTTTCTCATACATATATTAATCATAAACCATAACTAGAATTTAAGAAAACATCATCACCTCACCTTCCCTCCATTGCCGAACTGTACAGCTCCATTCCAACCCCTGTTACGTTGGCTTTCATCCATAAAATCCCAGCGTTAGACAGCCATGGTGATGGGGAACAAAGTCGGTGAAAGGAGCTTGGTGAGTTAGGGGCTTGAAAGAGGTGTTTTCATGGTGAGAAATGAGGAAAACGTGAAGAACCCTAGGAAATTTTGGGGCTGAAACGTTGGAGCAGAAAACAGGGGAGTATGTCGGTTATAATGGCTGGAAATGGCTGAGTTTAGTCCTCTTTTAATACTATTCTAGCCAATGACAAGTTGCCACATGGTCTAATAATAAAATTCCCCCTCTTTTCTCTTTGTTTATGTTTTTCTTTTCTGCTTTAATGTTTAGCAGTGCAGTCCACGTATGGAGCTAAATTGGCTGAGAAATTTGTCTTCTTTATTTGATTTTTTTACAATTATTCTAACCAATAGGAAGGTAACACATGTTAACATATTAATTTTCCCCTAGAAAATCAATAATTAGCACTTTTTGCCACATTATATATTTAAAACATTAATCTCATTTTTTTCTGATCACTTTACTCCACTTACAACTAACTTTAAAAATTCACCGAGATCAATCTATAATGTATAAAATTATGAGCCATATATGGTCGGAAATATCTTCGAGTTAGCTTTCCAACACAATTTGAATCACCTCAATTGGAGTTCCCTATCAAAATTTATGTTCAACTCTTTACTCATTGCTCAACGCTGAATTCCATACATGTGACGTGAATGTAGAAATTTCTTGTTGTTAATCTATAATGAATTAAAATACAAGCCTTATATGGATAAAAATATATTTACGTTAGCTTTCTAATGGATTTTGATTCATCTTAATCAGAGTTTCCTACCTAGAGATATGCTCGATTCTTCACAGAAGTGTCGACTAACAAGTTTCACTGCACATTGTTCAACTTCAGAATTTTTCTGGTATTAATCTGTATGGAATTTGATATGACAAAGTCTACCCGTGTTAGGCCAGGCCCAATAGCATCAGAGATTACCACATGGCAAAGACTCACTGGTCCACGTGTCCATCGGCGACAGAGGCAAAGCGCGTCACACCTGTCGCTGGGCGACAGGCTCTTTGTCCCACGTGGCATTCGACGAAAGAGGTAAAGGTGTTTGATCATACCTGTCGCCCTGCGACAGGCCCGCAGTCTATCACCTACAATCATAAGGCGACACATGGCGCTCATATACCTATCGCCTGGCGACAGATCCACAGCCCGTCTCCTATAGTCATCTGGCGACACGTGGCGCCTGACCTCGACTCCCGCGAGCGACAGAACCCTGATGCCACAGTGTACCACGTGGTGTGAGTCTCTCGCCGGCGACAGGCTCCGAGTGCTTCCGATTTTCTAGGAATTTGTGTTATATTGAGACAAACTCTTAGCAAGATGATAGACTTATCCATAAACAATTAACCTAGGATGTTGGCCTATAAATAGGCCCCCAGGTACAACTTTATTCTCTAAATTTTTTGACTACTGGCTTTTACGCTTCCCAATATCGAAGACCTTTTTGCTGACTTAAGCATCGGAGTGTCTACGTAGGGAACCACCCCTGCGTCTCTTTGACTTTTCTTGTTTTACAGAAGCTTTTTTGAGACACGTGGAGACTAAGTACGAATATCGACGTCAGCATACTTTTATTGTTGTTTTATGCAACAACAATTGGCGCCGTCTGTGGGAAACGTATAAAAAGCCAAGATTTTCTAAGATGGTGAGAACAAGATCTACAAACGTAAGGACTGGAAGTGAGGAAAACTCTGTGAGCTCTCCTGAATAACAGATTCGCCAGACAAACCAGGTGAACAGGGAGGAAGAAAGAATTACTGTGTCGGCAGCAGAATTCGAAGCTCTAAGGCGACAGAGCGAAGAAACTACCCAAGCGTTGTGAGCCATGGTTGATCTGTTCCAAGGAGTTCTCCCGACATTGGATCTACCGCCTGCCGTGCAGAACTTAGTAGGAGGAACAAATAGAGGTGTCCCGCCGCAGATGTTTGGGCGACAGGAGGACACGACAACGGCGGACCCCTCTCGCCAGCGAGAGGTTCCCCCTATGGAAGAGCACGACATTCATCAGGGGGCAGCAGGACAGGGGAGCGGGAGGCCTGTCGCATGCACCCAGCGAGAGACTGAGGAAGCACTTGGCCTAGAACTTACGACAGGGGTCAGGCGACAAGGCAGTGGGAGGCCTGTCGCAGTAACCCAGCGAAAGGATGGAGAAGCAATAGGGTTAGAACCCGCGGCAGGGGTCAGGCGACAGGTTCCACATGTAGGGCGGCAGATAGCTGGGCGACAGGACGATGACCGGCCGACAGGGTCTACCGACCACCCCCATAACTTGTCAAATTTGGCTTGTACTAACTTGGAACATGGTGTCGGAGGTGCTGGAAAGAACGGGGTCGAAGATCAAAGCACTTGGGGAACTGGGTCGGAGTTTGACCCCACTTGGTACATGCAAATGGTACGAACAAACGCACCTCAAGCTAAAGGCAAGGAAGTAGTCGGAGACCTGCCTGATTTGTCTCATACCTGAAATCAGCTCGCTCCCCCCGTGGACATAAAGAAGATGATAGAACAGGTACTGGAAGAGAAAAAGTTGGTGTCTGCAGAAGAGAGCCAGAGGAGGAGAGTACCATTCTGCACGACCATCATGCAAAAACCCCTGCCCCCGAAGTTCAAAATGCTGCAGATGACCGCCTACACCGGAAAGATGGACCCCTACGACCATATGCAAAACTATGAGACACTAATGTTGTTACATGGATGGGAAGACGAGATAATGTGTAAGGCCTTTTCCTTAACTCTGTCCGGACATGCGATGAAATGGTTTAATAACCTGCCCGAAGGGTCCATTATCTCTTTCGACCAACTGCGAAGTGAGTTTCTTAAGGCGTTTGCGGTCAATAGTCAGAGAAGGAAGGAACCGACCTATTTGCTCACTATTAAGCAAGGAGCTAAGGAGTCATTGAAGAGTTATGTGGATCGGTTCAGAGATGCTACTTTGGAGGTGCGAGATCTGCAAGTCGGTATAGCCGTGGCAGCCATGTTACAGGGGACAAGGTCTGAGAAATTGCAAGAATCCTTGTCGCTAGATCAGCCAACAACCATCTCAGACCTACTTTCCCGCGCACATAAGTATGTAACCTAGGAGGAAGTAATGAGAATGGTGGCGATTGGAGAAACTAAGGATGGAAGGAAACGAGGAAGAGAGGTCACTGAAGCATTTTCTAGCCAACCGAAAAAGTTTGAGAAAGCTCTCACACTGAAATACAATTCCTATACCCCACTCACCGAATCTCGAGCTTCAGTGTTGGCAGCAATTGAAGGATCAGGGCTTATACAGACTTCAAAGAAGACGTCAGGGAATTTGGGCCGTGATTTAAGGTCATACTGCAATTACCACTCAGCACATGGTCACACAACTGAGAAGTGTAGGGAGCTGATGAATCAGCTAGAAAAGCTAGCACGAGAGGGGAAAATAAACCGTTTCATATGGAGAGGTGATAGAGTTAACTATCCTGCACAAAACAGAGGAAACAATTTCAGAGATAGAAGAGGTGAAAACAGAAGGCCTGTCAGGCAAAATGAAGGGGAAAGAAGAGACGGTGACAGAAGGGTAGAAAGAAAGAATCGAGAGGAAGATAATGAACCCACAGGGCCAGCTATTAACGTGATATCCGGAGGTGAGTCATTAGCTGGCAATTCTTCCTCGTCTCGAAAGACTTACGCCCGACAAACTTATCAAATTAATTCAGTGATGGAGGAAAAGCATGATGAAGAGCCCATCACCTTCACGCCAGCTGACAGAGGTGATGTAATGATCCCTCATGATGACCTAATGGTGATTTCGGTAGTAATAGCAAAACATCTAGTGAGTCGCATCTTAGTTGATAATGGGAGTTCGGTAAATTTGATTTATTGGAGTTGCTTTGAGAAAATGAACATCTCCAATGATAGACTGAAGCCAGTAACCACACCGCTGTATGGCTTCTCAGGAGAAAAAGTGAAGGTGGAGGGCGCAGTTCAGCTACCTGTAACATTGGGGGAAAGTTCGAAGTGTGTCACTCGACAAGCTTATGGTGGTGAGATCAACTTCCGTGGCGTACAATATGATCCTCGGGCGGCCATTGTTAAATGACATGAGGGTGGTGGTGCATCCCTGCTATTTGTTAATGAAGTTTCCGACTCCCCGCGGTGTTGGACAAGTGCGGGGAGATCAAAGGAAAGCCAGGACATGTAATGTCGCATCCACCACATGTAAAGGGATTCAGAGGAAGGAAACCCTTACGATCGAAGAAAAGCCTAAGCCGAAGCCTGATGAGGAAATGGAAGCAATCCGGTTGGATGAGAAAGATGAAGAAAGAATAGTGTACGTAGGAAGCCAATTGCCTGAAGAAGTAAAAAGGGAGATAGTCCGATGCTTAAGAGAGAATTGTGATGTGTTTGCATGGACTCCAGCCGATATGCCTGGAATAGACCCTGAAGTTATTTGCCATCGGTTGAACGTAATCTCAGGGGCAAAGCCGAACAAACAGAAGAAAAGGAATTTTGCTCCAGAGAGGCAACAAGCAATAAACGAAGAAATAACGAAGTTGTTGCAAGCAGGATTTATCAGAGAAGTTAATTATCCGGAGTGGTTGGCTAATGTTGTGATGGTGAAGAAAACCAACGGGAAATGGAGAATGTGTGTGGACTTCACAGATCTGAATAAAGCTTGTCCTAAGGATTCATATCCACTACCTCGAATTGACAAGTTGGTAGACGAAACTTGTGGTTATGAACTACTTAGCTTCTTAGATGCCTTTTTAGGGTACCACCAAATTGTGATGCATCCAGATGATGAGGAGAAGACCTCGTTCATTACCGATGGTGGGACATATTGCTATCGAGTGATGCCGTTCGGTTTGAAAAACACGGGTGCAACCTACCAACGCATGGTAAATAAGGTGTTCCAAGACTTGTTGTGCAACACCATGGAAGCTTATGTTGATGATATGATCATTAAAAGCAGACAAGGAGAATCACATGCCGAGAAAATAACCAAGGTATTCGATGTGCTGCGACAATACAAGATGAAGTTGAATCCCAACAAATGTTCATTCGGGGTGAGATCTGGAAAGTTTCTGGGATTCATGATTACTAACCGAGGGATAGAGGCTAATCCCGAGAAAGTTCAAGCTATTTTGGACATGAGGCCGCCTAATACAGTAGGAGAAGTCCAAAGGCTAACAGGAAGAATAACAGCCTTGAGTCGTTTCTTGTCCAAATCTGCTGAAAGAAGTCTACCATTTTTCAAGGCGATAAAGGCAGGAAAGAACTTCAAGTGGATGGAGGAGTGCAACGACGCCTTTGAGAGGTTGAAAGACTACCTGAAAGAGTTGCCTCTGTTATCCCGGCCACATCCTGGAGACCACCTCCTTATGTATCTCAGTGTAGGAGAGAAAGCTGTAAGTGCAGTCCTACTAAGGGAAGATGGGGATAGAGATTGCCCGATTTATTATGTAAGCAAAGTCCTGCTAAATGCCGAGGCAAGATACCCCTTAGTTGAAAGAATAGCTTTATCCCTGGTGATGGCAACTCGGAAATTACGACCGTACTTCCAACCTCACTCGGTGACTATCTTAACAGACCAGCCCCTCCGGCAAATACTGCAGAAACCAGAACACTCCGGGCGTCTGATTAAGTGGGCTATCGAATTGAGTGAATATGACATTCACTTCCAGCCTCGCCAAGCAATAAAAGGACAGGCATTGGCGGATTTTATTGTAGAATGCACTGGCCGAGAGTTCCAAGAGGAAGTAGAGTTAGTCTGGTGGAAATTATTTGTAGATGGAGCTCGTAACATGGATGGCAGTGGAGCTGGAATTGTGCTAATATCGCTTGAAGGGGAAACCTATGAATATTCCCTACGTTTCGATTTCCCAAGTTCAAACAATACGGCCGAGTACGAAGCCTTGATAGCTGGGATGAGACTTGCCGAGAAACTAGGAGTTAGCAACTTAATGGCACATAGCTATTCACAATTTGTGGTAAACCAGTTCTCGGGTGAGTATGAAGCACGAGAACCCACCTTAGTCCCTTACTTGCAGAAGGTACAATTGTTGGCACAGTCGTTCAAGCACTTCCAGCTGACTCAGATAAATCGAACAGAGAACAACCATGCAGACGCTCTTTCGAAATTGGCTTCTTCCAGAAGGGTCAAAAGAGGTATGGTCAAAGTGGAATCCCTCGCTAGACCAAGCATTGAAGAAGAAAATGTCTGTGATGTCGAAATCGGAGGCGATTGGAGAAGCCCAATTAAAGATTACATACTGGGGGGCACACTCCCCACTGACAGGGACGAAGCTCGAAGGCTGAAGTTAAAAAGTGCCAGGTTTACCGTGGTAAAAGGGGAACTCTATAAACGGGGATTCACAATGCCCCTGTTGAAGTGTCTAGGGCCCCAACAGGCTGAGTACACCTTAGCTGAAATTCATGAGGGAATATGCGGTGAGCATTTGGGGGCTCGAGCCTTGGCCTCGAAAATATTGCGCTCGGGGTTTTATTGGCCTACACTGAGAAAGGATGCCACAGACAAAGTGAAAAGATGTGAAAAATGTCAGAAATTCGCTCCCATAACTACCGCGCCTGTTTCGGCTCTTCAGAACACTCTCCAACCAACTCCATTTGCACAATGGGGACTAGATATCCTGGGGCCTTTTCCTCTAGGCACAAGACAAAGAAAGTATTTGCTGGTGGCCACAGACTACTTTACCAAATGGATAGATGCCGAGCCTTTGGCCACAATTTCTGAAAAAAAAGGTGGAAGCAATGGAGTGGAAAGACATAATTTGCCGATTTGGGATCCCCCGTGTGATAAATGCAGATCATGGAAAGCAGTTCGACTGCGATGCTTTTCGAAATTTTTGTAGTGGCTTGAAGATTCTCCTAAGAATATCTTCTGTGCCTTACCCACAGGCCAATGGGAAGGCAGAGGTGAGCAATCAAACTATACTGCACGGGTTGAAGACTAGACTGGACAAGGCAAAGGGAGCATGGGTAGATGAGCTTCCAAGTGTCCTATGGGCCTACAGAACGACAAGCAAAGTATCAACAGGTGAAACACCGTTCAATTTGGTATATAGCACTGAAGCTCTCATCCCAGTAGAAGTTGGAGCTGAGTCATCCAGACTAGTCCCTTACATTGAAGAACTTAATTCTCAGGGACTAAGGGAAAATCTTGACATGATAAATGAGCTGAGAGATCAGGCAAAAGTGAGGCTGGCTGCTTACCAACAGAGAGTAGCCACTTATTACGATGCACGGGTCAAGAACAGAGAATTGCAAGAAGGGGACCTTGTATTGAGAAAATCGGCAATTACAAACGCCCTTAGGGAAGATGGAAAGCTCCGATCTAATTGGGAAGGATCGTACAGAATCAGAAAAATGGTCGGACCTAGCACTTGCGTCTTGGAAACCTTGCGAGGAAAGAAGATCTCAAAGACTTGGAATGCCAACCATCTTAAACTGTATTGGCAGTAAACATTGTAATTTTTAATTGATATTATTCTTGTCTTTACTTTTCCATCTATTGCTACATCACTTTACAGATGTTATTATTTTTTTTGATTCCTGAATAAAGGCCAGCCAATCATTTCCTATATTCTCTAACGCAATATGTGAGACAGATTATGTGTTACAGGAATTAAAATGAGGCAACAGCTGGCAAAACCAAAGTCCCTAAGCGAAAAATGCGCAACGGGCAAAAACAAAGTCCCTAAGTGAAAAATGCGCGAGACGGGCAAACTAAAGTCCCTAAGCGAAAAATGCGCGAGACGGGCAAAAACAAAGTCTCTAAGCGAAAAATGCGCGAGGCGGGCAAAAACAAAGTCCCTAAGCGAAAAATGCGCGACGGGCAAAAACAAAGTCCCTAAGCGAAAAATGCGCGAGACGGGCAAACTAAAGTCCTTAAGCGAAAAATACGCGAGACGGGCAAAAACAAAGTCCCTAAGCGAAAAATGCGCGAGACGGGCAAAACCAAAGTCCCTAAGCGAAAAATGCGCGAGACGGGCAAAACTAAAGTCCCTAAGCGAAAAATGCGCGAGACGGGCAAAACCAAAGTCCCTAAGCGAAAAATGCGCGAGACGGGCAAAAACAAAGTCCCTAAGCGAAAAATGCGCGAGACGGGCAAAACCAAAGTCCCTAAGCGAAAAATGAGCGAGACGGGCAAAAACAAAGTCCCTAAGCGAAAAATGCGCGAGACGGGTAAACTAAAGTCCCTAAGCGAAAAAATGCGCGAAACGGGCAAACCAAAGTCCCTAAGCGAAAAATGCGCGACGGGCAAAAACAAAGTCCCTAAGCGAAAAATACGCGAGACGGGCAAACACAAAGTCCCTAAGCGAAAAATGCGCGAGACGGGCAAACACAAAGTCCCTAAGCGAAAGAAAAAAAAAGCGGGTATTACGAGGTACGTTGATATTTTCAACAAATTATGACATTTCAACAGCACAAGATAGGCACACTGCTCGAGAAAAGTTCATCTTTGCACAAGAATGAAAATGCTGTGTCAAAGTAGAACTTAGGGAGCAACATGGTATCAAAGTATACAAAATATTCGCATAAACAGCAAAAATGAAGCTACAGAATAAAATGGTACTTTTTACTCAAAAATTTGTACAAGTGCTGAAAGAGCTACAGAAAGAAGCAATACTTTTCATTCAAAATTAATCTGTACATAGGAGTTAACAAACAAAACAAAAAATACTAAATTCTAATCCACGACAATGACCGAGTCAGCCGGCTGAGAAGGCGCCACATCGACACTAGCATCTTGAGAAGCTTGAGGCTCAGAAACTGAAGGATTCGAAGCATCAGGATCCTGGGGAGCCGAAGAAGCCATCCCGGGAGAAGGAACATCACCTAATGGACCTACCACAGCGTCAGAGTCTGGCACGGGATCAATGGCTGCAGAATCCGAAATCTGAAATTCATCGCTATCCAACTCCAGCAATGCTTCAATAGACTCAGGCTGATCGCCCGCCTCGATAGGCTCAGAAACATCACGCACTGCTAGAAGCTCAGATCGATCAAGTGCCTCGGAAGACTCAGGTTGATGCTGTGGCTGTCGAGGAGGCCATGGACCTTCAAGATTGTCCAGCTCATCTACGGCCCCCTCCGCTAAGTAGGCCTCCGGACTTTGTGAGTCGGGCTCATATTTGTTCCAAGAAGGGGCGTCGTAGTACTTGGCCTCCTCAGTAAAGAGTAATTCGGGAAAAGCCTCATTAGGTCTATGCTTCTCCAGCCAAGAACGAGCCAGATAGAAACCATACTTAATAAATCTCGTTGCAAACTCTGTCTTCTTGTCAAAGCAATGCTGGGACAAGCGATATTCGCGAACGGCCTCGATCTGGGCCTCGATCCGAACTTCTCTTTGATGATCCAGTACGTTGTGCAGCTCCTCAATAGCCTCATCTCGCTGCCTCTCCATAGCTCCCCGATCATCGACGGCCTTATTGTAGGCTTCTTGGTACCCTTGAAGGGAAACAACCTTCGCCTGCTCTTCCCGGAACCTCTGCTCGAGATCAGCATATTTTTTATTCATCTCCTCCATCCTCTGGATGTAAGGACGAAGCTGGCTAACCTCGTTTGCAAGCTCCATTTTCTGCTCACGAAGCTCGCGAATATCTCTGTCAGCTTGCTCCCTGAAAGCCCGGTGTCGGGCATTGACAGCCGCGATTTGTTGAGCCGACTGATAAGATGAAAAAACAGAAATTAAAAAAACAGGGAATTAATCATCGCCAAACGAGCACAAGAACTCTTACCTTCATAGCGAGATAATCAGAATTATCCTCCGCTTCAGGGATGTTTGTGAAAATCCCCGCCTCGTCGCGAGGAAGAATGGTGCTCCAGGCCAAACGAGATGCTATCCCGGCATCCTCGATACTGTCGTTGTCGTTTACTCCGGGATAGGTCTGGAAATCCTCCCCACCGACGACGACCCCGCTATCAACCGTATAGCGCCTCAAAGTAGGGTCGACCACCTTAGGTAAGACTGGTCTTGCGGGCATTAAGGCTTCAATGATCAGCCTCTTTCTGTATTTGCGCCTAGGCTGGCGAGGAGCAGACCTACCCTCAGCAACACGAGAGCCACCTTCTTTAGGGACTGGATCACTCCTTTGGGACTGGGAGCTCTCGCGATCGCCTGAACCTCGATCAGGGACAAGAGGCCTCTTCCGTTTGTTTCTCCCGGCCTCTTGTGTAGGACGGCTGGATTCACCAGTAGCGGGAGGAGGAGGAGTAGGAGTGCGAGCCAGTCCAGATGGGGCTTCAACTGGCGACCGAGGAGGAGGAGCCGCTTGAGTAGCAACGTTGGCATCCCTCCTACGCATCAAATCTCGGAAGTTCAAGCCTGCACAATATATAAAGAAAGGATTAGCCGACCAAGTGAAACATCACGCACATGTATACAAGAAACAAAAAAAGGATAGAAAACCTAGGAAACCATCAAAGTCCTCTAAACTATCCAGATTCGTATCCAACAGAAAATCAACGAAGGGACTCCCAAAGGCATCAGCCTGAGCCCATTCAGGGCCATCCCCTGAATAACTACTACTACCCGGAGCCTCAGGGGTCTCGTCCTCTGAATCTGAAGAGGACTCATCTACAAGACGGCCCACGGGGCTAGATGCTTCAGCTACTAGGACTGGGGATGACTGACTAGGGCCAGCATCAGATAAACGAGGAGTTGTAGGCAAGTTAGATGGGGCAGCAGAAGCTTCAAGAACGGTCCTGCTTACGCCCCAGCCGACAGCGGCAATGTTTTCCGGGGTTAGAAGAGAAAATAAATTACGCTCCCCGGCAGAACAGATTTGCTGAATAGGCTCGCCAAATTGGTCTCTTAAAATTTTCGTCCTAAACCTGTCCGAACGCTGTGAGTGGTCAGAGGTATCACGATTCCATCTAGAGCGAATCTGCAGATTGCTTGGAATCTCGACAACGACCCACTCGCTCTCAAAACCGCGCAGTTTATTGGGGAGATCCGAGAAGATTTTATTATTAGGAAACTCACCGACTGTTAACCGTTGAAGAGAGAACGTTATCAATCCTTTCAGCCTACGAACTCTAAAAAAGGCGCTTAAAAGGGGAATCGTTAAAAACGATACCCAGATGATGACACACTATGGAAAACGCTACCAGCTGAGCCCACGCATGGGGGTGGAGTTGACACGGGACGATGTCATTGTATCTAAGAAATGCTTCGCCAAACTCCGGAAGAGGGAAGCGAAAACCAAAAGACAAAGAAGCCTTATGGACGGCCACACCATTTCTAACCAAGTCAGGCGTGACCTCCCCTTGCACTGGAAGTCTATAGCCATAACCAGATGGAAGAGGGAAACGAGTCCTAATATCCTCTAAATCAGTATTTGTCAAAGAACACACAAGACCACCTGTCTTAAGTGTTTTACCCGAGCGTAGCAAGGACATGGCAAAAGAAAGCAAAAACTACCCGGCGACAGACCTAGTAAGGCGACAGACCTAGTAAGACGACAGATCCCTTGGGCGACAGACCCCTTGGGCGACAGACCTACTGAAAAAGACACTTGCGGAAGACTAAACTCTACGCAGAAGACCAAATCACCTGCGGGAGACCTAAAACTAGTGCGGTAGGCGAACATATAAGGCGACAGGGGTATACTTACTGACGATAAGATAAGCGAGAGACTCCAGGCATGAAAGCGAAAGACTCTTTGTGGCGAAAGAACGAAAAAATGGACGATAGACGGCTGCTCAGAGGTTTTCTCGTGCGCTCTCTCGTTGGGTCCCAGTAGTTTATATAGCCGCGACAGGGAATGCCAAACGTCGCACCTGATCACACCTGTCGCAGAGTAGAATTTTTCACCTGCAAAAAATACCAAAGAAATTGCAAAAGAACAAAGAGAACTACTAATTGTGGGCTGAGGCCCAAAAACATATATTTATACTCTCTTGGTTGGAGAAATCCAACAAGAGAGTGGGGAGCAATTGATATGACAAAGTCTACCCGTGTTAGGCCAGGCCCAATAGCGTCAGAGATTACCACATGGCAAAGACTCACTGGTCCACGTGTCCATCGGCGACAGAGGCAAAGCGCGTCACACCTGTCGCTGGGCGATAGGCTCTTTGTCCCACGTGGCATTCGGCGAAAGAGGTAGAGGTGTTTGATCATACCTGTCGCCCCGCGACAGGCCCGCAGTCTATCGCCTACAATCATAAGGTGACACATGGCGCTCATATACCTATCGCCTGGCGACAGATCCACAGCCCGTCTCCTATAGTCATCTGGCGACACGTGGCGCCTGACCTCGGCTCCCGCGAGCGACAGAACCCTGACGCCACAGTGTACCACGTGGTGTGAGTCTCTCGCCGGCGACAGGCTCCGAGTGCTTCCGATTTTCTAGGAATTTGTGTTATATTGATACACAAACTCTTAGCAAGATGATAGACTTATCCTTAAACAATTAACCTAGGATGTTGGCCTATAAATAGGCCCCCAGGTACAACTTTATTCTCTAAATTTTTTGACTACTGGCTTTTACGCTTCCCAATATTGAAGACCTTTTTGCTGACTTAAGCATCGGAGTGTCTACGCAGGGAACCACCCCTGCGTCTCTCTGACTTTTCTTGTTTTACAGAAGCTTTTTGGAGACACGTGGAGACTAAGTACGAATATCGACGTCAGCATACTTTTATTGTTGTTTTATGCAACAACAGAATTAAATTACAAGATTTTCATGGCTAAAAGACTTTTAAGTTAGCTTTCATAAGAATTTTATGATTTATCATTTTGATACTCTGATCAAGAGATATGATCGAAAAAAGCTAGATTGGTCATGAGCCAAAGGATGAAATTTTCGATTTATTGTCAAATTCTCGAATTAGGCCCAAATCATAACCACATGAAACAAATTGTCTTACCTGAAACCATTTATAATGAATTTAAGGTATTTACATGGTTTCTGGGTGAGTGTGTGGTCCCGTGGGATCCGCCAACTTATCTGTACAAAAGCCTGAGTTCTTACACCAAAATCCAAATGTGTCACAATTTGGCCTCTAAATACCTCTAAGGCTCATTTAACACTATTTAACATGTAAAAGAAATTGTTGGTTATTACACTATGCCCAAAGAACTTAGAATTTGTACCTAAAAGTTTTGAGATTTGTGCCCAGAGGACTTAGAATTTACCTAAAAAGTTTGAAATTTGTGCTCGGAGGACTTAAAATTTGATATTTGTGCCCGGAAGACTTAAAATTGGTGCTCGGAGGACTTAAATTTGTGCCTGGAGAGCTTGAGATTTGTGCGATGAGGACTTGGAATTGGTGCTAAGAGGACTTGAGATTTATGCCCGGAGCACTTGAGATTTGTGCGATGAGGACTTGGAATTGGTGCTCAGAGGACTTGAGATTTGTGTCTAGAGGACTTAAAATTGGTTTCCGGAGGACTTGAGATTGATGCCCGGAGGACTTAAAATTTTGTTTGAAAGATTTGAAATTTGTGCCTGGAGGACTTGTAATTTACCTAGAAAATTTGAAGTTGGATTCCAATTTTTTCCCGAAGGACTTGAAATTGCACCAGGAGGACTCTTGGAATAATACTCAGAGAATTTGAAATTTGTGCCAGGAGGATTTAGAATTTTTCTTGCAAGTTTTGAAATTTGTGCCCTGAGGACTTAAGATTTTGAATTTGGTGCTTAGAGGACTTAGCATTTTTCTTGAAAAGTTTGAAATTTGTGCCCAGAGGACTTAAAATTTGTGCTCGGAGGTCTTAAATTTGTTCCCGGAGGACTTAAAATTTGTGTCTGAAGAATTTTGAATTTGCACCCGAAGGACTTAGAATTTGTGCCCGTAGGACTTGAGATTTTGAAATTTTGTGCCCGGAGGGCTTAGAATTTTGCCCGGAGATCTTGAAATTTTACCCGAAGAGTTTAAAATTGATGCCCAGAGGACTTGAAATTTTTCTTGAAGAGTTTAAAATTTGAGCCTGAAGGACTTGAAATTGTATCCGAAGAACTTTGAATTTGCGCTCGGAGGACTTAGCATTGATTTAAAAGACTTGACATTTATGCCCGGAGGTCTTAGAATTGTGCCCGGAGGACTTGAGATTTATGCCTGGAGGTCTTGGAATTTGTGTGTCTTCTGAAAATCGATCTTCAATCTTACTTAGATTTACAAACATGCTACCAATCAAACTGGATTTGAAAATTTCTTTATCATGAGTAAACTTGATTTCCTTATTTTGAAAAAAAAGTTGCATAACCTTTAAAATCTTGATTGGATGGAGTCGAGCCTTTAGCTTGAGAAATATGTTAATCTCAAAATTTTACATAAAAACTTTCAATGTTGATGCTGTATGATATTGTGTATGTATGCATGTATGTATGTCGCTCAATCCTGTACATTCTCTAATTTTGAAATTCCTTTATATCTTGTCAAAAAGGCACATCATTTGTCCTTTTTTATCTTCTTTGCCCCCAACAGGATTATGAAAGCTCCTTTCTATTTTCCATTTCTGTAGAGTTCTCGTACTCTCATCATATCCTTTTGACGAAAAGCACTAAAAATTTCCTCATAACTATTTTCCAGGGGGAAATGAATCCAAATTTCACAAGTGATACTTGATCCTTTCAAAAAAATCAGTGATTACTTTTCAAGATGAGTGACATAAATCCTATTCGGATCTTTTCAACTGGACAATTGAAAGTTTGGTGCACCAGGATGTTTTGTTTGGGGAATACTTTTCCACTTATCCAAAAAACAATGGTTCCTTTCTTGGCTCAAAATAGTTTTCTTAAAATACCATCGCTTTTATTTCTCTCTTTTTTTTTGAACAAAATTTTGAATGAGAAAAGAAACAAAATACTTACAACTTGGTTTGACAATCTCTTAAATTCTTGAATAATCGCGTTCTACAAATGCCAAGATGAGATATGAATGACTGAGGTCTCTTCAGTTTAGGAAGAGTGTGTACAAGAAGAAAGGTTCAAACTTTTCAGAAAAATGTCGGGCAATCAAGTGACATCAGAATCTTTGGATATCTCGATGGTTTCTCAAGGCTTGTTGAATCTTTTTCCATGTTTTCAATTCATGTCACTGCTTGACAGGGTTGCAATAAGAGTTCATCGTTTGCTCTAGACTGCCCTTTTCGAGCTTTCACCCTAGAGCTCTACTCTTTCTTTTGTTTTCTTTTCTCTTTTTTTTGATTGTTTTACCATGCATTCAAGAATTCAGATTTCATTCAAACCAAATACTAGTGAGAATTTTCCAAAGAAGAGCTCTTTGATACAAGCATCTATATTTGATCAAAATGGACTTTTAAGTACATAATGTAGGCCATGGTTCAGTGTTTTGAAAGAATGGATAAATAGGCCCAAAACATGTGTTTAAAGGTTAATCAAACCAAGGATCATTTTTTCTCATATGGACATCTATCATTTTCAATCTTTGAAGCACCTTTCTTTTTGTTTTTTTTTGTATCTATCCTTTTTTTTGTTTTTATCTTTTTCATTCTCAAAAGCACCTCTTTTTCTTCTTTTTTTTTTTTTTGCTTTTCCATGTATCCCTTCTTTTTTTTTTGATGCTTTCTTTTTCTTTGATTCACGTCCAAGACTTTAAAACATAGTAAACCTTATTTGATCAAAAAAGGTTGAGTCATTCCTTTTGTTTGGAGAGATATTTTCCGTACAAGCCCCCCAGTGTGGAAGGTGATCATTGAAAAAGGTTTATTGTAAAAGCAATTATCAGGCTCAAAAAGGATAGCAAAAGGATAATGTTTATATTTGTGAATAGAATATGAAAGACGGTCATTCATCATTTCAAATTAAGATGCTTCTATTGAAAAGCAATTCTTAGGATAAGTTTTTCCTTTGGTTTTTGAAATCGTCTGAATATCATGTTTGCATGGTGTCACAATCAATTTTTCTTTTTATTTTTTCTTTTTTCTTTCTTTTTTTTTTTTTGGAATGAAACACTTCAATATGACAAAACTTGACTTTGCACGCCAAATATTCATTTCAGGAGAAAGGTGATGCACAACTCAAGGTGTTGTGCATACAGGCATTGATGGGAAATCCTCAACTTTGGTTCCTCATTTTTGCCCTTTTTTTTTGCTATCTTGCCCCAAAACATGGACGAAAGGCATCTCAGGATCACAGGATTGAAGAGTTTGGGATTATATATGAATCTAAGTGGAAATGTATTTCAAAATTTCAAAATGATCTTGCCAAATATCAAACTGTCAATATCCAAAATCTTCGAGATTGTCATAAATTGATTTCCAAATTATTTTCAAGAGGTTTTGCAAGTCGGTCATTTCTTTGAAAACCAATAACAATAAAGCCCTGTCATGGTCAAATGGGAAACAAACCGGTCAAAATCTTATGCCCCAGTTTAGCTTTTTATGATCCTGAAATGATTTAAGACATTCATCTTTGATAGTAATCACCAATTTTCTTAGAATCATTTTTATCATTAATGTAAAGAAAAGAAACATTCTTGTCATATGCCACTGGAAAATAAATTATGTAAAAAGTTATGCTTACACAACTGTCACCTAGGCCAACGGAAATGACAAAGCATTTTCCAACAAAATATGAACTTTGAAATCTCAAAATCTTCATTTTCCTCCATATTGATCTGCCAAAATGCCATAACTCTACACCAAAGCGGATTTCCACTGTTCCATAAGTTCTAAAGTCAAGATTCCGCCATTGATGAGCTCTTCAACCATTTCCTTCAACTGCCTGCATTTTTCTGTGGAGTGCCCAATTGCTTCCATGTGACAGTCACATCTGCTATTTGGATCGTAGCTCTTAGCCAATGGATTTGGTGCTGTTCTCAAAGAAACAGGGGTTAGATATTGATTTTTCACCAGAAAAGGCAAGAGAGCAACAATCTTGAGGGAGTTCTCAAATTCTTAAAGAGCAGTTAAAAAGTGGTCAAATTTGAATGAAGGCGATGACACTAACTGTGATTAATGTCTATGTTGAGAAGAAAGAAGAGATATCATATTCGCATTGGTCAAAAGGAAAAATAACAGTGTTTTGCTATTTAAAAAAAAAGGGAAAATAATAGTTATATACATAACTCTAGGAATTAGGGTTGTTAGTCACTGCATTATAACAATCCCCTTTCTAATTCACAAATAATTAAAAAAAATCCCGTTTTTTATTATGCATTCGGAGAAAAAGGTAACCACCGCCAGGCATCCATTAACCTTCTGTATTCCATACAGTCATATACGCCCAAGCAGGCTAGTACAGAAGAATATCGAGTATAGAGATCTAAATCTGTTGGGTTAAGAGCGACAGAAAAAAAAAAAGTTCCTTTGGCCGGTGTCCAGATAATTATATCCGAGTAAAAGAAGGAATGAAAGCATTAAGACACTGCTAAAATACTAAATAAGCACACAGATCTTTGAAGTATTTATCTCTACTCAAAGAAAAAAGGCCCCCAAAAAAAAATCTGCAGCAATCATCATGTCTTCCACCCTCTGCTTCCTTTCATCATTATCCCCTCGCTTTCGTCATTGCCACACCATCTTTTGCTATCCACCAACCGCACCAAAACTACCGCCTTCTAGGTCCAGCACCCACTCAACAAAGCTCGGAAGATCAAGAAAGAAAAGGAAGAAAGAGGAGGCTAGCTTATATACACTATGAAGATGGGTTCACTCAAGAAGAAGAAAAGAAACCCTACCTCCTCTACCACTCGCTGCATGCCTCTCCACTTCCTGTCTAATCCGAGTTAAGGGTTCTGATCTCTCTTTATCAAATGAGGATTTTAATGTCAAATACATCTTTTCTTCTTTTCTCTTCTTTCTTGGGGAATTGAAGCATCAAGGTCCGATTGTTTTGCTAGATATCAACAAAAATCTAATACTCGTACACAAGTTTGGGAGCTGTTCCTTTTTCTCTCTATGGATTTTTCTTTATTTTTAAAATCTAAAGTCATATCAAAACTCGAAGCGGACTGTCCGGCTTTGGTTTTGGTCACTGAAGATGGCGTTAATTAATATTATGTTAATGTGTGTTCTCGTGCTATATGCAGAAGTTTAAGTCTCAGAATTCAGATCATGACCTCTCTTTTTCTATATCTCTGTTGTCTGAATATTAATATTTATTCCGTAATTTCCTTTGGATTTCTCTGGATTTGATATGTATGGGAATAAATGCTGTTGTTGATTATGAGCAATGATCTTGTTTTGGATGTTAATGTATAAAGATTTATATATATTCATATACTCCAGTGCATCTTTCCATAAGGGTTTTACACATGTTCCTTTTAGTTTGTGTGATTTTTATTTATTTATTCCTTGTTAAACTTTATTAATTTATATTTTAATACAAAACCAGGAGACTCAGCCATGGCAAGCTTAGCATACCATTCAGGGGGTAGTAATAATTTTTTTTTACTAGTTTTCTCTTCCTAAACATTCAATTTCATGCATCAGATGAGGCAAATATAAGTTTTTACAAAATCAAATGACAATTAAAGTTAAATTGTTGTCAATTTGTCATAGGTAGGATTTTGACATAAGGGGATTGTTGCATAGAACAAATGAAAGGAATTAGATTTCTTCTTTTTAATTTTTTTTAAGGTTTTCTGTGCATCTTTGTCTCCAGAACCCCAAAGCAATGAATATGGAATATTTTCTGTACCTTTGGCTCTTTAATTTCCCTTGCTAAAATGCTGATCCCATCTAATATGTAAGGGGTGACCTCATCTCACCTTCCCTTTTCACTGTAAGCCTTTTAGATCAATCATTTTTTTTCCTTTTAGGCTTTTAGTCTTATAGACTATTAATATGATGGCAAATAAGGCACAATTTTGCAACTGTTTTAAGGGGGCCCGAAGGTTAATCATGCATGTGCCTGCTAAGCCTTTGAGTCAAGATTAATTAGCTTTCAATTGCTTGGTTGACTCCGAGGGTGAGTGCATCCTTGAAATTTAACTGGAAGATGCCATACATACATACATACATTTATTTAAGCACAAATGGTAATGTTGATAAGTTTCGTACAATGGTTAACCCAAATGCTTATTAAACCACCAGTTTTAAGTCAAAGGCACATAATGATTAATATCATAAATCCACCTTTTCTTTTTGTGATCTGTTCCTAGGACATATAACTGATAATATAAAGATATACATACGCAATTAATTGTAATTAGTATTAAAGAATATATAGTACATATCATCATAAATTGAGGCATACATAAAAGGATTTATAAAGTAAGGTTTTTTTTGGTTAGATAAAGTGATATGTTAGTTGCATATATAAAGTGTTTATACATACATACATACATGCATGCATGCATATATATATATATATATATATATATATATATATAAAGACAATGAATCTATTTACACATATGTAAAACTAGATAAATTTTACACCATTTCAATTTTATTATACGATTTATATCTTTTTTATTTGACTATTGGATTTTATACGTACGTGTGCATATAAGGAGGAATCCACTTATATTAGAGTAAAAACATATTGTTTTGCACACTTTTTATAACTTTATGTAAAATTAAAAAATTTGTAAACCATGAGTGAGATTTAACATCGATCATACATATATACTGTAACATCCCGTTACCACTTCTTGCACGTATTTCTATACAACTTTACCGGTTGGGCTTTCTGCGATGCCATTAACATTCAACAATGATAGTGATAAATAATAATATCTATTTATCAAATACGGAATATGAAATTTCTTTTTTCATTATTCCTTACATCTGACATCCCCTATTGTCTTTATCTCAATAAAGTAGTACTGTATGCATATGTCTGAAATGTAAAAGAGAAGTGACTGTACCTGTCATAATTGACATAAGTTGCCCCCGCGCTTTATATGTAGCTACCCGTATGGGAGCTAATTCTCTCAAACTCCGTGTCTTTTATCTATGGAGTTAAAACAAAGGGGGTGAGCGATTCATACGCTAAGTAAAGGAAACATATGCTGCTTTATAAAATTAAAACTATATACCACAAAGTATTTGTTTTTCCTAACATCATATCAAATAGGAAAACAGTGGATATAGTAAACAGTACTCTCAAAACATCATTCAAATCACTGGTTAATCAGTTTACTTTAAAATGTAGTAAACAGTAGATAGGATTCAATAAATCCTCTCAGTAAACAGAAATCCACAAGTTGAGACTAGGCAACAAACAAATCATGCTATCATTGTTCCCTCCGGAACACAAGTCCGCTTTTGGGGTGCACCCGTAGGTCACCGCCCCTCACAGCTAACTCAGATCTATGGCCATAATCTATAGGTGGTCCTCGGGTCCACTTGCCAAGTGACCTCAAGACCGCTGATGACTTGGCGGGTCCATCAGCCCTGTGACGCCCAGAGGTGCACTCGTTGGTCCATTGACCGAGCCACCACCCCAGGCGGATCACGCACTAGTAACGCATGAACTCAGGGCCTAAAGTCTCAAAATAACTTTTATATCTCATGAAAACCTTTATGGAATTATCTCACCATATTATAATTTTCTCCAAAATAAAAATGATTTGATTTTTCCAAAAAGGTTTAGGCTTCTGTTTACAAAACACGTTGAAAACCTTCCAAATTCTCAATATTTAAAATCTACTCGCCCATGGTCAGCTCGCCCAACATGGTTCGCCCATGGAAGCTCGCCCATGGTAACTCGCCCAACATGGCTCGCCCATGGCAGCTCGCCCACAGCGGTGAACAAATGTTCGCCCGCCAACCTTTGCTTTTAAAACAACAACCAAAACTGGCTCGCCCTTAGTGGCTCGCCCATTATTCAGTTCGCTTAAGAGGGTTTATAATTTCTATTTTCAAAGATATGAAAATTAGTTTATTTTTCAATTAAGAACCTTTTTAAACGTGAAACCTGTTCGCCATGGTCAGCTCGCCCATGGTCAATCATCAGTGGGGGCATAGTATTCGCCCGCCACTTAACTTTTCAAAACAAAGCAACCTGGCTCGCCCTTAACGACTCACCCAAAAGAAAAATAAGGGGTTCGCCCCAGCCTGGCTAGCCCAGCTTTCATTTACAAACATGGTTACTCGCCCAAAATGTAATAAAGGGATCTTCGCCCAAAAAATTTGGTTCGCCCGCCAATATCAGTTCGTCAAAATAATATTAAAGTTTGGCTCGCACGCATTTTATTAAAACCGGGGTTACTCGCCCCTAAAACAAGAACAAAAAGGGCTCGCCTGCCTTGGATCGCCCGCCTTTAACACATTCGTCCAGAAAACAACATAGGGGTCGGCTTTTAGCTCGCCCGTATCAAAATAATTATCAAACTAATGCATGTCAGAAAACAAAACATTTATCTCAATATTTCCATAAAATTTACTCCACAGGACATGCATTCATATCACACACATCTCCCTTACCTGGTTCAACGAAGCCTTGCTTCCTTCTTTCCTTCCAAATCGCATACACCGAGGTCATAATTCCCGGCTGCAAATAATTTATAACTTCAATTAATATTTTCATTTCTTAGCACTTTGGCGAGATTATGATAAACCAAATGACTACTCGCCCAACAGTGCTCTAACTAGCTCGCCCAACCGAGCTCGCCATTCACCAAATGGCTTACACGTGGGAGCTCGCCCGCCATTACTCGCCATATATTTGTGATCTCGTCTAACATTCACTTCAGCAGCCCTTATAGGCTAAAATGTGGGAGTTCGCCCACAATTCTACTCGCCCAAAGCCTATGCATTTGAGCTCGCCATACGTGGCCTTCAACTCATAGTTGAGCTCGCCTGTAACTTAAACTGGCGTTGGGCGACCTCGCCCCTTGAACAACACTTTGGCGAGTTCTTATTACCTATTCGCCCACTGGCGATCACTAAATTTCAACGTGGGCGATCACAGTAGTCGCCATTCTGTCACTTATTCCATTATTTTCCTTGTTTTCATATTCTCTAAGGATCTAGCTAAAAACAAGACTGTATCTCTGTTTATTACTTCATAAAACATAGAAATCTATCATTGAGCATCAAGAACACCTCAGAAATATGAAACTCACCTCAACCAACTGCACTTCCAGAACAAATTGCTTTCCTTCCCACGTTGGTCTCCTTTTGCTTATTCCTTCAGCTCATCAAACTAAGGAGGAAAGGTTTGCAAGCTGGTTTACTTGTTTGGCCAACTTAAGGTGAAGCTTAGTAGATCAAACATGGCAGAGAAATGGAAGAAACAGAGCATAATTTGCAGTGAAATGGTTTTCGTGAAGAAGCTGGAGTTGGCTAACTCTGTTATCCTCATTTGTTTCTCCTTTTATAGCCACACTATCCGATCAGAATTCACTACTTGGTCTTATCTCATTTCCAGCATTTATTTCACGTCTATCATGCATTTAATGCATGAAGAAAAACTGCACTTACATTGGCGAGAAAGTCTTCCTTCCACACACATCTTCTGCTTCTATTGACTTTGTTTTACTTCTCAACCAATAAGGTTAATTCCTTACTGACTTTAACATCTTCTCCATTAATTGTCTTCAACCATAAGACTTACAAAGTCAATTTTTGTTGCACACGTGTTTTGAATCTATTTTCATTTTGTCCACAAATGTTGCTTCGAGTTCGCCCCATCATTCCTGAGGCCTCAACTCACCAATTCACTTTCAGTTCGCCAACATTCACAGCTTGCCTATGCTCATCGCCACTTTGTCTTTATACTAACTTAAGATTTGGCGATTACTCCTACATTGTTGGCGATCACCGGGTTTGATTTACTAGCCCACTTGCTATCATAAAACCTTCTCAATCCAATGGGCGATCATAAATCCTCGCCCAGTTCGGCTAACATCTTAAGCAAAGAACTTGGCGAACTTACCTATTCGCCAGACCAAAGAGGCAACGAATCAACTCGCCCTACTCATTCCTTGGGCGATCAGATCCCTCGTCACAACGGGCGATTACCTCACACAACTAGTTGGCGAACTCATATATTCGCCCACGCCATTGTCCAACTTACCATCACCATTGGCGAATGTCCTCTTGCTCGCCCATTGGCGAGCTGCCAGCTTACTCGCCCGTAATGTATTTCTCATAATTTGCTCCATTCTCACCTCAAGTCAAGGAGCTTTTCACCCTTGTTGGAAATCAACCTTCTTTATTTGTCTAATTTCCATTATCACTTTTATGAAATTAGACTCTACAGTAGTGTAGAATCGGATCTTACATTTTCTCCCCACCTTAAGAAATTTGGTCCTCCAAATTTCAACCAGACCTGTCAGTGTGAAAGCTCTGAATATTTCTTACACATAAGGCTCTTTAATTCTCAAGGAGCCTCTTACTACCAGAGCATCCAATCAAAAGATTAATCTTAGATCACAACACTTTATCCTTCCTATCCAGAATCCGTACTGGTTTCTCAACGTAACTCATGTCCTCTCTAATCTCTAAGACTTTCTCTGAATCACGTAAGAAGGATATGAATAACATTTTCTCTTCATTATTGAGACATAGAATACGTTATGCACTCGTAACAACTCGGAAGGTAGTGCACATCTTTCACACGATCGAAGATCTCTACCGATCTAATACATCGGGAACTCAATTTCCCTCTCATTATGCATCCCAATGGTGAGACCTTAATATACATAATCTCTTGTATATCTCAAGAAGTCTGTTCGACCAAGTCGAAAATAATTCTCGGTCTCCCATTTTCTCATGCTATTGTGGATTATATCGTCTGCTAAATAAACCCTTTCAAGTGTTATGCCTTTACCCTCCTTTGGCGATTATCATAAACAATTCTGCCAGGATAGAGGATTATCCCAGGAGCCTAAAAATCAATTGTACACGCTCACACCATATCCTCGAGCGTCCATCATACGCTCGGACTGTCTCTCAGTCTGCGGATAAACTGCGGTGCAAAACTCAATCGGGATCCCCTAACTTCCTGTAATCTCTCTCAACACTGAGATACGAAGCGGGATTCCCTATCAAATGTAATGCTCTCTGGAATACTGTAAACCTCGCCACTTCCCTGACATATAACTCGGCCAAGGCATTAATTAGCTCAATAAATTCCATAATCAAGGAATAAGCAGACTCTCTTGATATATCCGCAACTATCCAGATGGCATTTCACTCTTTTCAATTTTCATTTATTATAGGAAGTACCACCAACATATGTATCTTTCTTCCTTATCACATTTTTAACTTCTAGCAAATCTCGTCTCTACTATGAGACTGCTAGCATCTCATTATGTTCTAAATTTTCTTTAAGAGTCTTGCCCATCTCTTCAGGTCATCAACAGTCATCCTTTTGGTGCTTTCCCGCGCTCTAGGATTACTCTTTCAAGTGAGTCGGTGACTTCATAGTTCACCCATATCTCACAACATGTTATCCGTTATTGGGCGATCGCCCCCTGTGGGTCGCCCATCCCGGATTTTGCTCTAATTCCTGAAGAACCTCGGGCTTCTTCTCTCACAACCATTTTATACTCCCTGAAATCTTTTATCACCCTTGGGGGTTAGTAAATTTTCACTTCTTTTATACAGTAACTCATTTATTCTACTTATCACTTATCATCTCATTCAGTGCTTAGTCGATAATAATTTGATTACTATCATTTAGATAGTTTTAATCGCTCGTATGTAATTGTCCCAGTAGTCTCTCAAATACCACGCACTCGCTCTCAATATATCCCGGAGCGTCCACACAATGCGCTCGAATATCTATATCAATCAGAGGCGGTGCTAATAGAAAAATTGGGAATCCCAAGCCTCTTGCTATTCTCTCAAAGCAGATGGCGAATCAGGGATCCCTATCACAAGTACCCACTCACTGGAACTTCACATACGTTCTCTCTGTTTTACCAATATATATCGACTAAGCGCCCAGGACATCCCGAAACATGATGATGAAGTGAATTAACTCGGTTACACAATCCATAATCACTTCTATAACCTTATGACTCTTTCGGATTCTCTATCATTCCCCAACGATTATCTCATGGTTAGACTATGACTGCCTTTCTTTTGCAGATATTAATGCTAACCATCGATTACGTCTTAGGTAATCATTTTCCCCTCGATCACTTTTCTTATATTAAGTGATCATTCTATCTCTTATTCTCCTAGTACATGTAATGTCATTACTTGGAGAATATACTTGAGAGTATAATTTCCTCACATCAATTTCTGAAATTTAAATTCATTATCTTTCAGATTTTTATCACCACTTTATTTATACAATTTCACATTCCCAATATGTACATGTATGCACATATGTATATCTCTCTTCAGGATTAGCAGTACTTCTTGTATCTGCTCTTCCGAATATAACAATTACATCTTTCCAATTCTGTCTTGTCATTAACTCCAGCCATAACTACATAATGATCAAAGGAAATCACATTTATTCTCGTACTTGGGAACTACCTCATAACTTGTGTTCCCTAGTCATCATATGACTTGTCTCTTAAGATATTTCCATTCTATATCATTTATCACCTCTGTCAATTTCCCACTTAATATAGTACTTTACTGTTACTATTTCGTAACCATTTATAATACTGTATTCATACATACCCTTTCACTTTCACTTTTTCCACAAATAAGTATTGGATCAATAAGGTAGCAAATTCCACAAACTCTTCAACAACTCATTTATGCTATACAGGTAAAACTCATAAATTTTATACGCCAATAACCATACTTTAATCTCACTTAAGTAGTGAGATTCTTTACTCAAACAACTTCAATGTCTACTTAATCATTCGAGACCTCACGTCTCTACCGTATATAGTTCAACATGAACTCATATATATTGACTTAACAGTAAGGTTTTCCACACCTTATTCAACAATATTGTCTATATCAATATACATATTTATTCTCTTTAAAATCATCCTAGTTGGCTCTAGGCACACATATAGGAAGGATACTACAGTCGGCTAGGGATCCAGATAGAATATGATAGGTATTTTAGAATACCATACTTGTTCCGGAACCTAGAAGCAACTGTAGAGAGTACAACTCCCATTGTTTTCAAAACGATATAATTATAATTTTCGTTTTCACCAATTATATCAAAACAGTGTATTCTTTACTCATTTATCTCTTGAGTAATTTCTCAAGCTCTTGTTATTCTCTGGTAAGAGCTTACAAACAGATTCTAAGTTGTAAATCAAATCAACAATCTCTCGAATCCACGTTATTCCAAAGTTTATTTAGAATTTCATCTCATCATATAATTTTAAATTCACAAACTCATATCATCCTGGATGTCTCGTTATTTACATCCAGCCGAATCACTATGCATTCTCCAAACACATATATGAATTTTCAAGTCACTTTACAAGTATTTCACAGTATTCCAGTTTTATGGATATCGTAACGGACCAGCCCAACCGGCCATGGCAACCCCTCTTTAGGCCCATTGACAACGATTGCTGTGACAACGCTACTTATCCATACTGTCCTCTTTGGCGAATACCTCGACGCCCCGGTCCTTCCAACCATGCTCGAGCTCGCCTACCTCAAGGTTTTTCTTTCGCATCCACAGTGACTCGAACACTTGACTTCTTTAATTGTCAATTCACTATTAATATTTATTCTCCCAAAAATAAGGAGTGTTTAGAACTACATCATTTCTCGCACAATTCACCTTTTAGTTCACACTCTATAAGTACATCACTTTTCACAATATTCAAAAATCCCTAACCAAAGTAGTTCATGTCTTACTTCAATTCAGACCCCAATATCCACAACAGGACCAACTATCTTGCGACCTCCCATAGTATATACTTCGGGTCACCTTACTCATTCATATATCAGTGGGGTCCACAGTAGGGATCATCCTTTACACCGTCACATACCATTTCACCGTCAAATACTATTTTAAATCAATTTAGTCATTCATGACTTAGATAAAACATTTCAATATAGGGGTATGTTCATAAATTCCCCTTTAATTCTCTCTCTTTAATATATCTCCAAACACGCGATCGTAGGGCTTATACACTAATATTATCCCTTTTTATTTTAATATCATCATTTCAGGATCTTAATTCGATATGGACAGAGAAGTCCTGGTGGGGCCTCACCGAGTTCCTTACTGTACCTTATCGAATAGACCTGACATTATGATGATAAGATCGTCTATCTCATGCCAAATTCCCGGATTACAATCTCTATTTATAATCCTTAATTCATCAACTTTCATCACATTTACACACATAACTAAATTCACAGTCACTTGACTCCTCTATACATTCAGACTATACAGTACTACAAGGGATGTTAACCTTTCTCAACACTTCTCATGTTACAAGCATCAACAGACATCAGACCAACCCAAGCTCTGATACCATTAAATCTGTAACATCCCGTTACCACTTCTTGCACGTATTTCTATACAACTTTACCGGTTGGGCTGTCTGCGATGCCATTAACATTCAACAATGATAGTGGTAAATAATAATATCTATTTATCAAATACGGAATATGAAATTTCTTTTTTCATTATTCCTTACATCTGACATCCTCTATTGTCTTTATCACAATAAAGTAGTACTGTATGCATATGTCTGAAATGTAAAAGAGAAGTGACTGTACCTATCATAATTGACATAAGTTGCCCCCGCGCTTTATATGTAGCTACCCGTGTGGGAGCTAATTCTCTCAAACTCCGTGTCTTTTATCTGTGGAGTTAAAACAAAGGGGGTGAGCGATTCATACGCTCAGTAAAGGAAACATATGCTGCTTTATAAAATTAAAACTATATACCACAAAGTATTTGTTTTTCCTAACATCATATCAAATAGGAAAATAGTGGATATAGTAGACAGTACTCTCAAAACATCATTCAAATCACTGGTTAATCAGTTTACTTTAAAATGTAGTAAACAGTAGATAGGATTCAATAAATCCTCTCAGTAAACAGAAATCCACAAGTTGAGACTAGGCAACAAACAAATCATGCTATCATTGTTCCCTCCGGAACACAAGTCCGCTTTTGGGGTGCACCCGTAAGCCACCGCCCCTCACAGCTAACTCAGATCTATGGCCATAATCTATATGTGGTCCTCGGGTCCACTTGCCAAGTGACCTCGAGACCGCTGATGACTTGGCAGGTCCATTAGCCCTATGACGCCCTGAGGTACACTCGTTGGTCCATTGACCGAGCCACCGCCCCAGGCGGGTCACGCACTAGTAACCCATGAACTCAGGGCCTAAAGTCTCAAAATAACTTTTATATCTCATGAAAACCTTTATGGAATTATCTCACCATATTATAATTTTCTCCAAAATAAAAATGATTTGATTTTTCCAAAAAGGTTTAGGCTTCTGTTTACAAAACACGTTGAAAACCTTCCAAATTCTCAATATTTAAAATCTGCTCGCCCAACATGGTTCGCCCATGGAAGCTCGCCCATGGCAACTCGCCCAACATGGCTCGCCCATGGCAGCTCGCCCACAGCGGTGAACAAATGTTTGCCCGCCAACCTTTGCTTTTAAAACAACAACCAAAACTGGCTCGCCCTTAGTGGCTCGCCCATTATTCAGTTCGCCCAAGAGGGTTTATAATTTCTATTTTCAAAGATATGAAAATTAGTTTATTTTTCAATTAAGAACCTTTTTAAACGTGAAACTTGTTCGCTATGGTCAGCTCGCTCATGGTCAATCATCAGTGGGGGAATAGTATTCGCCCGCCACTTAACTTTTCAAAACAAAGCAACCTGGCTCGCCCTTAACGACTCGCCCAAAAGAAAAATAAGGGTTTCGCCCCAGCCTGGCTCACCCACCTTTCATTTACAAACATGGTTACTCGCCCAAAATGTAATAAAGGGATCTGTGCCCAAAAAGTTTGGTTCTCCAGCCAATATCAGTTCGTCAAAATAATATTAAAGTTTGGCTCGCCCGCATTTTATTAAAACCGGGGTTACTCGCCCCCAAAACAAGAACAAAAAGGGCTCGCCTGCCTTGGATCGCCCGCCTTTAACACATTCGTCCAGAAAACAACATAGGGGTCGGCTTTTAGCTCGCCCGTATCAAAATAATTATCAAACTAATGCATGTCAGAAAACAAAACATTTATCTCAATATTTCCATAAAATTTACTCCACAGGACATGCATTCATATCACACACATCTCCCTTACCTGGTTCAACGAAGCCTTGCTTCCTTCTTTCCTTCCAAATCGCATACACCGAGGTCATAATTCCCGGCTGCAAATAATTTATAACTTCAATTAATATTTTCATTTCTTAGCACTTTGGCGAGATTATGATAAACCAAATGACTACTCGCCCAACAGTGCTCTAACTAGCTCGCCCAACCGAGCTCGCCATTCACCAAATTGCTTACACATGGGAGCTCGCCCGCCATTACTCGCCATATATTTGTGATCTCGTCTAACATTCACTTCAGCAGCCCTTATAGGCTAAAATGTGGGAGTTCGCCCACAATTCTACTCGCCCAAAGCCTATGCATTTGAGCTCGCCATACGTGGCCTTCAACTCATAGTTGAGCTCGCCTGTAACTTAAACTGGCGTTGGGCGACCTCGCCCCTTGAACAACACTTTGGCGAGTTCTTATTACCTACTCGCCCACTGGCGATCACTAAATTTCAACGTGGGCGATCACAGTAGTCGCCATTCCGTCACTTATTCCATTATTTTCCTTGTTTTCATATTCTCTAAGGATCTAACTAAAAACAATACTGTTTCTATGTTTATTACTTCATAAAACATAGAAATCTATCATTGAGCATCAAGAACACCTCAGAAATATGAAACTCACCTCAACCAACTGCACTTCCAGAACAAATTGCTTTCCTTCCCACGTTGGTCTCCTTTTGCTTATTCCTTCAGCTCATCAAACTAAGGAAGAAAGGTTTGCAAGCTGGTTTACTTGTTTGGCCAACTTAAGGTGAAGCTTAGTAGATCAAACATGGCAGAGAAATGGAAGAAACAGAGCATAATTTGCAGTGAAATGGTTTTCGTGAAGAAGCTGGAGTTGGCTAACTCTGTTATCCTCATTTGTTTCTCCTTTTATAGCCACATTATCCGATCAGAATTCACTACTTGGTCTTATCTCATTTCCAGCATTTATTTCACGTCTATCATGCATTTAATGCATGAAGAAAAACTGCACTTACATTGGCGAGAAAGTCTTCCTTCCACACACATCTTCTGCTTCTATTGACTTTGTTTTACTTCTCAACCAATAAGGTTAATTCCTTACTGACTTTAACATCTTCTCCATTAATTGTCTTCAACCATAAGACTTACAAAGTCAATTTTTGCTGCACACGTGTTTTGAATCTATTTTCATTTTGTCCACAAATGTTGCTTCGAGTTCGCCCCATCATTCCTGAGGCCTCAACTCACCAATTCACTTTCAGTTAGCCAACATTCACAGCTTGCCTATGCTCATCGCCACTTTGTCTTTATACTAACTTAAGATTTGGCGATTACTCCTACATTGTTGGCGATCACCGGGTTTGATTTACTAGCCCACTTGCTATCATAAAACCTTCTCAATCCAATGGGCGATCACCAATCCTCGCCCAGTTCGGCTAACATCTTAAGCAAAGAATTTGGCGAACTTACCTATTCGCCAAACCAAAGAGGCAACGAATCAACTCGCCCTACTCATTCCTTGGGCGATCAGATCCCTCGTCACAACGGGCGATTACCTCACACAACTAGTTGGCGAACTCATCTATTCGCCCACGCCATTGTCCAACTTACTGTCACCATTGGCGAATGTCCTCTTGCTCGCCCATTGGCGAGCTGCCAGCTTACTCGCCCGTAATGTATTTCTCATAATTTGCTCTGTTCTCACCTCAAGTCAAGGAGCTTTTCACCCTTGTTGGAAATCAACCTTCTTTATTTGTCTAATTTCCATTATCACTTTTATGAAATTAGACTCTACAGTAGTATAGAATCGGATCTTACATATACATACATATATATATATATATATATATATATATATGCACACATGTATAGTTGCATTCCATCAATTTTTGTTCTAGCTGTAGTTTTCCTATCTTCGTTATACATTTTCACATTTATGAATTTCCTATTCTTTTATCGCAATCATTTAAGTCTCAATATATTTTTTTAATGATAAATTGAACTCTTATTTGAATGAAACTTTAATACCATTAACTCTTTGGATTATTATCCAATTTACTCTCAACAGAGTTTAAACTTCATAAGTGAAGTTTTAAAATTTCAATGACAATGTGTAAACACCTTATTTTGTTTGAAATTTGTAAATGACAAACTTGGTGGCCTTCTATTAATTAGGTCTAATTTAGTTGATAATTAGAATACATATAGGAATTAGGATTAATTTAGAATTAAGTTAGGATTATTAAGATTATTTAGATTAAAATTTATATAAATTAGGATTTATTGATTTTGGATAATTTTAGGTTCTTTTAAAATTAAAGTTAGAATAATTATTAGTTTAAAATCAATGTTAGAATATAATTGTTTAAATTAGAGTTAGCGTTTGATAAATATTAGGATAAAAGAAAAAATAAAATAACAATAATAATAAATAAGATAAAGACTTAATGTAATGTAATTTGGTTAAAACTCAATTAATTTTGATTATAAAAGGGGTTAACTCCCTTGATTTAAAAAAGGGTCTAAAAATATACTACCTTAAAAAAAATAAAGGCTAAAATATTAAAAAAGCCCTTAAACTTTGTTACTTTATTTAAATAAGCCCTTATACTCTTATTGCATTTAGATAAGCCCTTAACCTTTTATTTGAATCCGAATAAGTCCTTAAACTTTAATTTGTACCCAGATAAACCCTTAACTTTTAATTTATACCTAAATGAGCCATTAACATAAATTAATTTTTTATAGAAGTGAAAAATTAATTTTTTCAATTGGGTTTAAAACCTAACTTCCTACATAAAAAATGTTGGTTAGATAAAATATATTATATAATATTTTTTTCATGAAAATATATTATGTAATATTGAATTATGTATATTTATATATTATATATTTTAAAAAATATCAATTAATTTAGACAGTTTAATTTGTAATTTTAGATATCGACTTAATAGAATAAACTGGCCTATAAAAATTAATTTAAACTCAAAAGTGACTTAATCAAATCAAATTAGTTGAATTTTGATTGGTTAAATTAGTTTGAATAAATTTTTATTCATATATAATCTTTTATTTGAAATAATGGCTTATTTGAGTATAACTCAAAGTATAAGGGCTTATTTGGATTCAATAATAATATAAAGGTTTATTAAAATAAAGTAACAAAGTTCAAGGGCTTTTTTAATATTTTAGCCAAAAATAAAAAACACACAGCCAACGTAAATTGCAAAAGCTCTACTATTCCTTATTATGCCCACATTGTCATCTTGTTTTCCAACATAACTTGCAAAAGCCAACATAAATTTTTCATCATTCTGGAAATTTAGAAGTATTTTCTCACTTAAAATTTTTTAAGTGTTACTCGTTTGCAATTGTCTCAAAGATTCCATTATTGAAATTATTATTTTATTATTATTAGTTTCATTCTTTTCTTACTTAATTCTCTATAATTTTATTAGAAAATAAATTTTATTATTATCATTGTTATGTTATTATCTTGATTATTATATTCATTTATTATTTATTGTTTTTTACTATTTGAAAGATAAAGTGTTAACCTTTATTTATTTATTTTGAAAATGCCTTTTAAATCTTTCTTCCTTTTTAAAAAGATTCTTTTGCTTAAAAATTTTTGGAGTGACATTCGTTGATAATTACTTCCAAGATTCCATAATCGGAACAATTTTAACTTATTTTCAAATTTTATTATGTTTTATGACTTTATTAATATTTACTGTTTTCCTGTATTTCGTTATACTTTTTTTATCACTTATTCTTAATCATTTATTCGTTTTGCTTATTCAAAATAATTTATCTATTTGTTTATGTATCTATGTACATGTACTT
Source organism: Heritiera littoralis (assembly GCA_031772115.1). NCBI lineage: Eukaryota > Viridiplantae > Streptophyta > Magnoliopsida > Malvales > Malvaceae > Heritiera > Heritiera littoralis. Next base: position 1,762,216 of record JAPDPK010000055.1, read on the forward strand.
TTGCATTTACTGATTATTATTATTTCTATTATTATTTAATTACCCTATTTATATTCATTATACTTGGTCCTTTATTTATACGTTCGTCATTATTTGCATATATATATATATATATATATATATATATATATATATATATATCCTAGCTTTTACGCTAGAACTGACAAACAACTAAATTACTCAAATCAAGAAATGAATTGACAAATAAGAGTAAAGAATTAAGGGGATGGGACTCACCAATTTTCGGTCTGTCTTAGTTGAAGTTTACTTTTCAATCTTATGCACGGGCCTGCTGTTGGCTCAAGATGAAATTGGACTTGAAACTATGCAAACCGAATGGGCTTTGAAGCAAGTTGCGGCTAGATTGAAGCTGAGACTAATTTGCCAAGAATAGTGTTGCCATGAATCAAATAAGACTGGAACTGCTAGCCGATGTAGGGACGTTTAAACAAGAACTCGAGTTAAGTCTTGTGAATATGAGATAGCTCCTCGTATTGGTCCGACACTCTACACCGAATTAGTCGAAGCAGACCTTTAGATAACATAAGATTTCGCAAAAAAAAATGTAAGATGCTATGATTGTAATACCGAAAGTATCAATGGCACTGCTTTTACTCGATTTAGATGCTACTAGGGCAACTGTTCTTTCTCAAACTCCCCGAAAATAGGAAAAAAAAAATCTCAAAAGAAAACCCTCAAAAATATTTTCTTGCTCCTGTATTTTCCTTACTATTCTTCTCTTTTTTTTTTTTTTTTAAAGCCTTTTTTTTGTTGTTTTTTTTGCTCTGTGTGCTCTCTAATTACCCTCTGTGATGGTTTGTCTCCCTTTTCTTGAAGAAGTTGAATCCCCTTTTATGTATGAACTGTTCTGCCTTTCCCTCATTATGCTTTTGTATGGTTACCTTATTCAATTACAGGTTGAGCAGAATTAATCAGCATTGACAGCAGGATTGAGCTTCGTAGTTAGTAACTTGGAGGCGCTTGTAGTTAAATTCGGTTAAGTACTTAATTGTATTGTTTTTCAACCAATTTGGTGTCAGCACTATGGGACGAGATGTGCAATAAGTGCACGCATGTTTACATAATATGATTAAGCATTCTTGGGATGTAAATAAATTGTTATTGTTGAGTAGATTCAAACCGAGGAAAATATTATATTAGGAGTTCGGACTTTTTTTTTTTAAGGTCCTAACGATCTCCGAGTATTATGAAATTTTGATATGCGGTAGTTTCAGTTTCGTAATATTGGAGTTAACTGATGATTTACCTGAATGTTTGGGAGGTACTAAGTTATAGATTGAGGCTATTAAGTGATCCTAAACAGAGTAATAGACTCAAACCTTAGGTTCGAAACGTTAAACTCGTATTTAGTGGACAACTACATGGTGTTTATATGAGACACTGCTCACATGATAAACCATTGTTAAAAAAAAAATAAAGATTAATCCCAATTTTCGTAGTTTTGCATATGTTCTCAAAAGTTACCGAAATTGTCACGTTCTTTGGGTGTGACATGTCTCGTTTTAGGTGATCAACACATATTATAGTATTCTGAACTAGTGCAAGCCACATCAACGTTCTCTATATTACTTGAAAGATTATACAACAAAATTTTCAAATTCCAGAGGCCTGAGTTTGAAATGCAGCAGGAGCAGGTAAGCAAAGCCCTGCATATCAGCTTAAAAAAAAAAATCAGAAAAGGACGAAGAGTGTTAGAACCGTCTTTCTTTCATTCACAGTGAGCTTCGCATCAAATAATCTATTGAGCGGTAGAGACACATTAGAATTTAGAACCCTTGAATATTATTTGTAGATGAGATCTTAACCAACTTATACATTATAGTATATTTATTCATGTTGCCTTAGTCAATCTTGGCATTCTCTGTGGTTTTCTTTAAGATATATTTTCAAATGCATTGGAAGTTGTCCAGAAGAGAAGCAATATTAGATTGGCTGGAAACACGAATTTTGCGGTTGGCTGATGGTAGGGGCCACAACTTTGATTCTCTATCAAAGCAGGGCAGGGGGGGAAATGAATTTAACGAGCTGAAATCAATCATCAACCAACCCACCCACCCACCACAATCCAATGTCCTCCGAAGCAAGCCTACTTGGAATTCTTCTCCAAAAGCAAGAAAGCAATTTCAAATATATATATATATATAGATGGAGGAGTTGTGTATTTGATTAGCATGAGAGATCTATTGGTGGACTTCTTCTAGCAATGGAATATCAAGCTATATAGACATTGAAATAACAAAAAAATCAGATACGGTTTCTAACATGTCTCCAAAGCTACAAAAAGTGGGGCCCAGCCAGAACAACTGTCCAACACAAATGCTTTGATTATGCATACAATAATAACAGTCGATGACTTGATTCACCTGAAAACATATGCTTTTGGTATAAAATATTGGCTTTGTCTGCTTTAAGAAGATATGCCCAGATCTCATCGAAGACCCTGCATTAGTATATATGCTTACATCATTGCCCACTTCTTTATATTCCTTTGTTTAGCAGCTACTCTCTCTTAATATTCCAATCCCATACCCAATACATGGTCAATATAGACAGATTACCCCTATTTATTTTATTTTTCTTAAAAAATAAATAAAAATACCTTTGTTGGTGGAGAAGGATAATTGCAGAGAAGCTTCATCAAACGCTGAATAATCTCTATTCCTACAGTACGCTGCATTATTTATGCATTATTTGGAGAGCCGTGGTGGATGGGAGTCCACAGTCATCATATATAACCTTTTAATTAATTACTGGAGTATTTTATGAGAAACTTGGAGAGGTAGAGCAGATTACTGATTAAATTACTCAATCCACTGACTGATTAGTTGGTTTAATAAAATAATTTTTTTGTAACTATAAGTATTTTCATTCGTTTTACAATTTAAGAGTAATTCTGTTCAAGTCGAGGGTGATAAACAATAAAGTCTTCTGAATTGTGACGATTTCAAAATTTGAATCATGTCAAAATATCTGAAAAATAAATCTACTTTCATTTTTGTCGACCACTTGTTAGTAATATAATAATCTTTTCGGTTATGGGATTTAAGTGCAGTGAGGATTAGGAATGTATTATATATCTTGCATAGTTAGAAGCCCTTCCTGCCACTAAGATTACGTCCCCTTCTTTCTTTGACTTTTGTAAATTAGAGTTAGAATAATAATAACTTTAATCCTTCCTTTTAGAATGGAATATTTGTTTTAAATGTACAAGTGGCGCCATGATTGATTGTATTTGTCCATTTAAAATTGGTTACAGAGCACAGAATTCCTCGTTAAAAAAAGCACACTGAATCCTCTTTGATTGAGGAAGTTTGAAGTGTATCTACTACAAAATGCACAAGTTTATTTATTTAATTATAAAACCAAAGGAAAATCAATAGTGTTGCATGAGACGAGACGGCTCCTCTGATCTAACTTTTCTAATTTTCTTTCCTTTTTCTATTGACCCTCGTTCACGTTTATGCTATTCATGATTATTATAAAACTATTCCTCTTTAAGATGAGTTGGAAACCATATAATTTCTATAAAAAGGAAGACAGGCCAAACAACTCATGGTCATAGCCACATTTGGTGCTAATCAAATTTTCTTTTGGTTAAATTCCTCATTAATGCAGGAGAGATGGAAATACATGCCCATAGTCTTGTTTCTCAAACATGTGATGGCCAAAATGGTTATTCTCAAGCTGGAGCTTCTGTCGAGAAGAAGCTTAGATTGTTTGGGTTTGAGCTTAGCCCGAGTAAGAACAATGAGAACTCCCAGAAAGGTTCTGAAGGTGATGAAAGTGTAAATTCATCAAACACAGTTTCATCTACCAAGGAGAAAAGCTCGGCCGGAGAGACTGATGACAAGAAGTTCGAGTGCCAATATTGCTTCAAGGAATTCGCAAACTCACAGGCGCTTGGAGGTCACCAAAATGCTCACAAAAAGGAGAGAATGAAGAAGAAAAGGTTGCAGCTTCAAGCCAAGAGAGCCAGCATCAACTGCTACCTTCAGCCTTTCCAAAACAGCCTTGGTTTCAGCTATCAAGGCTCCTCTCCATGCTACTATGATTCTTCCTGTTACACTGCTGCTGACTTTACTCTTTACGAAGAATCTCAGATAAGTTTCAACCAATACGAGCAAGCTGATGCCCATCTTAAGGGCTTCCAGGCATCAAATATGTATACTCTTTCATCCCAAATGATTCCTTTCCAACAAGATTCTTCCATGTTCACTCTAACACACGCTGACAGATTGAAGGAAAACAGGCCTGCGTGTAACAAGCCTTCCTCTTTGACTTCATCAAAGCAAAGCTGTAAATCCTTGGATCTTCAATTAGGCCTCAGCTTGCAATCTACAATACAGAGCTCCTCTGGAACTGGCATATAGACGCATAGATATAAATCAAAGTGAAGGTAATTACAGTGCCATGTCTTCTCCAATGATTTAAATTCTTTCAACCTTTGAACAAATCCAAAAAAGGCATATCAAAAGTCATTACACTCGGCTGGAAAACTTCAGCGACTGCTACATTGAAACTCTGAAAGGAAAACCAAAATTTGAATATTCAGTCATATCGCAACTGTAATCTCAATTTTATGATGATGAATTGCTCTTGAGATCACATGTAACGAAACAGAGAGTTACGGTTTGGATATAGAATTATAGATTCCTGATCATCCTTTTTCGGTTTTTAAAAGTCAAAAAAGAAGACGGTGAACTCAGAGTTTCTTCGTTTTAGTTGAGAGCTGTCTATTATACAGTAATTTTGCTTCATTTTTTCTTCAGAATTTCGTAGTTAAAGTAGTTCATCTTTATTTGAACGAAAGCCATCAAACTTTCAGATTGCTACCATGTGGACAAACAGCCTATCAATATTATTACTGGTTAAGTTGTGGTGCAATTCCAGAATTCAATTGTCTCCTATACGTTAAGTGGCAAGCACTTTTTTTTTGTATTAAATTAGGTGAGCAGGTTGTTAATTAATCTATGGTTTATTACTTGATGTAATTGTCGATATACAATAATTTGCAGGCTCAATAAATTTCTTTTTAAAGAAAAAATAGGGGTTGCAAATCAAATTTTTCGGAAAGTTACCTTTTTTTTGTTTTTTGGGTGCAGCCCTTGAAAGCTCGAACCTTGCTCTTGAACAACCAATAACTGGAACCAGTTGTCATTATATTCATGAACAACTTACCTCTGGCTGGTTTTTTAGGCAGTAAACAAATAAGCTATTGCTTAACAACCCAATGACTTGTCGTTTGACTAATCAAATAAGCTATTGCTTAAAGGTTACCTATCATTGAACGAACAACTAGCTGCCCAAGATGTATCTTTTAACTGCTGCAAAAAGATTTGTCGTTACGCAGTAGAGAACTAATCCAATCTGTTAAGATTTCTAAGCTGAAATTAAATCTTGCCATCTCGTATGACTAGAAAAAAAATTTATAAACTACGGTTGAGTAAAAACATTAAGCATTGAAAGCTTCCAGTCTAATATATTTTATTACGGTTTTTAAAATTTTAATCAAGTTTTCAAATTTCAAATATCCCAACTCCAACTATTTCTATATAAAAAACGTAGTCTAAGATATTAAAAGACCACATTTTACTTAAATGTAATAAACAAAAACCATAGTTTTCAACAAACTATAATAAATTAAAAATATATAAATTTAGAATTTTATAAAAATTATTGTAGCAAAACACTACGATTTTATGTTGAAATTAACCAAAATCTTACCAAGTCACAAACACGATGTTTAAACATGGTAAAATCGATCTGGATACGAGCGAAAGCTCAATCTCACAATATCATGTATAAACCAAATATCATACTACTTAACTCGAGTATATTATTATCGATAACATTAGATTGTTCATTAATCGAAATTAAGTTAAGGTGAAAATTGACTTTGCTAGTCTACTAAATGAGATAAACCCAACATTTTATTTGTAATCATAGTTAATATTATTAATTATACAAATACAATTTAATTAAAAAACATATAATGATTATGTTTAAAAGTCATTGAGTTGCATGTAATAGTGCTTCTACACTATCTCTCATTTTGTTTTCAAGACTTAAATGACCTTAGGAAAATTGAAAATTCTTTCTACATCTTTGCTCTTAAACCAAAAAGAGGATTAGCCATTTTAATTAGTGATGAGAGTCATACTAAAAGTCATCGGGCCTTGATATAAGTCAGGCGAAAGAATATTGGGCCTAAAGGTGATCTGAGCCTAAGAAGAAAGAGGACTTAAAAAGGCCATAAAAGATCCAATAGGTTATCATTTAAACTGTGAGTCTTAACAATAATTACGTGCCAAATAACTCCTATAAATAGGTCACAGGTGCCATCTTTACGACTGAAGCTCTACTTCTTTACTAAAACTCTACCAAAATCTGGTCTAACTTAAGCATTGAAGTGCACGCACAGGGAAAAGCCCCTATATCTCTCTGACCATTTGCTTTATTGCAGAGTTCTTGGAGACAAGCTAAAATGAATATCAAGATTCCTATGTCATCAAAATTAATTGTTGTGAATAGACAACAACAATTGGCACTGTTTGTAGGAATTCGTTCAAAAAGCCTAGTTAAAAATTTCAGACGAGCGACAAAGATGGTAGATCGAGAGCGCCAGATCGATGTGGTAGACCATGAGTGCTAAATCAAAGGTAGCAAACTAAGGGAGCCAGACCGATCTAGTAGACTGTGAGTGCCAAACCGATGAGACAGATCATGAGCGCAAGATCGAGAGTGACAGACTGTGATCCCTAGACGAAAGGCAGTAGACTGGGGAAGCTAGATCGATGTGGTAGACTATGAGCGCTAGAATGAAGGCGGTAAACCGAAGTGCGGCAAACCGATGTGTGGGAGACTAGCTCGCTACAGCAAAACAAGGAAACCATATTGGAGTGGTAGATAGTGAGTGCCAAATCAATGTGGCAAACCGTGAGCGCTAGACTGTGAACACAGACCGAGGGCAACAAACTGTGAGCAATAGACTAGGAAAGCCAGACCAATGTGGCAAACCATGTGCACTAAACCGAGGGCAACAAATCGAAGCACAGCATACAGATGTGCGGTAGATTGGTGTATGGTAGAATGAAGAGTGGCAGACCAAAGTCCGAGAGATTGGCTTGCAACAAATCCATCTACGGTAGACCGAAGCATGGCAGACCAAAGCACATTAGACCAGTGCATGGGAGAATAGCTCGTGGTAGACTGGTGTGCGACAAATTGAAGCACAATAAACCAGTGTGCTGCAAACCAACTTGCGATAGACCAATGCCCAACTGACTGGTGCACGGTAGACTGGTGTGCAGGTGACCAATGTGCGATAGACTGGAGTGGGAGATGCTGGGATGATAGACCCAGATGAAAAAGCACGTCAAGCCACTAGTACTAGGCATGTCAGGATTTCCAACTTGGAAATAGACTCACTTTGGAATCCTAATATGGAAGTAGATGAAGACAGAGTGCAAACTAGAGTAGAACCTAGAGTGAAACTCAAAGTGGAATCGAAGTGGAACTCAAAATGGAACCTAGAGTGAAACTCAAAGTGGAACCGAAGTGAAACTCAGAGTAGAACCCAGAGTGAAACTCAGAGTGGAACCCAGGCTACAACCCAAAGTGGAACCCAGAATGGAACCCAAAGTGGAACCAAAAGTGAAACGTGAAACTCGTAATGGAACCCAAAGTGAAATTTATAGTGGAACCATAGATTGGTGCAACAGAGTCATATGGCAAAATAAAAAAATAAAAATTATATCTTTCGTAACGTGCCTGACAAAGTGACATGCATGCGATAAACCACTCTATTGCGTGCAAACAAACAAGGGTCTACCACCTCGGGTAAAGCGGCCCATAGTCTTGACTATCTTCGATGACGAGGCCTACACTTTCAACCACATAGTGTGACGGGACCTACACTCATGGTGACCTGAGGCGGTTGGGCTTGTGGGATTCACACACTCTTCCATCCTTATTTACTGTTAATGAAGTTAGAAAGATAAGATATCTCATAGCTATTCAAACGCCTTATGCTTCATAGGGATAACGGAGATTTGGACTATGGGCCCTATTGGTACTTCTACTATCCAGATTGGGACAAAACTTGACAATAATGATATTTGAAGGGAAATACTGAGTTGCTAAGAATCTGCATCTTAAAATTCAATTATTTTTGTATGTTTCGGAAAGCGTGCAACAATTTCAAAAATGATAGTTAAGTCCATAGGCCGAGAAAACTTCAGTGAATAACGGTTAACCTAAATTGGTTTATGACCAACAGACAGGTATAGATGAATCCTCTTGTGAAGAAGTCTCATGCCATTCCAACCTGTAAACTGAATCACACAAAGTGTCAAAAACTACACGAATGAACATTTAGGGCTATTTTAGTGATTTTATCATTTTGACTCGTCAAACCCTATCAAAAGTTAAAACAATGATTAGAATATGTTAAATTAAATATTTAAATAACTAGTAAATAGTTAAGGATATGGTTGGTATTATTGAAAAGTTATAAGGGCAATTTAGTAATTTCACAAAAATATTATTTTTAGGAGAAAATTCTAGCTTCTTATTCATGCTTTTTGTTTACCACCTATCTTCTTCTTCCTCCATTAACATGCCTTGAGTTAGAGAGAGAAAAGCCACTAAAACACCATTAAAACTACCTTAAAATCCAACACTCCCTAAAGCAAACTTGCTCATCTCTCTTAGCTGTACATGTCTCCAAATCAGACCTTGGAGTGGCCATTTTCATGGTATTTTGGTTCCTCAAAGATTCAACCAAGGAGGAGGGTGAGAGAAAGCTTATATAACTTTGATTCCTTTTAATGTATGTTAGTGTTTTAAGGTTGTATAACATGTATATGCTGTTAAAATTGATCAAAACCAATTGTATGAACACCTAAGGGTTTCAGCCAAGGAAGGATTTTAATGATACCATGCTTAAACTCATGCAAAAATGGTGTAGAATTAATATAAAGTAAGTGAAAAGCATGTATATAGCCTTAAATTGATGAAATGGAATAAAGGGTGATGAAGGGTGCACTTGGACAAGGGAAGAAGAAGAGGTTACTATGCTCAATTTGATAGGAAAATGGTTATAAAATACAACATAAATTAATATAAGACTATTGGTGAAGATAGACCTGAAAAGAAAGTGTTTTGACGGTAGTTGTAGTTATAGGCACTGATATGAAGTAAACTGAATTTATAGCTGCATTAGCAAGTATAGTAGATCTAAAAGAATTATACACTTTCTATAACTAAAGTGTTGAGAATTGACTATGTTTTTGTGGTGTTTTGCAGCACGGGTGTGAGGAATATAACTGGTGCTATTGAATAACATTGTCCAATCGCTAGTGGTAAGAGAAATATATAAAAGGCGTAGAGATACTGTGATTGCATTGAATGTGTCTAAATTGGAATTTGGAGTGATTGAATTATTGTGTATGGATTAGGATTGTGATTTTTGAAATTGTGACTATTAAATTGTGTTTAAAGTGCACGAAGGTTAAAATAGATAGCATTATTATGTTGTCGAAACTTTGTAAAACGATCTTAAAACTGTAAACCATAATAAGAGACTATTAGTGTAGGAAGAAATCAAACGAAGGGGTGATTTAAGTTAAGTTTGCATTTAGGCTATAGGTGTGCATGTATTTGTAAATCTGTTCCCGAAGGGATTTTTAATGATTTCTGCACTTTTCAAAATACCTATAAGTTTTACAGTTATTTTTATACGTAAATAAAATATTTTAAATACTGTTTAACATACTGAGAATATTTATTGAATTTTTATGCTTTAAATGCAACTATTACTAATCTTAAAGATTTATGGATTGTCTGAAGATATGCTTTATTGAACTGACTTCTATAAGACGTGTTCGACTGTTTTATAAACTATTTTAAAACTGTTGGCTCCCCATAGTTGCCTTCGGGTAATCATGTCGTACTGACTATACTATACTGTTACAGTTTGCTGATTGATCTTAATCACATCATCATTAGTACTAGATGTCACCTAATCAATGCACACTGAAGACATCACTCTGACTATGGCCATATGTCTTACTGTTATTGTTACATCCTTCTTGAGATACTAAAACCGCATAATTCTATTAGGTGTTGCCTTGTCTCCATTATATTGTTTACTGAACTATTTATTGTACTATTTACTGAATCGTTTATTGTACTGTTTTATTGAACTGCTTACTGTACCGTTTACTAAACTGTCTACTAAATTGTTTACTGAATTGCTTACCGAACTATTTATTAAACTGTGCACTGTATTGGTTATTTTATTGGTTATTGAGTTGTCCATTGAACTGATTACTAGATGGTTTATTGGACCATTTACTGAAAACTTTATTCTTGAATTGCCTACTAAATAAACTCTCTATAGTAGGACCTAGGGACTAAGATAAGTAAGGTACTTTAAAGGATCCTCCTGTACTCAGCCTAGTACCCTACCCAATTATAATATCCTTCTAAATTAGAGTCCTTTATCACTGTTAGATATTGATAGTAACTGTTAGTTTAAGAACATGCATTAAGATACATGCATATAGATTTCCATAGTATCAACTCTTTTATGTATATTTCTTACTAAGCATAATCTCACCATCCCCAATTCTCTTCCAGATTATCTGCTGTAGCTTTTTATATGGGAAGACACGATTTTGAGATAGTGTTCCTCAAGCCGTTACCTGATTACCTTAAAGGTATATTGTTTTACCTTTATATGTTCAGACTATATATGTGCAGTACTATTTGTATATTTTATTATATAAGGGATGTAAACTAAACTATAATATACTGAATGTAAGTAATAATTTTAAATTGGGTGTAGTTCAGATGTATAATTACAAAGGTTATATTTTATGATATAAGTTTATATCATGTTTACATAGATGTGATTTAAGGTTGTTTATGTATTTATTTGAATTAAATGATCAAATATTGAGATGAACTGAATTATCGATTTTTATTAATCGAATAGGTACAAAATATAAACTAATTGAGTGTTAATGAACTAAGTAAGGACACAACAAATAGCCCAACTAATCGTATTAAAAAGAAAAAAAAGTTAATTCTGTTTTCTAAAATTCAATTCGCCACAAGAAGTTGGTATCAGAGCGGAGTTGGTCTAATATCTATTAGCGTCCATAGGTTAGAATCGGTTTACATCTTTTATAGTACTATACTTGTCTAAATATATAACTGTATAAAGTTACTGAAAATGTTCAATTATGTCTATTTTTTTGCAAAATGAGCTACAAGAGAAGGAATATTAGATGGGGACGAAAATGGACTCAACCATCTCCGAAACCTCCCCTCCCTTTGCAACCTGAGAGTTCTAACACCCTATCTCAAGGCTAAAGCGAAATTTTGAGTCAATGACAAACATGTTTGCACAATTTATGGCAAATTTCAACAATTATGCCAATAATCAAGCACTAATACCACAAGTTGCGCACCCTCCTCTTCCGCAGGCTAATGCTCCTTCGGAGCCTCAACCATAGCCTCTACCACCATCACCATAACCTCAGCATCAAGATCCCATGATAGATTGTGATATCAATCTTCTTAGATAGTACAAAAAGTTGGATTCGCCTAAGTTTACGAGTGAGAAGGATCCGATGAAAACTGAGAATTGGGTTAATGTTATAAAGCAGTTGTTTACCTATATGAAATGCACTGAGGAAGAGAAGGTGGGCTTGGCTACTTTCTTATTGACTGATGAGGCAAAGCACTAGTGGAAGTCCACCAAGACAGTTTTAGGTGCCAAGTATCCAGAAGTGACATGGGGCATATTTTTAGAGACATTCAACAAGCAGTACCTTCCCTGCACTGCACAGAGGATATTACAGGCTGAGTTTCTATGTCTGTCACAAGGGAATATGATTGTGGATCAGTACGAGTCTAAGCTCAAGCATTGAGCCATTTTGATCTAGAGACATTGAAGAGTGAAAAGAATAAGATAGAGAGGTTTATGGTCGGTCTGAGGCCTTATATCAGGGCGAGACTAGCTTCGTTTAATGTAGCCACCTATAATGAGGCCATCCGCTGAGCATAGTTATGTGAGCAGGATTATGAGTTCCATCAGGTGGAGTTTAGTGCCCGAGCTAAGGGCAAGATGATAGGATAATATTTTGTGAATTATATATGTGCTAATATATTTGCTTCATTGATGTTTTATACCTAAAAGAGCTTACTAATGTTTATTTTATGATTTAGGTATTAAATATCAAAGTTGAAATTAATTGAAGCTAAAAAAAACAAAGTGCAGTATTTTCTATCTAGTTTGAAAGATTGATGTTTTTGACCATCTTATCAACCTGATCTCAAGAAGTAGCCTTCATGGAAGTTGTAAAAGACTTCTCAAGGTTTCCAGAATGTACAAGATTGCACAAATTGAAGTTTGTTTGATGTGTCAACTATTTATGGAAAATTATAACAAAAATCTACCCAGAATTTCTATTTTTAGAAAGGGTTCCAACAAAACAAGGCCACGACAAGATTTTGTTAAGACAAGATATTATAAAGACAAAATTTGGTTGAGACAAGACATGTCTTAAAATTTTGTTATGTCTTAAAGTTTTAATTATTTTTAAGACGATGTAATAAAGTAAGAAAATAGAGTTTGAGTACAGAAAGAATTGTAAAGAGAAAGAAGTTCTAAAATGAGTTTAAGCCAATCAAAACTCTTCTTAGACTTTTACTCTACCTAACATTCTTAGACCTATATAAAGAGCACATTGGCTCTCATAAAAATCATCCCTTTTCCTGCTTAGTTTTCATGTAGCAATTTCTTAAGATTTTAATAAAAGTTTTTAAATTTCTTTTAAAATTCATTCTTGCTGATTTTATTTAGTAGTTTTTATATTTTATTAGTTTTTAGCCTAAAATAATAATAATGTACAAAAGGAATATTCATACACCAAAATTACAAAAAGAGTTGCCTCTAGAGTTAGGACGATTTCAAGCCTCAACTGATTTCGAATAAATCTAAAATACTTCTCCAACTCAGTGCTCAATCTGTAGAAGGATTAAATAAAGTTTAATGAACGAGAGCTCATTAAGATACTCATATAAGTGCAAAAGCAAAATTATATTATTCCACATTCAATGCATGTACTCTAAAAAACTTAAATCCTCATAACATATTTTGATCATAGACCATTGTACGTAAACTCGATATCATGTCGTAAAAGACTCTAGGTGTACTAAGATTTTGGGATACAAATGGAAGGGTATTTGAAGTACTTCATTATCCCTATCCTCAACACCTAATCAACAAGACAATCAATCCACAATGTCAATTCACTTATCCCAATTTCAATCACATATAGCTTAATATCAATTCGCATTATTGATCAAGTAACTCTGTCAATCAAATACAATTCAACATCAAACCACCTTATCAAATACTTAGCCCAATATAAATCATATACAGCATACGCCTAATGATTCCAGAGCTCTTACACAAACTCAATCGTGTGACTTACATTATCAAATTACATGCAAGAGTGTACGACTTCAAATCATGTCATGCATGGTACAAGATCATGTCTACTAACATGCACCATCAAAAATTCATACCACAAGTGCAGTTTCAAAGTATGTACAATCTCAAGCGTGTCACATATGCAATAAAAACTATTCAGAGTTCAAATTTCTAATTTCACTTCAAACACACATGCTCTTTAAAAAATCAAAGATCAATAGTTTGAAGCTCAAAGTTCAAAGTTTCTAAAACGATGCTTTGAAACATCATCCAAAGTTTCAAACGAAACATTTTGATAGTCTAAAACAATGTTCAAACCAAGTACTAAACATATATGCTTCTCAACTCAAAGTTTCAGAAATCCAAGCACGAAGTTCTAAATCAATACTTTGAACGATGTTCAAAGTTCTAAAGTGATGTTTCGATTGTTTTAAAATAGTAGTCAAACTATTGTACAGAATTCTGAGAAAATGCTTTAGAAAGCTCAACGCACAAGTCAAATGTTCCAAACGAGATATGGCCTAAACAATTCAAACTATCAATAAAAACTTATGAATCCCATTGTAGCTATCAACGAGCCAAACATCCCAAGCAGGACTATCTATGGCCATAGGCCCCTAACCCCAGTTCTATTCATTGAGTGAAATCGAGACCTGTCCATGATTTTTGTCGAACAAGCCTAAAACACTTGATGGTCATTGATTCAATCAGGCGAGTTCTGAAATAGTGCTGTATTGACATTGTCAAGTTATACCACAATCTCAAAATTGAAATTCTGAAAGTTCTTAAAATTTCGATTATTCAAATAGTTCAATACGCTGAAATTCAATAGTTCTAATATCATGGAGCTGTGTTGTGCTTATCGTTCAAAATCACACTATGTGCCCATGCAAATATGACATATGCCATTTCAAAAATTCTAATAGTTTAATAACTTGATGTTCTAATCTATGCATTTCCAAATCTATACATTTCTTTAAATACTTAAGTCAAAAAGTTTTAAGGCCCCAACATATGCACGTAAATCAGTACAAACTTTCAAATGGTCAAGTTTCAATTCATGCAAGCTTAAAGCCAATGCATTGAGTCATGAATCCGAAAATACAATGTTATGAAACGAATATTATGTCTAATGAATCACTCTCATGACCATCCCAAGACTCAATTCATTCCATTTGTTCGTCGCTAATTAGTCACATACACCACAGGGCTTTCTTTACCCTCATCACACCATAGGTTTACACAATATTTATGTATATATACTTATATATCTATTTCCAAATATCATTACCAAATCAAACCTCATATCATTTCCAATCTCAGTCCTCTACTAAACCAAAACTACTGTATTATATCCATCCCTATGTGTGTGTGTGTGTATGCATATATTAATGGCAACAAAAACAGTTAGCTAATGTCGAATTTCCAAGTTTCAACTTCACTATCATAGTCCTTCAACCATAACATATCATCTATTTATTTTCATCCACGCAGTTTCCTTCATACTCTAGGTCAGATATACCTTATCAAGAGGTGTGAGTGTGAGAGTGTGTGTGTGTGTATATGGGGTCATGATCCACAAAATACCACAAGGACATATCATTATTTCCAAATCATCTCAATTACAGTACATATAGTCAAGATTCACCAATTTCCACAAGAAGCACATCATCATTACCAAATCATCTCAATCACGGTACATGGTAACTCAAGATTCACAAATTTATTTTCAACCATTTCAATCACAATATATATAATCAAATTGACAGCTTTCAAATAGGAAACAATCAAATTGACAGCTTTCAAATACGACACAATTATTTTCAATATCATTTAATCACTATATATATATATATATGTGTGTGTGTGTGTGTGTGTGTGTGTAAAATCAAGATTCACAAAATCCACACTACTATTTTCCGCGCTCGGCTAAGTTTCTGAAACATTCCAACAATTTCCACACACCTAAGACATAGTTCTTTATTTGTTTCGGTATCCGATCACTTATCAAACCTATTCTCAAAATACTCAGTCCGCATTCAAATTCCTATTCCCATATTATTCAACAAGTATCAATTACACTGGCAACAATTTCACAACATTCCCATAACCCATTATCCATTTTCCACTACAACTCATCAACATTCTAAAATCATCACACATATTAGTTTCTAGTAATATCATCACAATCCTGTAACCCATTTAATCACAATTCAAGAATTGTCAAGTTTCATTGTAATATCATCACAATTCTATAACCCATTTAATCATATTTCAATAAATTCCAAATTTCATTCTTTAATTCTAAGAAAATGACCAAGCTTAGCACAATATAATTTCTAATTCCACCTTATAAAAACAACTTACCAGTTTCCTCCTCTGTTTCAGCAACCGAAATGTCCAGCTCTGCCCCTGTTCGGTTCTGCCATTAGCCTCGAACTGCCCTCAGAACAGTGTTTGATTTGGGACCTTGAATTCCCTTGCTTTTTGGCCTTAAGGTAGCCACCAAGAAAGCGTATACGCGCCCTTCAAAGAACCCCGAATCAGCCCTCCAAAACACCTTGAAATTTCGTGCTTACAACCCCGACTCAGTCTAGAATCGCTCTTTAGTTCCCCTGTTTGAGCCCCAAGAATCCAGCCTTCAACCAGTGTCTGGTCGCCCTTAGGAGCAGCCCCCTGTTCCAGGCCTACACTGCGCCATTCACAGCCTTTAAACCACCTCCAAGGTCCTCGGTTCAGGCTCTTCCAGCCCCCTGTTTTGGGTCAATAACTCAGCCCCAATCAGCCACATTCAATCTTCGATTTTCCCTTGTTTTCTATTATTTTTCAGCACCCAAACAGCCAATACCCCACCCTTGAGATCACCTCATCTCAGCCTCGAAACCATGGCCAATACAGCCACGTTCCAGCCCTCATTCAGCCTTCGCCACCCCCGACAGCAGCCCGCCTGTTCGGCACCCAAGGCTCTCGATTTTTTTTTCTCGGTAGTCTTCCTTTCTTTTCTTTTTGATTTCCTTTCCTTCTTCTCTTTGGTCTCTCTCTCACTGTCGGTTTCACTCTCCTTTTGTCCCTGTTTCTTTTCCTCCTCTTTTCTTTTCTTTCCTCCACCGTTTAGTCCGGCCAACACCAGCAGAATCGACGCCACAAACAGTAGCAGATCCCGATCCAAAACCCTCGCTTTCCGCCCTCTTCTCTCTTCTTTCTCTCGTCGGCGTCAACCTTCCCTCAGTGTCAGATAGGCCTCTGCAGTTCTTTCTTTTTTTTTCAAATGTCTACCTTGCATACTGTTCATGGCACCAGAAGCTTCTTTTTAGAAGCTTACCGTTAATTTCTCATTTTATTATTTTTTTTATATTTATTGTATATATAAATATTAATCTATTATATATTATTATTATTTTTTTTATTTCCTTTATAATAATACATATCTACATCCTTTTAATATGTATATATGTATGTATGTAAACTTTCTTTAATACATTAATGTATATGTATTTCCTTAATTTAAATCTTTCCTTTTAAATTTAATTAAATTTTTTAATTTTCATTTTTGCTTAATTAAATAAAGTTTCATATTAATTCATCAATGCTCATAACCCTCAAATACTTCATATTAGATTATAAGAGTTGAAATAAATCAGTTTACTTACCAAAGTTGAAAATTTGTGATTGTCACAACATGGGATCTTCCATGCTACGTTGTTGAACCACTTCCTGGATTACAACTTCTTCTACTACTTGTTTACCCTTGCTTAGATTTTTCAACTGTAGACACCCTATTTTCTCTGGGGTCTTAATTTGTATAAATAATTAATTGGGTTGGATGACATTTGTATTTTAATTTGACAATTTAGAATTAGGCTAGAATTAAATTATAATTTTTAGATTTAGAATTAACATTAATTAGGAAATTAATATTAAAATAGGATTTAGGAATTAAAAAAAAAAAAGAAAAGAAAAGAGAGAGAAAAGATAAAAAGAAATAAAAAAATTAATTTTAGGATTAGATAATTAGGATAATTAGATTTTTAGGGTAATTATATGGATTAATATTAAATTTGATAGAATTAGATTAGGATTAACATAAGAATAAAATAGATAAAATAGGAGATAATTATTAGAATAAGTATAGTTGTATTAGGACTCTAACAAGTTTTTGAACTATAAAAAAGGATCAAAGCTCATGATTTTGGGGGACAAAATCAAATACACAATTAAGCACTCAACCAGAGCACTTTCATCTATCTGGCCGAAGTCACTCACTGCTCCAAATTCTCATCACTACTCTGTCCCATAGCCTGCTTGCTGTTGCGCCGTTCACGCCTGATCTGTTTGGCGTTGCCACACGCCCGAGCCGCTTTCCTTGCTGCAGCCACTGTTATTGCTCCAAAGCTGTCCCCAAAACGGATCCCTTGCGTTGTGATCGTCCTTGAGCCATCGTCCAACGCTCCAGCCGCAACTACACCACTGCATCGATTACCCAGCTTCAGGTCATCCTTCCAATCTGGATTAATAATAATTGGTATGTTAATTAATTTGACTTGCATGTCAATTTAATATTTTAACGATTAAATAATTTAATTTAATTCAAGTAATATAAATTTATGTGATAATATTAATAATCTATTAAAATAATTTTGCATGGTATGTAATTTTGTATGATGTGATTTGCTTGCGTGATGATATTATAATGTGTTAATTTAGTTTGCATGTGTAATTAGAATTTAGTTAAATAATAGGATTTGAATTTAGAAAATAAGATCCTTTAGAGAAATATAGTTAGAATTATAAATAATAAGTAATAAAATAATTTAATAAATTATAAAATATGGAGAAAAGTTGAGATTATTCCGAGGATGGAATTCCGAGTGTCACGAATGGTTGTCATTTCGGAAATTCCTAGGTGAGGATATTTACCTTAGATTTTGTCAGCATGATGGAAGATTTAAGGTAAGTGTTCAATATTAATAATCGATATTTATTTCTTAAAACATAATAGATATTAATAATCAATCACTATTAAAAATAAAATAAACATAAATATTAATAAGAAATTAGGGAATAATGATTTAAAAAAATAAAAGTATAACAATAAATTGAGAATAAGTGGAGGTTATCCCGATGATGGAATTATAAGATGTCACGAATGGCTGACACTTTTAAAATTCTTAGGTGAGATGTTTTCTTTAAATTTCGCCAGCATGATAGAAGATTTAAAGAAAATTTTCAAGAAGAATAATCGACATTTATTTTCAAAAGATAAATAATATTAAAATAAAGAAAAAATAAAATAAAAAATTAAGGATAATTAAAAAGGAAATAAAAAATAAGAATAAAAGATGGAAAATAAAATTAAGATATTTCATAAACGATTTAACAAATCCGACGACGGAGCCTCTTCGAGAAAGACGAATGGGATTTCTTGGATACTCTGGAGGTGAGGATGAAATTTAAGGAATTCTGCCAGCATGATGGAGAGTTTCTTAGAGATTGTCCAATATTTAAATATTTGAATTTAACAAGATTAAAGACTATTTAGTTAAAAATTATTAAAGATATCACAAAATTAGTTGGTACCATTTTAGGATGGGCGTTGTGGGGGTGCTAATCCTTCCCCACACGTAACCGTACTCCCGATCCCTAGATTCTTTGAACGTAAACCATGCCTTATCTTTAGACAAGAATAGGTGACCAATCACACCTTAGGTTTGAATGGTTGGTGGCGACTCCTAGAATTTTAAAGTCTAGCGGTTAGGTTTTAGGACCTAGACGTTATGACAGCTTGGCGACTCCACTGAGGACTTTTAAAGAGTCAGGCCAATAGAAAATTTTGTGATTATCTTGAGTTTTTGATTAAATGGTTTTTTGCTATGTTGTATATATTGCTTGTTATGCTATCTTTATTGAGGGGCATTTAAAATGGAGTCTTGTTCCTTCACACACACACATCACTTGCATGAGCATGCATGAGCCTTCTACCCAGGCTTCGTCCTTTTTAGGAGGAAGTATAGTAACTACGCTCTCGTGAGGTGGTAACCTTCGCAATGGCTAGCGAAATACTTCCACTCAAATTGAACCTTTCCGTTTGTAGCCTGTGATGGGTGAGGATTGGGTGCCTTATTAGTCTTGTGTGGACAACAGTGAGGAACAATTTGGGAACCTTTAGACCTTGAATTATCCAAGCCTAGCATGTAATAAAACATAAGACCTAGCCTTAGGGTGGAACCATACTAGATTGAAATGTAGACTCAAACCCAAGATAGGACACATGAAGGAATAAGTTTTACTTCCTCCTTTTTACATTGTTTTTCAACAAAAAAAAATTCAAAAAATGTAGTTTTTCTTTTTCATTTTTCAAAAAAAAAAAACAAAAAAAAAGAGTTTGTCTGTATCATTGAGTCATGCATAGTTGTGTTTGATTTTGCATCACATAACATATCATTCACGTAAGTTTGCATTTGTCTTGTCATAAGAATGAACATACCATTGATTGTTAGAAGAGATTGCTAGACCTAAATGCATTCCATATACATTCATTTTTGTGCATAAACATATCATCACATGAAATATAATTTCAACTTAATTGTGGCACTCAAGGTATCAAAATTGCATCCACTAGACAATCTGCCCTCCATAGATATCATACAAGGTATCAAGCACGCATAATGGAAGAGGATCAAAATAGCAGGATAGAAAAGTTGGAAAAGGACAATGCAGAGATGAAGGGGCAATTGAGCGAAATTACTTAGTTGCTAAAAGCCATGATTAAAGGAAAGGAAAGGAAAAGATGGGTAATCAAGATGAGTCTGTACAAGAGGCTCAACAAAGCATGCGAGACAACCCCATTTTTGTTCCTGAAGGAAGCATCGCCAAAGCTCCAACGCACCTACAGATACAAGTTCAAAACCCAGTAGAAGTGCCAAACTTAGATGATCCTACAGAGTTAGAAAAGTTGAAGCATAAAGAAGAATATAGTGGTACTAAGGCTCAGCTGAGTTTGATAGAGGAAAGACTAAATGCCATGGAAGGAGTTGACTATTTTGGACCCGTTGATGCTAAAAGGTTGTGTTTGGTACATGGTGTCGTGCTTCCACCAAAATTCAAGGCGCCTAAATTTGAAAAGTTCAATGGAACATCGTGCCCAAAAGATCATCTCACCATGTACTGTAGAAAGATGACAGCGTATGCATGGGATGACAAGCTATTAATTCATGTTTTCCAAGACAGTTTGACTGGGTCAGCCGCTAAGTGGTACAACCAATTGGAAAGGAGCAAAGTTTCTTCTTGGTCTGAGTTGGCCAGAGCTTTTATAGCTCAATACAAACATGTGTCCGATGTAGCTCCTGATCGCTTATCTCTCCAAGGTATGGAAAAGAAGAGGGATGAGAGTTTCAAAGAATATGCCCAGCGATGGAGAGATATGGCATCACAAGTTCAGCCTCCTTTGACTGAGAAGGAGGTCACCATGTTCTTTTTGAACACTCTCAAGGCACCCTACTATGAACGTATGCTTAGCAGTGTAACTAAGAACTTTGCAGACATAGTGTTAACTGGTGAAGCTATTGAGAATGCCATCAAGAGTGGAAAGATCGAAGCACCAGTGAACGATAGTAGGAAGGGTGGATTCTCGAAGAAGGAAGGAGATGCACAAGCTGTCTCAAACAATTCGCGTCACCCTTATACCCCTTACCCACCTTCAGTGAATTACGCCTATTCCCCATCTTACCCACAAACTCATCCCCAAAACACATATCAACCTGTTTTCCCTCGACAAGCTCTTACAGCCTCAACAAATCGCACTTTCCCACCTAATGACCAAAGGAACACCCGACTTAGCCGAAATGTCACCATAGACCCTATACCAATGACATACACAGAGTTGTTCCCACAGTTGGTAAGGGGTCACCTTATTGCCCCTGTTTACATGGAGCCCTTGAAGCCTCCCTACCCAAAGTGGTATGATCCTAATGCGAAGTGTGCTTATCATAATGACAATGTTGGTCATTCTATTGAGAATTGTATGGGCTTGAAGAGGAAAGTCCAAGAACTTGTCAACACCAGAATTTTGAGTTTTGGGGCAAAGAATAATCCAAATGTGAATAATAATCCTCTACCAGATCACACAAAGGGTAGCGGTTGATGCTATGGAAGAAAGTGGATGATATTGATTGATTCACTGAATTTGAAGATAATGGTTATTTCTTTGTGTCTAATTTCATTCATATTAGGACATTTCTTAGATAATGTAGGAGTGCTTGTGCCCAAAAGCACTAAGAGTTTCTTTTATGTATTGGGCCAACTTTCATTCATTTTCATTTTCAATAAAGGATTAGTGTGATGCATATTTCTTAATTCCTCATTCCAATCTTGTTCTTTAATGCAAAACACCAATACCCATATTCTCTACTTTGTTACCAAGCTTAAAAGTATCCAAATAATGAACATGATAATGATGATGGCAATGAATATAAAACTCAATTTTGAAAGAACTACTTTGTTTGGTTGGATGGATTTCCAGTTTACTAAGATTGTTCAAGCAAGAAGAGAATAAGAAGATATTTACAAGTAAAGGTGAGTCTCTACATGAAATTCTAATGAGTTTGTGTTTGTTCAAAAGTTGACCTTTAATGAGAGTACTTGTGTTGAGATGAGAAATGGCCTTCTTCATTACCTTTCAAGCATGAGTAAAATCATCCATTGATTACCCCTTTTGAGCCTATTGTATTCTTTTTTATATAACCCACCAAGAATCACCCTCCACACTGGGGGGCAAACAGTATAGAGGATGAAAGATTAGTGGGGGCAAAATAAAAATATAAAAGGGGCAAAAAAAAACCCATTTTTGTGAAAAAAAAAAGAACAAAAAAGAAACGAGAATGAAGAAGGAAAGAGGGTTTGAATCAAGAAAGTGAAAACCCTAGTCACATTTGAATAAAAAAGGAAAGAGAAAGCAAATTAGAATGGGGCAAAAGTCAAAATGCCTAAATGATTCATGAAAAATGATTCTTGGTTTGATGAACCCTGAAACACTTATTTTAGGCCTATATTATCCTTTCTTTCACGAACCCTCACCTGAGCCTACATTACGTGCCTTAAAAGTCCATTTTGATCAAATATGAGTACTCTTATTGAAGAATCATGTGTCGAATAAAGGCATACTTACACTATGAGATGATGATCCTTTAGATAGAATTAGGACAAGCAGATCAAGATAAGCTAAAAGATTTCGTCTAGATGGAAGAAGTGAAATTCCAAAGACTCTATTGGATCCATGTGAGCATTAAATTGGGTGAAGAAATATTTGATGTTGGGGCATGAATGAGAATGGAGAACAGATAAGAGAAGCTTCATCAAGGACAACGAAGTTGAAAATGAAGAGAAATGAATAAAAAAAAAGAGAGAGAAAGAAATGAAAATGAAAAAGAAGAAAAGGAAAAAAAAAAGAGAAAAAAATGAAAGGAGGATTAAAATTGAAAACCCAAAAAGGGCGGTTTGGATCAATGGAGTGCATCTAAGTTGAAAATCTGAAAAGGCGGCTTAGATACCAAAAAAACTGGATGTCAATGATACTAAGACAAGAGGATATTTTGATGAACTCAACATGATCAGACAAGATAGACTTTTGAAGGGAATTTTGTATTCATTGATCAAAATTGTTTGAATTGTTATTATTTGGATACTATTACCTAATCCTAAAAATTCTCATTTTTCATTCAAGCCTACTTTCCTTTTAAGCCTGACAATTTCTTGTTAAATCTTTCCAGATAATGAATAATACCATTCCTTTCATTTTCACCTATTATTTCTTTACCTTGAGGGATTGAGAAATTGTATTGCATTGATCTTGAAATTAGAATAGTAATGAATGTTTGCTTGGCAAAATATGTGAAAGACTCCTATATTATTTAGGAAAATGAAAGAAAAGGAAACTTGTGAATGAATGGAAATTGGAAATCAAGAAAAATCAATGAATAAGAAAGAATGAATGATGAGGTCTCAGTAAAGATTTTAATGAGCAAATGAATAACCAAAAAGAGTGAATGAAGGTGAAAGAAAAAACAAGGGATAAGATAAGATATAGAGGGCATAAAGACAAGAGATTCATTGGGAAAGAAACATGGAAGAAGGAAAATGAGAAAAGAAATAGGAAATATAAGGACAGGATGACAAAGAGAAGAATGCATGAGATGGACTGATACAGAAAAACCTTGTTATTGCCACAGTTAAAGTTGAAATACTTTTCAAAGAAAACATTGCATGAATAGAATAGAGTGAGTAATATTGCATGAATGGCATTAACACAAATGACATTGCATAGATAGGATAGAATGCATGCGTAGTTGCATATACAATGCATTGCATGAGAAAAACTACAGACAAGGTTCCTTGAGTACAATCTCTAAGACCTTCGGGCATGATTCCTCCAAATTTTGGACAAGATTTTAAAGTTTGACTGCCTGTCTGTTTAGGAGGAGCTTTTGGACAAGATTTTAAATTTTGACTGTCTGCCTGTTTATGGGGAGCTTTTAGACAAGATTTTTAAAGTTTGACTGCCTGCCTGTTTAGGGGGAGCTTTTTGGACAAGATTTAAAGTTTGACTGCCTGCCTGTTTAGGGAGAGCTTTTTGGACAAGATTTAAAGTTTGACTGCCTGCCTGTTTAGGAGGAGCTTTTAGACAAGATTTTTAAAGTTTGACTGCCTGCCTGTTTAGGAGGAGCTTTTGGACAAGATTTTAAAGTTTGACTGCCTGCCTGTTTAGGAGGAGCTTTTGGACAAGATTTTAAAGTTTGACTGCCTGCCTGTTTAGGGGGAGCTTTTTGGACAAGATTTTTAAAGTTTGACTGTCTGCCTGTTTAGGGGGAGCTTTTTGGACAAGATTTTAAAGTTTGACTGCCTGTCTGTTTAGAGGGAGCTTTTTCAAAAAAAATAAAAATAAAAAAAAAGAAAAAGAAGAAAGAAAGAAGAAGTCAGACAAAATAGGTGTCTATGTCTTTGTGCAACACTGTTTCATAGCAAATGCACAAAGAAGGGCAGTTGTAGACACCCTATTTTGTCCTGGATCTTAATTTGTATAAATAATTAATTGGGTTGGATGACATTTGTATTTTAATTTAACAATTTAGAATTAGGCTAGAATTAAATTAAAATTTTTAGATTTAGAATTAACATTAATTAGGAAATTAATATTAAAATAGGATTTAGGAATTAAAAAAAAAGAAAAGAAAAGAGAGAGAAAAGATAAAAAGAAATAAAAAAAATTAATTTTAGGATTAGATAATTAGGATAATTAGATTTTTAGGGTAATTATATGGATTAATATTAAATTTGATAGAATTAGATTAGGATTAACATAAGAATAAAATAGATAAAATAGGAGATAATTATTAGAATAAGTATAGTTGTATTAGGACTCTAACAAGTTTTTGAACTATAAAAAAGGATCAAAGCTCATGATTTTGGGGGACAGAATCAAATACACAATTAAGCACTCAACCGGAGCACTTTCATCTATCTGGCCGAAGTCACTCACTGCTCCAAATTCTCATCACTACTCTGTCCCATAGCCTGCTTGCTGTTGCGCCGTTCACGCCTGATCTGTTTGGCGTTGCCATACGCCCGAGCCGCTTTCCTTGCTGCAGCCACTGTTATTGCTCCAAAGCTGTCCCTAAAACGGATCCCTTGCGTTGTGATCGTCCTTGAGCCATCGTCCAACGCTCCAGCCACAACTACACCACTGCATCGATTACCCAGCTTCAGGTCATCCTTCCAATCTGGATTAATAATAATTGGTATGTTAATTAATTTGACTTGCATGTCAATTTAATATTTTAACGATTAAATAATTTAATTTAATTCAAGTAATATAAATTTATGTGATAATATTAATAATCTATTAAAATAATTTTGCATGGTATGTAATTTTGTATGATGTGATTTGCTTGCGTGATGATATTATAATGTGTTAATTTAGTTTGCATGTGTAATTAGAATTTAGTTAAATAATAGGATTTGAATTTAGAAAATAAGATCCTTTAGAGAAATATAGTTGGAATTATAAATAATAAGTAATAAAATAATTTAATAAATTATAAAATATGGAGACAAGTTGAGATTATTCCGAGGATGGAATTCCGAGTGTCACGAATGGTTGCCATTTCGGAAATTCCTAGGTGAGGATATTTACCTTAGATTTTGCCAGCATGATGGAAGATTTAAGGTAAGTGTTCAATATTAATAATCGATATTTATTTCTTAAAACATAATAGATATTAATAATCAATCACTATTAAAAATAAAATAAACATAAATATTAATAAGAAATTAGGGAATAATGATTTAAAAAAATAAAAGTATAACAATAAATTGAGAATAAGTGGAGGTTATCCCGATGATGGAATTATAAGATGTCACGAATGGCTGATACTTTTAAAATTCTTAGGTGAGATGTTTTCTTTAAATTTCGCCAGCATGAAGGAAGATTTAAAGAAAATTTTCAAGAAGAATAATCGACATTTATTTTCAAAAGATAAATAATATTAAAATAAAGATAAAAAATAAAATAAAAAATTAAGGATAATTAAAAAGGAAATAAAAAATAAGAATAAAAGATGGAAAATAAAATTAAGATATTTCATAAACGATTTAACAAATCCGACGACGGAGCCTCTTCGAGAAAGACGAATGGGATTTCTTGGATACTCTGGAGGTGAGGATGAAATTTAAGGAATTCTGCCAGCATGATGGAGAGTTTCTTAGAGATTGTCCAATATTTAAATATTTGAATTTAACAAGATTAAAGACTATTTAGTTAAAAATTATTAAAGATATCACAAAATTAGTTGGTACCATTTTAGGATGGGCGTTGTGGGGGTGCTAATCCTTCCCCACACGTAACCGTACTCCCGATCCCTAGATTCTTTGAACGTAGACCATGCCTTATCTTTAGACAAGAATAGGTGACCAATCACATCTTAGGTCTGAATGGTTGGTGGCGACTCCTAGAATTTTAAAGTCTAGCGGTTAGGTTTTAAGACCTAGACGTTATGACATCAACAACTCAGTAATTTGAGCCAGTTGTCCCCTCATTTCCTCCTGAGCTTTTTCCTTATTCTCCAGGCGAATATTTTGTTCTTCTTCGATGATCTTAGCCTAGTAACAAGTGTTTTGTAAAGGAACCTTTGGTCGAGCTATCTTCGAATATTTTATTGCCACAATTAAGAGTTTATCATGTCTCATGTGGTGATGCTTGAAAGATTTTGAAAATACTTTTTTCAAAAACAATGAATAAAGATGAATGAATGGACAAAATGTTGCATGTGTTTGAATAGAATGGAAAAAAAATCATGGAAATGTTTTTATAAAGAACTTATGATTCCCTGTTAGTTTCTCATGTGTCAACCAAAAGCAAACAAACAATACTAAATATGTGTCCTAAATAATAGGTATTTTATGTAACATTGCCCTATTGTATAGTTGGTCCACTTAAATTTACTATATGTATGATTTGGACTTTTAAAGGTCTAGATTTTCTCAAATTGTTCCTTACTGACATTTTACATAAGACCAGTAAAAGCATCATGATCCTTACCCATCAGAAGCTATAAATAAAAAAAGTTCAATTTTAGTGAAAGTATTTCACTTGCCATTGCGGAGTTTATCATCTTACAAGAGCAAAAGTACTTTACTCCCTCCTAAAATGGTCAAAGCTAGGTGTAGGGTTCATGTATGTAAATGAATATGTCATGTATGTGGAAGAAAAAACCAAATTTAAAATAGGAAATGCAAAAAACATGAATGAGAATGAATCAAAATTTCTTTTTTCATACTCTTATTAAATATTTATTATTACTATTAAACTAATATGTAGGATAAAACATGATTAACTATGGCTCGACTCTCAAAAGTCTCCAAAGGAGTTGTCAAGTTGCCATAACAATTTCGTTTATATAATCGATTGTTAGACGATTTTGAAAACATAAAGAGAGTCGCCACTAATATTTTTACTAGGTATGATTGACAACCTAAAAACATTTATCTTTTTAATAAAATCCTCAAATTAATTGTTTATTAAAAAATAATTTTTGGTTTGCAAAAACAATGTTTAGGTTCGAAAGTTCAATTACGCATGGAGAAGGATTAGCACCTTCACAACGGCCATTTAAAAATGGTACCATTTGATTATGTTTTATCCTTTAATTTTAATAAAATTGTCTTAATTAAATATTTAAAATTTTATTTTATTTTGAAACCATTTTCTTGTTTATTTTGAAACCACTTAATTAAACATTTTTAAAAAATTCTTTTATTTTGTAACTAGTTTTTTATTTTTATTTTTATTATTACTATTATTATTATTATATGAAATATTTAAATATTATTTTTTATAAGAAATAAATTAGAATTTTTGTGCTTAAAAGTATTTTGAAGTACTCTAATACTTTTAGCAGGATTTCAGATAATTTTTTTCACCTTGAGATTTATTATGAATCGCTGCTTGCTATTTCTATAGAATCTCATCTTTGACTAATTCGCACTTATTTCAAAATTTCATGAATACATAAGATGTAAGTACATAATGCTTGATTCATATGAGAATTTTATTTTTATCATTGCTAGTACCTTTTGAAAAAAAACTTTATTATTATTTTTATTCTAAATAAGGACTTATTCGGTTGAAAAATTGCAGTGAATTTTCCAATACTTCTAGTAATATTTAATAATTTTTTCTCACATAGAGATTAAGAATCACTCTTTTGTGATTTTTGTAACATCTCATCATAAGAGATAAAATTTACATATTTATTTATTTGCTTGCTTTTTTAGAATTCATTTGCTTCATAAAATCAACCATATAAAAAATTTTGATATACAAATAAAATCGTTCCAATATGCTTCTAACATATGAGGATATTTATTCAATCTTGAGGATTATCAAAAAATCACTTTTTGTGATTTCTAAGAAATCTCATCGTCGAAAATTTATTACTTTCATATTTTTAATAAGTTATACTTTTATAAATTTTACAAAATTATTTTATTTCAAATTTGAACAAATAGAGCAATTAAAAAAATATTGAATGACAATAACAAATTAAAAATAAGTTTTTTAATTAATATTTTGTGTTTTGTTGTTGTTTATTTTTTAAAAAAAAGATATATACATACAAAAATACAAGGAAAAGAAACATAGCAATGGAACAAATTTCACCTCCTTTAACAAACCTGCATCGTTTTAAACCTTCCTGCTCTTCCCTCAAATATTTCCCTTGTTCCTCGTTTAGACCTTCATTGCCTCTTACAATCATTTACAACAAATGAAACTATTAATAACAGCAATGGCATGAACATTGGTGTAACAAGTAATGCTTCCTAAGCTAAAAACAACAAGCAATGTTGAGACCGTCATAGGAGTAGCAACTTAAACATGTTAAAACGAACAAAAATGTAGTAATGACATTGGTGCAGGGATGCTACGAATAGTTCAGTGATGATATTGGTGAAGGGATGCTGTGCAGGAGTCGATGGTGAAAATTGCAGAAAGCAATAACAAATTTTCTTTTACTTGGTCCCCCCTTTCTCTTTGTGTAGATCCTTGGCTTTTATAGCCAATTTCCAGCCCCTATGCTTAAGGAAAGAAAATCATTTTCCTTTAAACTTGGTCCTATGATCATGGATGTGTTCATAAGATCTCATTATTGATTTTATTCTCTTTCCATTCATCTTCTTTCTTTTTAGCTCCTTAGTCAATTGATTTTATTTTCTTTTCAATTTTTTTGTCAAATTCATCCTCTTTCTTTTTAGCTCCTTGGTCAACTGATTTTATTTTTGTTCCATTTTTGTCAAATTCATCTTTTTTCCATTTCTTTTTTCAACCTGTATTTTTTTCTTGTCTTTATAGGCATCTCACCTTTTGGGAAAGAACCAAGTTCTTGGTTCTTTTTTTGCCATTTAGGCCATGATCATAGGATAAATTTTAAAACTCACTGATTTATTTGCTTTTTTTGTTTGATTTTAATACTCATTATTCTCACCTTTTGTAACAGCCTAGCCCGTCTCACTAGGCCGTTGACCAGCATTCCCTAGGCTTCCTCATTGCCCTAGGTTTGCCTTGACAGCGAAAGTAGGCGATCGCCCAACACTCACTACACAATGTATTGTCCGCTCTGGGCGGTCGCCCACCCTCACTGCTTTGTCCCAAGGCTCCTAAAGAACTCAGGATTAATGCTTTGAGCGCGTTTTCTGAGGCTCGAACCTTGGCACCCTTAAGTAACATGAGTGTAAGGCTCGAGTAGTTAAGGGTGCCAGGGTTTGAGCCTCAGAGAATGCGCTCAAGGCATTAATCCTGAGTTTTTCAAGAGCCTTGGGACAAAGCCGTGAGGGTGGGCAACCGCCTAGAGCAGACAATACGTTGTGTAGTGAGTGTTGGGCGACCGCCTACTCTCGTTGTCAAGGCAAACCTGGGGCAATGAGGAAGCCTAGGGGATGCTCGCCGATGGCCCACTAGAACGGGTGAGGCCTTGACGTTGTAAGAGTAAACTTGGGGTAATGAGGAAGCCTAGGGGATGCTCGTCGATGGCCCATAGGAACGGGTAAGGCCTTGACAATTGTAAAAGTAAACCTGGAGCAATGAGGAAGCCTAAGGGATGCTCGCCGACGGCCTGGTGAGATGGGTGAGGCTTGTCTCAATGGTAACATGAGTGTAAGGCTCGGGTACTTAAGGGTGCCAGGGTTCGAGCCTAAAAAAACGCTCTCAAGGTATTAATCTTGAGTTCTTCAAGAGCCTTGGGACAAAGCCGTGAGGGTAGGTGACTGCCCAAAGCAAACAATACATTGTGTAGTGAGTGTTGGGTGACCGCATACTCTCGTAGTCAAGGCAAACCTGGGGCAATGAGGAAGCCTAGGGGATACTCGCCGACAGCCCACTGGAATAGGCGAGGCCTTGACATTGTAAGAGTAAACTTGGGGCAATGAGAAAGCCTAGGGGATGCTCGCCGACGGCCTGGTGAGACGGGCGAGGCTCTTACAATAAAAACGCATGTTTTTATTATAAGAGCCTCGCCCGTCTCACCAGACAGTTGGTGAGCATCCCCTAGGCTTCCTCATTGCCCCAGGTTTGCCTTGACAGCGAGAGTAGACGATCGCCCATCACACACCAAACAACGTATTGTCCGCTTTGGCGATCATCCACCTCACGACTTTGTCCTAAGGCTTCTGAAGAACTCAAGATTAATGCCTTAAGGGCGTGAGGTGGGCGACTGCCGAAGTGGACAATATGTTGTATGGTGTGTGATGGGTGACCGCCTACTCTCGCTGTCAAGGCAAACCTAGGGCAATGAGGAAGAGTAGGGGATTCTCGCCGACGGCCTGGTGAGACGAGCAAGGCTCTTACAATAAAAACGCGTGTTTTTATTGTAAGAGCCTCGCCCGTCTCACCAAGTTGTTGACGAGCATCCCTTAGGCTTCCTCATTGCCCCAAGTTTACTTTTACAATCGTCAAGGTCTCACCCGTTCCAGTGAGCCATTGGCGAGCATCCCTTAGGCTTCCTTATTGCCCTAGGTTTGCCTTGACAGCTGGAGTAAGCGGTCGCCCAACACTGACTACACAACGTATTGTCCGCTCTAGGCGGTTACCGACCCTCACGGCTTTGTCCCAAGGCTCCTAAAGAACTCATAATTAATGCCTTGAGCGCGTTTTCTGAGGCTCGAACCCTGGCACCCTTAAGTACCCGAGCCTTACACTCATGTTACCATTGAGACAAGTTGTCTCAATGGTAACATGAGTGTAAGGCTCGAGTACTTAAGGGTGCCAGGGTTCGACTTGTCTCAATGGTAACATGAGTGTAAGGCTCGGGTACTTAAGGGTGCCAGGGTTCGAGCCTCAGAAAACACGCTCAAGGCATTAATTCTGAGTTCTTCAAGAGCCTTGGGACAAAGCCGTGAGGGTAGACGACCACTCAGAGTGGACAATAAGTTGTGTAGTGAGTGTTGGGCGTGATGCTCGCCAACGTCACACTGGAATGGGTGAGGCCTTGACAATTGTAAGAGTAAACCTGGGGCAGTGAGGAAGCCTAGGGGATGCTCGCCGACGGCCTGGTGAGATAGGCGAGGCTCTTACAATAAAAAAATTATTGTAAGAGCCTCGCCCGTCTCACCAGGCCGTTGGCGAGCATCCCCTAGGCTTTTTCACTGCTCCAAATTTACTTTTACAACGTCAAAGCCTTGCCCGTTCCAATAGATTGTCGGTGAGCATCCCCTAGGCTTCCTCATTGCCCTAAGTTTGCCTCATGGCTTTATTTCTAAAAAGATGTATAGTACAGCGTCCATGTAAGGTTTGTCCACTAGTGGCTATGGTATGGACCAAGCTATGAGATTCTACCTCTTTAGGTTTGGGAGGCTTATGACGTTTTGGACAAACACTTCCAGCCGTTACAAGGTCAATAATGTTTCCTTAATTTTCAAGCATTTTGCTTAATATTCAGTTTATCTTGGATCTCCTCTTGGCATGATTTAATCACTAGACACAAACAAGTCATAAGAAGGTTAAAATTCAAATGGTGAGAAACATATGATTGTTGAAAAATAACAAAAGAAGCTGTGATAGCATGGTTCCACAAACACCTATAATACTGCCAAATAGCTCACGTCTTAGGAACAACACGGTTCTTTTAGGCCAAATCACGTGCCAATGCCTTTCTTGCACAAGCTAAGATGAAAAAAGAGTGCGAGGAAATTATGCAACAACTCCTGCAACAAATAGACTCAGAAAAAGGCAATGATGAGACTGAAGAAAACAATTAAAAAAGAATAGATTTCCTCTCAATTGTTGATCTAGAACAAGACAATCAAAATGATTGTTTTGGCATCTTGCCTTCTGTCAAAGCACAAAAATCAAAAAAAGAAACAATTGAAGGTGGCACTGTATTCAAGTAGTAAACTCGTGATTCAAGCTGCAATCATAAGGCCCCAGACTTCGACAATGCCCCGTTATAACGTCTCGTGAAACAATGTAAAAATATAATAATAGAGGCCGCTGGCCACAATGATTGCAATAATTTTTATCTGTCGTAGTATTAAAGGAATCCTCTATATAAAGGATCCTTAATTCAGTTGTAGAACTTAAAGTCTTGGATCGAGACTGAAAAAGTAATAAAATTTCTAAAAACTTTCTCTACTTGAGCTCTTTGTAACTTTCTAAACCCCTTTTAAGATTTAAACCCCTTTTAAGGTTTATATTTTCTTTGTTTTAAATCAACGATTCAAACTTTTCCTTTCCTTTCCTTTCAGACCCTTTCAATGTTTAAACCTAAATCCTTTTTAGGGATTATATTTTCATATTTTAAGCACTCTTCTCTGTTAAACTCAAGCAAGTTTTCTTTTCTTTCTTCTATTTTTCACTTTGCTTTCTTTTTTTATCTTTGTCAATTTCAAATCTCTCTCTCTCTCTATATATATATATATATATATATATATAATATATATATATATATATATATATATATATATATCCACTTACACCAATAAAAAACTAATCTAATTTTAAACACTTTCATATTTTTGTCTAATTTATATTTATGTAATCCAATAGTTGAATTTTATTTCCTATTCATCTAGATCATGCATGCCAAATTTCAAGTTAATAAAAAATGTCTAACTATTTGTTACATGATAATAAAATTTCAACCTTTAATATATATTGAACAAAATGATATTCCCAATTGAAATTATTGGAATAGAGGATTGACTAAAAAATTTACGTGCATAATAAATATGAATATATCCTTAATCTAACAATTGGCTTATAAAAATATTAATTACACATGAAATTATAAAAATGTGTAAAACAATTTATTTTATACTGGTTTAAGTTGATCCATCCTCACACACACATACACCTCACAAATAGATAGATAGATGGATGGATGGATGGAGTCAGACTAGTGTAAAGCAATTTTATTTTACACAATTTTATATCTTTTTATATGATTTTTTTAATCCGACTGTAATGTTTAATTATTAGTTTAATAATAATAAAATTTCACCGTTAATATATTTAAAAAATACCATTCTCAATAACATGATAAGAATATCAGATTAATTCAAAATTTACGTGTATAATAGATACAAGTAGGTTATCAAATCTAACAATTGATTTGTAAAAATATTAATACTACATAAAATTATAAAATTGGTGTAAAACAAAATTGTATTACACTGATGTAAGCGAATCCTTTTTTATATATATTTATTCATTTATTAGGGGCAATTAACTTGAGCTTTTGGTGTGTTTTCATTTATGTTTGTATATGAATAGGTTATTTTATTTATGTGCTTTTATGGGCTAAAAGTTTGACTCATCTCTCCAACATAATATAGAGGAGGGAAGTGATACATTGAAGAATTAGAGGTAAAGAATAGAAGAAGTATCTTTTTGTATTTTTATGCATCTAACACTCATTTTTATTTGCAGTTAGCATTAACTTTTATGAGAAATTAATTTTAAATCCATGCGATGTACAGTAATAAATTTATTTTATAATAATTTTTTAAAACTAGAATATAATTATATAAAAACTTTCTATATATTAAAAAACACTTAATGGATATACAAAATAAAGAAATTAAAAAAATAATTTGAAATCAAATACTAATTGAAATTACGTAATGGCGTCTCTTTCCCAAAATCTGTAGATCGGAATTGCAGTTAGCCAATTGTTCATCGGATTCAAAAGTTATTGAAGCCAACTTTGCTTAATAATCGATCAAATAATCATAACTGCTGACCAGGAAAAAAAATCAAATGACCAGTACTGATGAAAACTTCGTAAATTACCCGTATCGAAAGAAAAACAGACGAACATAGATCAAGAAATGAGAAGCAAAATATGAAAAACCAAAGTGATGGCATTCAGACAGAAAAAACCGAACCAAACCAAGCCAAATGAAATCCGAATTATTGTGGTAGATCAAAAGTTGGATCGGCTCAGTCTCTCTCTCCCGCTGCAACCAAAATTGTAACAATCAAAGCAAGGAATCCAATCACCGCACTTGGAGACGCAAGATTATTGCCCATACTCGCTGCTGGTTCTGGGGACATGGCCATGCCAGGTGTGTGCTGGTGCCCCTCGTGGGCGGCAACAGCCATGATGAACAAGGAAAAGCATGCAGCAAAGATGGTTTTTGTAACCGAAGAAGCCATATTTGCCGTGCCTTTATGGTTTAGAGCAACAATGTGTTAGAATTAGAGAATATGGATTGATTTATAAATACATACAAGTTAATCGCACCTGAGTTTTGACTTTAATATTAAAATGAATTTATAGAACGTTAAATGGGCAGCAAGTTCGTGAGGGTAAAAGTTGTACTATCTTGTCAACTGTTGTACGAATCTTTAATTGTTGAATTTTAACGTGCCTAATTTGTCACCTTTGTTATGGTCAAGGTTTCATAAATTTTCTGTCCAAAAGTGAAAATACTAGGGTTGTACTACATAATGCTTGGCGTTGTATTGTGTACGTACTACCAGCAATAAGAAAATTATTTATGTACGAATAAAAAAGAACGCTATTAGGATAGCAAACCAAAAATAGTAAGAGCTAATTAGTCAAATAATTTTAAATATACATCCCAATCAAGTCGCTCAATCAGTAATAAGAAATTCCCATAAAAAAAATCAGTAATAAGAAATTATAATTACAAAAAATGTTAACGGAAGAAAATTGGAACTTGGAGGAAAAGTTTGTAGAGTTTGTACACATTTAATTTTGACTGGAGTATTTCAAGTATTATTCAATTCGTTATCTTTAATTCAAACCCAAAATTAAATCGACATTTATGTGAATCTTAACTTTTAAAAATCTTGAAATTTGTTTCACTTTTTTTAAACTAATTTAAAACTTATCTTGGAGTTTTGGTTTTTAATTAAAATTTATTAATCGAATTACCGTTGGACATGAAATTGTACTTTGAATTTTGATTTTGTTTTAATCCCTTGCTCAATTTTAATTAAAATTTAAAAAATGAAAAATAAAAGATAAAAAGGAGAGAAATTTGAAAAAAAAAAGTAAAGTTAGAGATTACGAGAAACAAATCACAATTATAAAATAGGAATGAAATCTGTAAACAAAAAAAAATAGGAATGAAATCGGATCAAATGGAGAAATTTTGGAAAAGAATTAGTCTTAAAAATCTGTCTAGAAGCTTTTGGAAAGAAAATCGGAAAACGAAAGCAAGTTAAGGAATTAAAAAGGCAAATCAAAAACAAAACCATGAATAAAAAAATGGAAATCATAACTAGATCTGGAAAATCCGATTGATGACTTTGAAAGAATTTTCTTAATTTCATCTACCCCTAAGCTTAGAAACAAGATGTAGAACTAATCATGGATCGGACCAAGTCGGGTTTGGGCCAAGTTTGGACATGATATTAACTGACTTTAAGTGTAACCAAGCTCAACCCAACCCAATGTTCAGGCTTGAGTTTTCTGCCAAAACTCATTTTTATTAATAACAAAAAAGCTTACGTCAGTCAAGGCTTGCCCAAATAAATCAATTTTTTTCAATGATAAAATAGCATAATTTTGAGTTTATTATTTGCTTGGTTTCTTCAATTGAGCCATTCAATATGGGTTTCTATAATTTTTAATAGATTGTCATATTTAATGGGTTTATGTAAAGGCATATTGAGATACCTAAACATATATATATATAAATATTGTCGTGTCGGGTTTGATGGGACTTGGACTTTTAATGGTGAGTTCAAGGCTCAGCCCAAATATTGATCGAGCTGATACCTTGACGCGTCCCAATGCCTAACAGGAGCTTTGGATGTCGTCTGCAGAATGTAACAAAGCTTGGCTGAAACTTTGAGCTACCGCAAGGGACATCATAACATAAGATAAGGTTTCCCATATATTCTAAATATGGAAAGAAGAGACAACTATGACCTAAGGCCTTAGCCAGGCTTAGAAGCTATCTATGAGACATGACAAAACAAACCTAGTATCTTCACCTCAATATTAGATGCCATCCTAATGACAAGATAAAACTCTTTGCCAAATACCTTGTGCACCATGTCTTCTTCACCAAATCTTCACAACTTTTCCTCAAACGAGAACAAGTAAACAATGTGTCACGAATCTTAAAGCTAACTACTAGTGAAGTTAAGTCGTGACGTTTTGCAAGAACAAGAGTATTCTCACGTAACCACAGCAAGCGTGGTCAACAATTCTGAAAAGGAAACATCAAACAAAGATTAGAAATATAATCAAGTTGTAAGAAAGGATGCGCAACCAGGAAAGGAGGAAAGAAACATCACTTACCTTGCATTGCTCATGCACCAAAGCGTGACCTGTAATAGAAATGTCAAATCGCAAACGTCTGAAACTTCTCTTTGTCATTGGGGAGGATCATTGCCTTGGTTAAAGTATAAGCAACTTGACATTCCTCCAGCCCATTATCCCTTATATCTAATGGAAGTGTCAAATCATTTGCAGCGGTCAATTCTCATTCGAGCTAACTGTTGTAATATCTTTATTTGTGTAAATTAATTAAGTGTAATTAATTTCATATAATATTTAATTATTAGTATAATTTTGAATAAAGTGTGACCCATAATTAATTATATAAATATATAATATATGTGTATAAACCTATAATGGGATGTGTTTATACATGAATCCTATAAGGGGAGGTCACTATTCATAAATATATGAGGCTGGCCCATTGAGTTTCGACGAGGGATGAGAGTAGCTCTCTCTCCTCTCTCTCACTACTCTCCTTCTCACTCTCTCGTTTTCTTTTCGTTTCAGGTTCTAGGACAGTCAACAAGAAGCATACGGAATAAGTTTCGAAACGCGGTAATATGATACAGTGGGATTGAGCTCTCGCCCGCATCCAGGTCAGTTTTACTGCGTTAAGTTTTCGTGTTAGTGACTTAGTGAGATTTAACTAATTCCAACAATTGGCATCAGAGCCAGACTCACCAAAAGTTACTAACCATTATTGTTTTAGGCAAAAGAAGCCATGAAAGCTTCGATTTTAAGCTTTTGGATTTTTGGGTTTTTTGAAACCCACTCGATTTTACCAATTTTTGAGCATAATTTGGTTAGATTCTTATAGTATGATGTTTAAGGGTAAAAAACCCCTTAATTAGGTGCAAAAATAAGGCTTAAAATGGCCAAAATCAAACCGGGTAAAATGTGTGACCCATTTTCCTGCAAACACCCGAAACGGGTGGAGAAGAAAGGATTGCACGCGCCTGATGCTTGGTGAGGAGCGCGGTGCGCTCCTCCTTTCTGTTATGCGGGCGCATGCTTATGGAAATTAAAAAAAAAAGATAAATAATTTTTTAAGGCCTTTTTGGTCGTACGGGTTGGACACTTTTTTGGAGTTTGGGCCAACATTTTTTGAGCCCGGGTTTTGGGGTAATTTTGGGCTGATTGGCTTTATTTTTGGCCATTTTAGTATTTTAAAATGGGCCACTATTTTATTTTTGGGCATTTTTTTTTGGATTAATCTCTTAGGCCATTTTAAATTATTTGGGCTATTTTGTTTAGATTAAATTTGGTCATTTGTTTTGAAATTTATTTTGGATACTTAGTTTAATTATTTAATTTAGGCCAAAAATAATTTGTAATATTATGGGCATTATTTATTTGGTTATTTTAATTGGCCATATTGTATTAAATTAATTTTGGGCAATTAAAATTAGTTAATTTTAGGGCCATTTTGCCTAATTAATTTGGGGGCCATATTGCATAATTAATTTTATTTGGCTATTAAATTTGGATTAATTATTGGTTATTTTGCATAGTTAATTAAAAGGCTATTTTAGATTATGATTTTAAGGGCCATTTTGGTTAATTAATTATGAGCCATTTAGTTCATTAATCCTTAGTCCAATGTTTGTTATAACCAAATTTATTTAATAGCCATAATTAATTGTCAAGCCCAAGATTAAAGAAGTATGAGTGAATTTTGGAGGAATTAATTTTGGGGTAAATTTTGGAAATTCAATTACTCATTTAATTCATAATTCACTTAATTTTGTGATATATATACCTATGCCCATAAAATATTGATAATTGGCCTAATTAAATGAGTTTAAATAAATTATTTGGGTATTTTTTGTTTGAGCCATTTTGGATTATGGCCTACCCATTCTGTTAATAATTTATTTAAACAAATAAACTCTCTAAAACAATAACATTACCTTATTATGTGAAATTAATTTAATTAATTAATTAATATTATACCCAAAATTACTACATATGCTTTAGAAACTGAATATTTTGGATGTAGTTAATTTTGGTCAACAAATTTCGTGAATATTTTTAAAATTCTAAATCATTAATTGGATTGACTAGTACTTGCCTGTCGCAAGAATAGTCATGAAGATTTTTTGATGATTTATTCTGATAATTTTAAGGATATAATAATAATAAGGCAATGCATAGTGATAGTTGCAGTTGCATAATTTACTAAGATCTCTAGAAGTGGCTAGTCTCTCCCTATCGGATTGTTAGTTGCTTTTAGAGATGCTTGGAACTGAGAGGATTCTGCTTAGGATATGACACGATCTTCCTACTCTGTCGATAGGCGATCATTAAGGTTGTATTCAACTAGTTTTATCTTATCCTCTGTAGTGTATTGTGGAATAAAATTGATATTTATTGAGTTATTCCACTAGCCTCCATTAATTTTGATTATTTATGCAACTATCACATATAAAGTCTATAGCAGGATCAAATTAGATATATAGTATGAATTATTCTCTACGGTTAAGGGCATATTGAACTAGGACGTAGTCTCGAGAGTCAATCTATCCATTATACCCAATAATGTGAGCTCTTTGAGGAAAAAGTATTTGGCATTTCAGGAACACTCAAGTGAGAATTCTCTGATTATATAGGGTATACCATGAAAGAATAAATCAGAGAAAGTGTTCTAGTTAATCATAACCAAGAAGTATAAATGGATACCATTAGAAAATAGTTCGCATAAGATCGATAAAGGTTGCAATAGGATTTTGATTCCATATATGGCAGATTCAGTACTACTTCCTTTTGGGGTGGAGAGTGGGATATCTTTTAAGTTTGCAGATCTCATTTGATGCAGAAGGAAGTGTGACATTTTAATATCAAAATTGATATTATCATCCAAGACTCAAAGATTTTTTCGATTAACAGATCTTATATGATTATAATGATGACATATGCCAATATTACTGCCAAAAAGGAAATATTATTAAGAGGTCTCAATAAAAGGTCATTTTAGAAGAAGAAATTTGCCAAGTCTATTTCCTATTTTGATTCCATCAACACCTCTAAATATCAATGTGTGTCATTTTTGTGATAATCTTGGGCACATAAGGGTAGATTACAAGAGTCCTCTAGATTGGGATGTGTAAAAGGCATTTAGTAAGCCTTTATTTTGAATCCAATCTAGGAGATATTCCTTGGATACCTGTGCTATTATTGATAAAGCTATAAGCAACCAGAGATCGAATAAGGGAAAATTATTGTGAATTGGGGCTATAGAGTTAGAATCCATATTGAAAGTATAGCCAGTTTGTTGTTACATTTTATAGACAGTTTTGGAACTACTGTCAGTTGATACTTTTCATTCTGATAACAGAAAATTATTTCTAATTAGTAACAACATGTGTACTGATTCTGGGCAAATTTTCTTCAATGGTGAATGATGTGACTGTTGATTTTGATTATGATAGAATAAATAAGAAATCTATTATGTAGTGGCATGAGTTAGGGACATTTTGAGGCACATGAAGAGATTGTATTAAGGGAGATTTCACTGCCAATATTAAGGATGTGATTGGCAGAAACGGAGATGATTAAGAGCTGATATATACCGACATTTGTAGATCATTTTCACATACTATATTCAGTGGATATAAGTGTTTCATCACTTTCACTAAAGGCCATTTCGATGTAGGTCATATGGAGTGAAAGATCTGATCTTGTAGAGACTTTAGGCATTTTGATTAATTCCGCTACGCTGCTGAAGGCAATGATCAGACAATAGTAATGAATGTTATGCTCGGTATAATAAAGCTAGGCGAAATCATTTATCGATTTTCGATTAAGTGCACTGTAAGAATATGTATTGACGCCTAGCTTGTGGTGCTTGGAATATTGAAACAGGATGAGATTGCAGTAATAATCATTTGCACATTTTGATGTGCTACGATTTCTATTAAATCACTTCAAATATCCGAAATTTAAATGGAGTGAAGTTATGAAAACTGCAACTCATATTCTAAGTTGATCTCCAAGCAAAATCAGTTCCTAGATTCATCTTAAGTTGTAGTCTGACAAGAAGCTAAATTTTGTGCCGCTTTTTGTTTAGGGTTATAAGGTAAGGCCAAAAGGCCTATAACCCATAGTCAAGAAAATTTGACAAGAAAACTGTCAGTGGCAATTTTGTTGGTTATTGTATCGGATAGAAAGATTCTAGATTTTGTTTTCTCGTTATGTAATACTAAAATCATTAAGTCTGATAATACAATCTATTTAAAGGATGACTTAAAGAGTGCGAGTTATGAACTCCACAAAGTCATTATTGAAATACATTTTGTTGTGCCAATTCCATATATATGTTATCTTTGATGATGAAAAGCCACAACCAAAGGAATCAATGGTTGATCTCAATACTGTATACCTAAACCTACACCTGACCTTACAGAAGAACATGAAGATGAGATTCATATATCTCCAATTCTGATGTTTGTCAGGAGGCTATACTGATTCGAACTCTTAGAGTTTAATATTTGCCATACAGGATGTGTAAACATCTATGTTGTATAAAGATGCATGGGATCTATTTTTGTTGTCACATCATTGTAGACCAAATGAGACCCTAAAAATTAGGTAAAAAATTTAAAGCCAAATTTTGCCAAGGCTTTAAATAATGAAAAGGAATTAGTTTTGTGAAAACCTTATTTCCTGTTCTACCGAAGATTCTTTTAGAATCATGATAGCGATTAGTAGCTCATTTTGATTAAGAGCTACATCTAGGGCAGTAATATATCTAAATGGAGCAACCTAAAAGTTTGTAGTTCTTAAGATGGAACATACATTATGTGAACTCAAGAAGTTTAATTGCAAACATTAAAAGGCATCCAGATTGTGATATATAAAGTTTGATGAGATAGTCACTTTATGGAGAACGTGATTGACAATTAAATCCATTGCAAGGTCAGTGGGAGCAGTTATATGTTATTTGTGCTCTAAATTGATGATATCAAATAGCAGCCCATGGCACTGACCTATTGTATGAGACATTTCATGTCGTCATGTCACTTTAGGATGAAGAATCTAAGTGAGGCTTTATTTCATTTTAAGGATTGAGATTCTTCGTGACATATCTATGGGCATACATTGTTGGTCTCAAGAAATCTATATTTGGGTGTTAAGTAGATTTACTGTATATTGTTCTTGTGATAATCGCA
This sequence comes from Heritiera littoralis, assembly GCA_031772115.1. Taxonomy (NCBI): domain Eukaryota; kingdom Viridiplantae; phylum Streptophyta; class Magnoliopsida; order Malvales; family Malvaceae; genus Heritiera; species Heritiera littoralis. Next base: position 1,804,212 of record JAPDPK010000055.1, read on the forward strand.
ATTTTTGATCTCGATTAGTAAATCGATTTCCTTATACTTATATAAGTTAATATGTAGTATTCAAGAGTGAAGGAAATTCATTTAATTAAAAGATTTTTAAATTTTTAAGAATTTAATTGAATGGATAACTTAGAAAATAAATATATATATATGAATAAAGAAAAAAATATATTTTAAGATGTAAAAATATAAAATGGACAAATATATATAAATAACCTTTAAAATATATATATAAAAGAAACTAAATATATATTTATATTATTATTATATATATAATCCACTAAAGTTAGTGGAGTTTGATGGGATATTATCTCACCAAACTTCACGTGATGGTCTGCAAAGTGCAGACCATCACCCTATTATCTAGTGGCTTTAACAAAAGCCAATAGGAAAAGAAACAAAGCAGCGACGAGAGAGAGAGAGAGAGAGAATTAAAAAGGAAAGAAAAGAATTGAAATGAGTGTAAGGTGAGGAAGCCGAGAATGTGAGAGTGAACCCGAGAAAAAAAATGGAAACTGAAGCAGAACACGCGTGAAGGAAAACTGCGTTTGGGCTAGTTTGGGTTGTTGTTTCGATGGTGATTTCGCTGCTGTAGGGATGGTTTTGAGAGCCTTATGGGAGCTAATTTGGAGTTGGGTTTGGAAGACATTTAAAGGCTGGAAATGTTGAGTTTAAAAGTACTCGAGTGAGCTTATTTTAGGGGTGTTTTCTTAAGGCCTGGACAGAACTATTTGAAGGTTGTTCGGTGGCCTTTTGGGAGCTGAGATGGCGCTAGCCAAAGCACCATGCAAGAGGGTTTAAATGAGTAAAACAACGACTGTACAAGGGTGTAGCTTGGCTAATTTGGGTGTTGATCAAGACAATAAACCAATGGCTGTTTTGGGTTAGATTCTTTCTGGTTTCAAGGCTGGTGTGTGGCCAATAACAGTGGCAGTGGAAGGCTAAGTTAACGGTCTGAAAACAGTGTGAGGTAAGGGAAGTATAAGGCAGTGAACAAGGCCTAGGTAGCTGCTAGAAATTATGGCATTTGGCACTTGAAATATGGCTAAGTCGAGGCAATACTAAAGCAGAAATGGTGGCCTTCTCGATGCATAAACAAGAGATAGTAATTGGGTAGCCCTTTTTGGTTGAAATGCAAATGGTAGCAGGGGCTCGACAATAGATGATCTTGGCTACTGTTGAGTGGTGGTTTATGAGGTTAAAGATCATAAGTTCTGGAGGTTGAAGAAGAGGCAAAACAGAGCACAGTGAAGGGTTGTTGGCCAGTCCATTGATGTAAGTGAAGGCTGAGTGGAACACACTATATATACAAGGCTGCTTTGATGGCTAGAATGAAAGTAGGAGAGAAAAGTGAACAAGCAACCAAGCAAAGTGCAATTATGCATGAGAATCGGTCATCATACAAAATAATGGAGTAAGGGTAAGGCTATTTTGTTTGTTAAGAATTTAATATAAAGTACAGTGGAATTAATACTAAGACCATTTTCTTGCTTGGAAATCTACATATTTGTGTAGAGAATTAGCGTTAAAGATATGTGTATATATATATATATACACACACACACACATAGGTATGGAACTGATTGAAATATAATATGGGCTGCTGTCTTGGGGACATAACAATAGCCAATTTTAATCCAAAAACTAAGAGGCCATGCAAGCAAAAGGGTTAAAGATATGTGTGTGTGTATATATATATATACACACACACACACACACACACATAGGTATAGAACTGATTGAAATATAATGTGGGCTGCTGTCTTGGGGACATAACAGCAGCTAATTTTAATCCAAAAACTGAGAGGCCATGCAAGCAAAAAGAAAGGCTCGATTTGGAATTGTTGTAAAAAAAAGGGTAAAGAAATGCGCTATTTGAATAAGGCCAATGTATATTTCTAAATATGCAAATATAAATATATATAAATATCATTGATACTATGAGTATATATTTATATATACATAGACATATATATATATATGCCATTGGTAAGATAATGAAGGATAATTTACTGGTGTAGGATTTGATTAGAATCTTGAGGAGAATAGGTGATACAAGATTTGGATAAGGAAGGCTTTTCAAAGGTGAGAAACTTTACTTCGGTTTTAGATTGAGATATATGTATATCAATTGTATGATAGCGAACTATTTAGTCATGATGTAGAAATAACCTTGATTTAATTTGGTCCTAAGATAAATGTTTTTGGGTATATGATTAAGCGGAATTGGGATATGTGATCAAGTCAACAGTGGATTGGTTTATGGTGATTGTGATTTAAACCAAGTGTGTGAGAAATATTATGATATGAAATGGAATTATGAATGGACACTTGTAACTTAATGACTACATGGGAATTGAAATGGAGAGTTAATGTTCGTGTATTGTATTGTATTTAATGTGAATGGTTGTATATTATTAAAACGTATGATTGATTTAGATGGTAATGGAATTATGTGTAGTGTCCCAGAGTGGCAAGTAAGCTTGAGCTTCGATTGGAGACTTAAAAGAAGATATTTGCTAAATATACAAGGTAAGTGGGTTAAGTAAAGTCTGTTAGCACCATATCGTAGAATTGGTTTAAATTTTATAAATTCATTTATGCTTGGGCTGGATTGTAATTTGTTTTCTTCCTTGCGTGTTGTGGCTAGCCAAGCTTGCATGTTAAGTGCATTGAATTGATGCATATATGCATTCACGTACAACATGTTTTGAGTTTAATTGCTTAATATCTATGTCTTAAAGACCTGCATTATATTTTAAATCGTAAAGTCTTGGTTTGAACTGACTTTTGAAATAAATCGAAACTTCCTTATATTACAAACTCAAAACTAATTTAATAAGTGATCTGAAATTCATGGAAGCCAAGTGCTACACGAGAAAATTGATTTCGAATTGTTTTTTAGTGCAGGCATATCATACGACCTTCGGGTCATTTCTAGCCTATCGAGCTTAGCTTTAGGCCTTATTGCCAGTCTATCGAGCTTTGTGCTCTAGACTATTGTATTGTACCTATCGAACCTAGTGCTCTAGGTAGATTGTTACTTGTCGGAAAACCAGCAGGCAAGTTTCAGCTCTCGACTGATCAATGAGACTGGATATTGTTCTATGGCCATAGATTTAGTGTTGCTTGCGACACCATTCCATCGCTAGCTAGGATGGATATTGATTGATTGAGGATCATTGCCTAAACTCTACATACTACTGTTTTATTATTGATATCGATTGCAGTGAATTGAGGCTTACGCCTATAGTGAAAAGTGAACGATTTGAAATAGTTTTAAGAGATTTAAGGCTTATGCCTAAAAGTGACAAATGATCGATTTGAGATCATTTTCAGTGAATTGAGGCTTACTCCTAAAGTGAAAAGTAATTGATTTGAAATCGTTTTAAGTGATTTAAGGCTTACGCCTAAAGTGATAAGTGATTGTTTTTGAAATCGTTTTCAGTGAATCAAGATTATACGCCTAATGTTTATTAATTATCGTTTTGTGAACTAATTAAATTATATAAAAAAAAGCTTAGTTATTTATCTTAAATGAATGCATAGCAATTGATTTATCAAAGTTCATTGTTACTTATTTAAAATAAATACATAGTAATTGATTTACATATGTGCATAGTCATTTATTTTAAAAGAAGTGTTTAGTAATTGATTTATCGAAGTGCATAATGTGTTGGCTTTATCGAAGTGCATATTGATCGTTTTATCGAAGTGCATTGTGATCGATTTATCAAAGTGTATACTAATCGTTTATTCGAAGTGCATAACGTACTGAATTTAACCGAATGCATAATGAATTGATTTAGTGGAACTGCATGGCAAGCTTGTTTTAAGTAAATGCATATTGAAAGCGTCTTACAACTGAAGTGCACGAAGAAAGTGTTTTGACTTAATACCATGCTTAGACACCAAGCTTACTTATTACTTTAGCATTGTTTTCTACACGTGCATGTAGATCGACATGAGTCTAATGTGCATTTACTTAAACTACTTACTGAGCCGTGGTTTTGCTCACCCCTTTCTAACAACATCACAAATCATACGAGCTAGACTCCACACTTGGACTTTTGGTACAAGGCCTCGAGGACGATCTAAATTAGCAACACTAATCTGAGTCCTCCGAGTGCTGTTTTTGTTACGCTTGAGGTATAAAAACGGTCATTTTGTTTATCATGTATGACATTTTAAATGCACAGTACATACATGTGGAATTATTTTGGGATGTAACTTAGGATCGTTCTAAATTATTATAGATTAATATGATTATCGAGTGCGATTCGAGAAATGATTGATATACGACAATTATGAGCTTGTGAAATGCTAATATATGTAAATGATGATTTTTGGAAGTATGTGTAGCATATGGTGCTACAGACTGTTGATTTCGGAATTGAAATTTGTTGTTGGGAATGTTTGATATTTTGCAGGTTATTTACTGGGAAAAATTGATTTTATATAAGGGGGAGTTTTCGACTTGTTTTTTAGTTAGGTTCAATATTGAATTAAAGTATCAAATAAGTTGATTGCCTAAGGAGTTAACAAATTAAATGGTGGAGATAAAGTTAAATCGAATTGAGAAATGTAAAACTAGTTAAGAAGAGACATTGACACTGAATACAAACCTTAAAGTGAAAAGAAAAATTTAGTTCGAAAAATTGGTAAACCATAATGACGTGAGAGTATTAAGTGTATGTCACGGCCTTCGAGATGTGACAGATTAAATGGTATCAAAGCAAAGTTTGTCTAGTACGTGTCAGTGTCATAGAAATCGTTATTAGTGTTACATCCCATGTACTGTGTAATGTCTGCATGTAACTTACTATTATCAACTTATTCTAAGATTGATCTGCTCTTAGTATAAGTTCTTGTTCTGATTTAATTCAAAAATGAAAAGACTAGGCGTAAAAGTAAGCTTAGGAGATTGGCTCAGAAACAGCCAATTCCGTTCTGACTCTATCACCTTCATCAACTGCACTTGTTAGTAAGTTGCATATAAATTCAAAAACCTCTATATTATCTATTGTGGAGTTTCAGAATTTTTTATTTCTAAATCTTACTTGAATAATACAACTTCTAAGGATTATATACAGCTACTGTTAACCAGTAAAATAGGAAACTAAATCAGTCTAAATCTAATCCCCATAATTAAGGAATTGTCTAACCTTAATTCTAGGGATATAGATATTTACACATTTAATATAGTTGACTTTTCCACACTCCTCCTCAAGCTGGCTTGTAGATATCTTCCATGGCAAGCTTGCTCACTAGATTTTCAAATTGCTACCTGTGCAATCCCTTTGTAAGAACATCAGCAACATGGTCACTTGTTGGTATATATGGCATGCAAATTATTCCATTGTCAAGCTTCTCTTTGATAAAATGCTTATCTACTTCTAAATGCTTCGTTCTATCATGGAGCACTGGACTGTGAGAAATAGAGATTGCAGCTTTATTATCACAATAGAGCTTTATCGGTGAGGGATTAGAAACCTTCAAGTCTTCAAGTAGTCTTTTAATCCACATTACCTCACAAATCCTATGGGCTATTGAACGAAACTCAGCCTCGGCACTACTTCTGGCTACTACATTCTGTTTCTTGCTTCTCCAAGTGACAAGGTTTCCTCCCATAAATGTGCAATAGCCTGAAGTTGACCTCCTATCTGTAATACTTCCTGCCCAGTCTGTGTCGGTATAGGCTTCTACTTGTAGGTGTCCATGGTTTTTTAAGAGCAATCCCTTTCCAGGCGTTCCCTTTAGGTACCTTAGGATTCTGCAGGCAGCTTCAAAGTGTTCTGAGATGGGTGAATGCATAAATTGACTTACCACACTTACTGCAAAAGCTATATCAGGTCGTGTATGTGCTAAATAGATGAGTCTACCCACAAGTATTTGGTATTTCTCTTTATCCACCACATCTTTGGTATTCTAGGGATATAGATATTTACACATTTAAGGAATTGTCTAACCTTAATTCTAGGGATATAGATATTTACACATTTAATATAGTTGACTTTTCCACATCTATTGTTTATTAACACTCCTTTCAAGGAAATCTTAGACGAAAGAGTGTGCATATTGCCAGTGTAAAGTGAAGGTGAGTGATAGAAACTTAATAGTAGATTCGATATTGTTGCACATTTATGACATTGGTCTCATTTTGGGTGTGGATTAGATAGGCACCCATTGTGCTAGTGTACAGTATTATAGGAAAATTATGACCTTTTCCCTACCTGATATGTATATGATATGTCTTGACAAGTAAAGAAGTAATAAATGTTTATTTCTTTTGTTCTAAACGTATTGGAGTGATATCAGTAGAGGCTCAATGGCCTATGTGATTTGGAGATTGATGTGGTATACTTGTCAAAAACTCGTGAATGTGAAGTTGTGTTGATAGAAATGATAGTGATTTGGTGCTAATTAGCCTAAGAAGTAGGTTATACAATGGCCTAAAGTTTGAACTATACATTTAGCCTTTGGCAAGTATTGCTCTATAAAACCTCATGTTTGAAACAAAAGATAGGATTGAATCGCATTATGTCAATGACTTATTATACCAAAAAGGGATTTAATCGAATGTAGACTCCAGATTGGTATTAAAAACTATTGGAATCGGAAAACAATGTCAAAATACGAAAGTTTTGGATTTTGAAGGATTAGGCATCTTTAATGAACTTTAATAAGAAATGGTTTAATTAGATCTATTGGAGGGGATCAGTAGGATTTTGGGCCTGACAACGATAGTGGCAGGAAATTTATTCAAATCTGTCCACCACGTGTGACAGAAAGTGGACTTTATTTTGATGTCTTAAGAGAAATAATTGCCTAACATCTTTGTAGACTTGAAAAATGTACTGGATCTTGTATATTTTGAAAAGTGTACGGATTTCAGAAACTATATGATTTGAAAGGTATATGATTTGCAATGTATATGGACTTAGGAAAGTATTCGACCTTTGGAAATATACCGTTTGAGCTACGTGAATTTTGAAAGTCTAATGAATTGAACCTTCTGATTTTGTACTATGTGGATTCAGAACCTACAAGGCTCTTCAGATTTCTCACTATTAGAGTCAAAATGAATACAACATGTTATAAAAAGAGGTCTTTGAATGGAAATTGGAGATTGTTAAAGCATGTTGTGCAAGATAACAAATTGATGTGAAAGGTAAGATTGTATGAGATAAGAACCTCGAGATCATCTTGTTATGATATTGATATTGGCTCAATCTAATAGTCTCTGAAGTAGAATAAGATGAAGAATTCACCTTGGTGGTTTGATTGAGATGATGAGAGTAAGAATTATGCTTGTGATGTCTTATATACTGAGAGTACATTTGCTTATGTAATTGTATACATATACATTTGTGTATTGCAAAGGTAAGAATTAAGATTATGCTATCATGTGGATTGTTAAGGAAGTTAAAGACTCGTGGGAATGGACTGGAATTGATGCGTATGATTTTGTAATGCTATGCAATGGTTGGTGCAAATGAATTGTATGTAAGAAATTGGAAATCTGATCATAAGTGAACATAATCAATGATTGTGGAATGTGATGTGTCTGTGGTGAATTACTTTCTTGTGGAAAAGTGAATTATAACCCATTGAGTAAATTAAGTGGGAAAACTTGGAGTGTGATCTTATGAAAATAGGCTACATAGGTCAGTTACTCTATAACACTACGATAATGATGTCTTGAAAACAGTATCTGTAATATGCATGAGGAGTGTCGTGTTCACTGAGTATAATGATCATTGTAAGGTGATTTTTGTGTCTTTAAGTATTGTTGAGAGATAGTTAATTGATGTGTGACAGATTCATCGAGGCCATGGAGAATTGTTAATTTTGATTATTGTTATGGTAACAAGATTGAGAAAATATTGAATTACGACATTTTGTGGTTCTTGCTAATTGCTATGTAGGATGCTTATGTAAAAGAACATGTTTATAAATATTGTGTACTCCCATTGACTAATGAGCGCATATTAACTTGTGTAGTGCATAAGAAACGTAGATACAAGATGTAAATTGCTGACTTTATTGATATAATATGTGACGAATGTGTTTAGCATAATATGGAAACCATGTTGAGGTGATTTGAGATAGATGATTATAATGGTGACTGACATTATGGTTAGTTCCATACTTATGAATCGATTGAGATGGTTTACTAAGGTATAAGGATAAGATATGCATTCTAGACAATAAGGCTTTAAAGAGACAAATAATGGAAGAGGCACACAATTCCAGGTAAACAATGCACCCAAGGAATACAAAGATGTACAAGAATTTGCGTGAAGTGTATCATTGGGATGGTACAAAGAAGATATAGCGACCTCTGTGTCCAGATGTTTAGCGTACAAAAAAAAAAGTTAAGATGGAGCACTAGAATCCACCGGGGTTGCCCAATCCTTTGCATGTGCTAACTTGGAAATAGGAACACATAATTATGGGCTTCACCATGAAGCACCCTAAGATGGCAGAAGTCACGATGAAATCTGGGTTATTATTGAGGGATTGACAAGGTCTGCACACTTCCTGGCTATGAAGGCTACTAATTCACTCAGTGCCCTAACAAAGAAGTATGTTAGAGAAAGTTTCTAAGAATATAAAGTCAATATGTGATTGGTTAGCGACCGTAGAGTTATGTTGAGAATTGAAGAAGACACTTAGAGTTTCAAGTTAGGGATTGAGTTTTCTTGAAGAGCTCTCTATTTAAAGGTATAATGAGGTTTAGTAAGAAAGGAAAGTTAAATCTTCTACACATTAAGTCATTCGAGATACTTGAAAGAGTGGGTGACAGTGCATACTAATTAGCGCCACCCCCAGAACTATCGAGTGTGCACAACGCCCTTCACATATCCATGCTTAGGAAATATCATATGAATCCCTCCCACATGATTGAGTTTGTGTTGTTGGAAATCAAGGACTTAAGTTATATTGAGAAGCCAATTTGGATTTTAGATCACAAGATAAAGTATTGAGGTTTAAGACCATTTATTTAGTGAAAGTGCTCTGCTAGCATCACTTTGCAGAAGAAGCTAAGTAGGAATTAGAGAGTTTGATGAAAGAAAAGTTATAGATTTTGACATTGTGTATCACTCAAGTTTGTACACATTTTGATATTGTGTATGTTATAGATGTATTTTGGAGACACTTGAGCGATCTTGCAATAAAGAACTAAAAGCTGTAAAAAGAGTATTTAGATATTGATAAGTCTGACACTCTGGGTTTGGTTAGATATTCTGATGTTGATTTTGCATGCTATCCAGTTGTTGAAAATTATTTTGGTTATATATTTGTGGATATAAAGGAGCTGTATTTTGGAAGGTATGAAGCAAACATTTACAACATCCTTGATTATGGAGGCTAAGTATGTAGCATATTGTAAAGCTACATGATGGGCCATTTAGGCTGTCGAATTTCATCTCAAGGCTGGTTTCTGTGGTTGCCATTTCAAAGTCCTGGAGATGTACTATGGTAATGCTGCAGCAAGTACTTTCTCTCTCAAAATGCTAAGAGTTCCTCACACTCCAAATATTCAGATATCATCATTCGGTTTGTCAGAGAGAAAATAATGGAATCCATTGCTTGATTGGATTGTAGAGCACATGGTTAAAAAGTTCATTTTGGCTAACTGAAAGTTTGGCTGTTAAAGTGCTTTGACGACATAGCACTTATATGAGGCATATGGAGCCGTTTGCTGCATTAAGTTAGTGGGAGCTCTGCAATGAAATTAACTACAGTTGAGTGGATGGATTCCTACTTGTCATATATGCATATTCTGTTTTGCGCGCATTCTGGTGAATATGGCATTTTGTTGGATGAGACATTCCGTGTTAATCTCATATGCTCCCATTGAAGCGGTGCATCATTCGGTTTAGATGCATGGACCTAATGGAAATGGATATTAATTTTGTTTTTCATATCATTTCCATTCACACTTATACTACTATTTTGTTGTAGTCTTTATGAGTTTACGCATTTGTACCTTGTCGGTATGATGCATTCTGAAGCTTGTAAAGGCTTCTTGTTGTTGTTGTTAAAGTATTTGTAAGTCTACACATGTGTACCCTTTTGGTACAATGTATTTAGAGGGCTTATGAATACATACTATTATTATATGATGATTTCGTTAATTAACTTAACTGTCCAAGTGGGAGAATGTTGTAATATCCCTATTTGTGTGACTAATTAAGTGTAATTAACTTCATATAATATTTAATTATTAGTATAATTTTGAATAAAGTGTGACCCATAATTAATTATATTAAATATATAATATATGTGTATAAACTTATAATGGGATGGGTTTATACATGAATCCTATAAGGAGAGGTCCCTACTCTCAACCTCTATATATATGAGGCTGGCCTATTGAGTTTCATATCTTTCGACGAGGGATGAGAGTAGCTCTCTCTCCTCTCTCTCACTACTCTCCTTCTCACTTTCTTGTTTTCTTTCCGTTTTAGGTTCTAGGACAATCAACAAGAAGCATACGGAATAAGCTTCGGCAACGCAGTAATATGGTACAGCGGGATTGAGCTCTCGCCCGCATCCAAGTCAGTTTTATTGCGTTCAGTTTTCGTGTTAGTGACTTGGTGAGATTTAACTAATTCCAACACTAACATGCTTTATCCATCGGCCAAACTTAGCTGGACGGGCTTGTGAATCTGGAAGCAAAGCAAAAGGCAAGTAAGCACATGAAAGAAGAACATCAAATAAAGAAAGATGGACTAAACTTATTACCTAGTATAGAAAAGACCGAACCACCATCAATCTCCTTACCTTTATCTTTCTTCTTGCGACCTTTATCAATAGGAGAGGCACCCAAACTCCATGGTGGAGGACAATTACTGACAGTAACCCGCTTCCTCTTAGGCTGAGGAGTAGCCAGCGCGGTGGAATAGGAGTAGGAGGCGGCTCCGAGTTAGATCTCATCAACTCATCCAAAAGAGAGTCTTTGGTGATAAAAGTCATGCCTACCAAACAAAAGAAGAAGTCAATTAAGGGAAGCATAAAAGAAGAAAACATAAGCACAAAAAAATGTGTACCAAGTGAGTGCTTGGACATCAACTTGCCAGCAAAGTGGCAGAGAACAAGCTTCCTTATGTCCAACAGCCCAAAGGAAGAAAGAATCTCATAAGATATTTTGTCACACAATGACAAAGACAAAAGATGAATGAGAGTATAATCCTACCAAGTGGTCTAAACCTGTCAATTAAAGGACTCAAAAGAAGGATGAAAGGCGACAAAACCATGTCTCCAACATTTACAACATGTGGGGTAATTTTTGACTAGATAAATACCTTTCTTAGAACAAAGAGTAAGAAAACCCTACCTATTATTATAGGTGAAAAATTATCTACGAAGATTAATAAAAGGACGAATGTCGGCAAGTTTGCAAAGAACAATGAAACCTACTAAACTTATCCATGACTTTGGCATTAGTTATGAAATAGTAATATGTGAAGCATTGAGGAAGTCAACAACAAAAGGATGAAGAGGAAGCCTTAAACCCCCTCTAAGAGTGTCGACATGAATAAAGAAATCGTCTGTATATGGACTTTATGACACTGTCTAAGAATCATCTCCTAAGAAAAAGAGACTTGGGGGTCGACTACACCTTATTGATGAGCAGAACCCATGGCAAGGGAATAGAACTAAATGTAATGTCAAGTTCTCCCCATAGATGATCACAATCAACAACTCTGGTCAAAGTTTTAGGGAAAAGGGACTCTTCTTTAAAATTACAATGGCCTCGACCTTCATCCATCCCTAAGTCACTATCTAAAGAATCGTCTATCTCCTAAATAAGTCAACTACGTGAAGCTTTTTTATTTAAAGAATTAGCACAAGCGACCGACAACCGACTCATCTTCTTAACAAAGAGACAACGTGTATAGGCTCTAAGAGAAGAGCTAGAAGTAAGAAGTGCCAAGACATAATAATGGCCTTCCAAGCTACCTGTGGAAGGAGATTCCCTAGAAGGAAAACTCGACCCTGAATGAGTTTAATGGAAATCACTCAGGCTATCCTTACCACTACAACTACTACTTGTAGAGGAAGACATTCTATTAATACAAGAGTGGCGCAGATGAAAGGTGAAGACCCTATAACATAAACGAATAAAGCTTGTGACAATACAAGAATGGCAAAAACAAAGAAATTGTCATAGAAATTATAGTACATATGGAACCAAGAAAATCAAAATAAGTTTCAAGTACATTCTTGCAAGTTTGAACAAGCTAGAGATGGAATTCGATTATGATTCAAGGCATGCAAAATTAACTAAGACATGACATAGCAAAAGGCATCAGCAAGTATTTCTTCCCAAGAGAAAGAGAAGAGGCTTCCATGTAAAAACTTTGGATCCTTTTTTGGCCCTTCTCAGCCAGTTATTTCCCAAAGAATTATCCAAGAGAGCAAGTCATCGTTAGAAAACCAGAATTTAGTTTCAAAGATGTTGAGTACCAATCAATTTACTAAAAAGATCTCTACTTGAATCAGTGCTGGATCAAAGCTTGGACAACATTGCCAGGCACCCAAAGCTACAAGTGAGCTTAGGAAGAAAGTCGAGCAACTTAAGGTTGCAAGAGATTACTCCTTTCTATCAGATGATGCAAAAGTTCCAGCTCCTGCAAGAGAGCCTCTACCTCGAAATGTTTCTGTTCGAACCTTTGAGGTACAATTGGCTCAAATGCTGCCAAAAAGCAAACAACCATTGAGAAGCAACATGAATAGCAATATAAACAAGCCAGTCAAGCAAGTTTTATCTGCTCAGCGACCCAAGAAAAAACAATTAAATGAACTTGAAGAGGCAAGAAAATGATAATCAGAAGATGTTTCACACAGACCGATATCTTGTATCTGATGATGATGATGATATTAGTGAAGCAAACTTTGAAGATTGCATGAGGGAGGAAAGAAGGAGCGCCAAAATCGAGAAAGACGAGGATGAATGAGAATTGAAGTTGATCGAGGAAGAAAATCGACGAGACCAAATGAGGAGGCTGGCTAAAATGCGCAAGCTGACCGGTTAAGCAGCAAACATTAGCAGGGATAAATAGGAATATATAGTTTATTTTTTATTTGATTTAAGAAAAAAAATAGGAATAGAGTCACTAAAATATCATTTATTTAAATTTATTGTATATATTTAATTTTGTTCAATTAATTGAAAAACAAAATAATCAAATTTTATTTCAAAAAAAAAGAGTTAAGTGTGTATACAATATGTATAGATATAACAAATACAATGAATCATTTATTGTCTACAAAAATAACTGAAGTATAAACCCATTTCATAAAAATTTAATACGTGCTTTAATATGACACGTCAAACTTTCACTTTTACATTTGATATATCTGTATTATTTTTTATATTATTTAAAAATGATTTTAAATATACTAACATAATATATTTTTTTCATTAAATGTGATTCAAATATCATCAAAAATAAAAGTATAATCCTAAATTTCAATCAAACAAAATATATAATAACAAATTTTAATATCCTGGTAATATATGGTGAAAAATTTACCTTTTTTTTTTAACAAGAAAAAATTACCTAGCAAGAGGTTGCCAGGCACTCTCCCACACAGCGAGAGAGTTGCCGAGTACGCTCTTGCAAAGCGGAAGGTCGTCGGGCACTCTCACGCCGAGCGAGAGGTCACCAAGTATTCTCCCGCACGCGGGAGATTGCCAAGCCTCTCGCACATCCGAGAGGACCCTGTCGCCTGATCTACCGCCTCATACACGTCGCACCATTTCATGACCTCCCGCTTGCGACAGACGTCTTATGTAAAAGTGCGTCGCATCCTCTTGTGTGTCTCTCGTTCGACGACGACCTTTACCGCCCGAATTTGACGTGTTAGTTACGTACCGGGAACAAAATTCTTTTTGAAAAGGAGGAAATTACCCCCAGATAATTACTCTGCAGTAATGGTAATTTATTCGCTTATAAATAGGTCACAAGTATTACTTTATTCTCTAATTTTTGACTTTTGACAGTGACGTTTCCCAATACTTAAGAACCTTTTGCTGACTTAAGCATCGGAGTGCCTACGTAGGGAACCACCCCCTGCGTTCCTCTTACTTTTCTTATTTTTTCAGAAGTTTTTCGGAGACACGTGGAAAGGAAAGATAGATTTCGACATCAGTAATCATTCATTATTGTTTTGAGCAACAACAATTGGAGCTGTCTGTGGGAAACGAATTAAAAGCCAATTAAAACTTTCAAGATGGTGAGAACAAGATCTACTACTGTCAAAGATGGGAGCGAGGAGAACTCCGTGAGTTCGCCTTAACAACCAATCTGCGAGAGGCCACTGGTAAGCAGAGAAGAAGAGAGAACCACCGTGTCAATGGCGGAATTCGAAGCTCTGAAGCGGCAGAGCGAGGAAACAACCCAGGCGTTGAGAGCCATGGTTGATCTGTTTAGGGGAGTCCTCCCGCAATTGAGTCTCTTGCAGGTTGTACAGAATCTGGTAGGAGAAACAACTAGAGAGACTCGATAGCATCAAGATGGGTAGTAGGACAAGCAGGTTGTGACAGACGGTCGAGCTGCAGCAGGTGGGCAAACTGCGACAGAGTGCCGAGCCGTTACAGGCTAGAGAGTCGCCACAGCTGAGCAAGCCGAGACAGGCGAGCGAGCCGTGACAGGTGGGCAAGCCGCTACAGAGTGGCGAGACGCTACAGGCGAGAGAGTAGTGGCAGGCGAGTGAGCCGCGACGGATGGGCGAGCCTCTACAGGCGAAAGAGTAACGATAGGCGAGTAGGCCGCGACATATGGACGAGCCGCAACATATGGGCGAGCCCCCGCAGGCGAGAGAGTAGCGGTAGGCAAGCAAGCTGCAGCAGGCTCCTTTGAGATGCAGCGGAGTATGTCTGACATTCCAGCTTGGCAACCTAGACCTGAAATAGTGCGAGGTGTGGGGGGAGCTGGAAAGATAGGGCAGCCAACTCTTGACGAAGGAAATGCTTGGTGGACTGACTCAGAGACTGACCCTACTTGGAACACAAGAATGATGCGAAAAGATGCATCTCAGAGTAAAGAAAAAGGGACAAATTATCCTACATACACAATTGACATGAAAAAGATTATAGAACAAGTGTTGGAAGAAAAGAAGCTAGTATCCACAGAAGAAAGTCAGAAAAGGCAGGTACCATTTTCTGTGACTATTATGGAAAAACCTTTACCATCGAAGTTTAAAATGCCGCAAATAGCTGCATACTCAGAAAAGATAGACCCCTATGATCATATCCAGAATTATGAAGCATTGATGCTACTCCACGGGTGAGAAGACGAGATCATGTGCAGAGCTTTCTCACTCACCCTGATTGGACATGCTATGAAATGGTTCAATAGTCTGGCTGAGGCATCAATCACCTCCTTCGACCAATTGCGAAACGAATTTCTGAAAGCCTTCATAATTAACAGCCAAAGAAAGAAAGAACCTACTTATCTGCTTACACTTAAACAAGGAAGTAAGGAATCACTAAAAAATTATATGGATCAGTTCCGAGATGCAACTTTGGAAGTTAGGGACTTACAGGTCGGTGTCGCAGTAGCAGCAATATTGCAAGGGACTAGGTTTGAGAAGCTACAAGAGTCACTCTCTCTAGATCAGCCAACAACACTCTCAGAGTTATTCACCAGAGCTAACAAATATATCACTCAAGAGGAAGTGTTAGAATGGTACAAACTAACGATCTTGAAGGAGGAAGGAAACGGGAAAGAGAATCTGTTGACAAAAGCAGAGATAAGTCCCACAAGGCTCCAAAATTGAAATATGATAGTTACACTTAACTTAATGAGCCTAGAACCTCAATTCTTGCAGCTATAGAAGAGACAAGACTACTACAATTTCCTAATAAAGCAAAAGGAAGTATGGGAGAAGATGTAGATTCTTATTGTGATTTTCATTCTACGAATGGGCACTCGACTAAGAAATGTAGGGAGCTAATGAATCAACTTGAGAAACTGGCTCGAGAAGGAAAAATAAACAGATACCTTTGGAGGAATGAGGGAGCCCACTATTCTCCACGCAATCGGAGAAATAGTTTGTTGCAGAATAGGCAATATGACAATAACAGAAGAGAGAGGGGAGTAGATAGAAGGAGGAATGATGAAGCAAGGGGTGATTAAAGAAACCCATACCACGATTGACCCCCAAATAAGAAGATGGATAAGGAAGATTTAAGGCCTTAGTATTTTAAAGTTTCAATTAATATTAGATATGTTATTTTGAACATTTTGCTTTTATATCCCATATTATCGTTGATTATTGGTAGTATGCAATAAAGTAATAATTCTTGATTTTCTCATCATGATTGCATATCTTGCAACAGGAATACAAAAACCATATCATGCTTAAAGAGAAAAATGCGTGATGTAGGCTACGCATGTACTTGAAGCGAAAAGTATGCGATGTAAGTCATGCATAAAGGCAAAAAACTGTGCAATACGAGCAATAAAAAAAGCCCCTAAGTGAAAAATGCGCGAGACGGGCAAATTCAAAAAGTCCCTAAGCGAAAAATGCCCGAGATGGGCAAACAGAAAAAGTTACGAAGCGAAAAATGCGCGAGATGGGCAAAACTAAAAAGTCCTAAGCGAAAATGCGCGAAATGGGGAACACAAGGGCTTGAAGCGAAAAATACGCAAGGTAAACCTTGAATGTAATAAAAGTCCCTAAGCGAAAAATGCACGAGATGGGCAACGCATGTACTTGAAGTGAAAAGTGCGTGATGTAAGTCATGTATGAAGACAAAAAGTGCAAGGGCTTGAAGCAAAAAATGCGCGAGGTAAGCCACGCACTCAAAGGAAAAAGCCTGAAGCAAAAAATGCTCGATGTAGGCTAAGCATAAGCCTGAAGCGAAAAATGTGCGATGAAGGCTATGCATATACATGAAGCAAAAAATGCTCGAGGTCTGCCGTAAATGAAATAAAAGTCCCTAAATGAATAATGCGTGAGATGGGCAGCACATGGGTTTGAAGCAAAAAATGCGCAATGTAGGCTGTGCATATACAATAAGCAAAAAATTTAAATACGTGCAAGGTAAATATGCAACCGTTGAAAAATTCTTTGCAAAAGACTGAGTTCTTTTACAAAGAATTGGGGAGCAATTGATATGGGTTACACAAATGGCAAATGAAAAAAAATAATAAATTTTATTATTTAAATTGAGAGCACTCTCACATGTGGGAAAGTGCGCCATGCACTCCCATTTGGAGGGAGGTCGCCAAGTACTCTCATGCACAGCGAGAGATCGCCAGGCACTCTCCCGCACAGCGAGAGAGTTGCCGAGTACTCTCTCGCAAAACGGAAGGTTGCCGGGCACTCCCTCGCCGAGCGGGAGGTCCCCAAGTATTCTCCTGCATGCGAGAGATCGCCAAGCCTCTCGCACATCCGAGAGCACCCTGTCGCCTGATCTACCACCTCTACACATGGCACTATTTCGTGACCTCTCGCTTGCGACAGACGTCTACCGCAGAAGTGCGTCGCATCCTCTTGTGTGTCTCCCACTCGGTGACAGACCTCTGTCGCCCGAATTTGACGTGGTAGTTTCGTACCGGGAACAAAATTCTTCTTGAAAAGGATAAAATTACCCTCAGATAATTACTCTGCAGTAATGGTAATTTATTCGCCTATAAATAGGCCACAGGTATTACTTTATTCTCTAATTTTTTTACTTTTGACATTAACGTTTCCCAATACTTAAGAACCTTTTGCTGACTTAAGCATCAGAGTGCCTACGCAGGGAACCACCCCCTGCGTTCCTCTGACTTTTCTTATTTTTCAGAAGCTTTTCAGAGACACGTGGAAAGGAAAGACAAATTTCGACGTCAGAAATCATTCATTATTGTTTTGAGCAACAACATCCACAAAATTAACAAAATGACACATAAGGGTTTGACAGTTAAAGTAGCTTATAGAAAACTGAAAGTTGTAACTTCAATAACAAAGTAATGTCAAGATTTAAGAGGTATCAAAAGGAGAAATTAGTTTCAAAAGCATAAAATCACAAATCATAGCAAACAAAGTCTAATTCTTCAAGCATAGCGGCCAAGATTCCATGAAATTCAGTGGATTATCATTGCCAAAAACACATTAACACGTAAACCTGCCATTTTAGAGAATGCTCGACTAATTTTTAGAAAATTCATTACAAAACTTTTTGTTCTCCAAAAATAATGGCAGATGACATTTTAATTGAGACTAGATTAAACAAAAATCTCCTAGATAAATCTCAGATAACATTGACTAAACATGGTCTGAAAACAAAATAAACCTTTTAATGCATCGAAATAACTCATTCTATTTTGAAAAATATCAAAACGTCCTCTAAAGTAAGAAATGAAAGGTAAGAAAGCACCGTTTCATTAGTTTGGGAGGCCAATAGCCACCAGTGCAGCCCGATAGAAGCAACTAAGATAAAATAGCAAGAGGGTGAAATTACCTAAAATTATCCTCTTGTCTTTGCTTTTAAATTTTTTGATTATTTTATTAAAAAGATATATTTTTAAGCGTCTTTTTATTATTTTCAATTTTAAAGAAGTCAATCTCACCACTTATCTAAACTAGCATTAAAATTTAAAACTTTCAAGAGGAAGCACCACTCTGCAGAGCTTGAGACTTCTTGGACTTGCTAGCTGCCAATTGAGTTTCATGCTGAAAGCAAAGGAATATTATCAGAAAAAATACAAATACAGAATTAGTTAAGTAATAATTAATTATAATAATTAAGCATAATTATTAATAGTTTTTTTTTGCCAGAAATAATTATCAATAGTTAAGAATAACTCTTTATTAACAGTTCTTTTTTATTAATTAATTATTGTTAATATTATTTTTCTAAAATTTATTATGATTATTTTAATAAAAAAGTAAAATAATCTTTTACACTTATTTCAACTATTCCATTTGAACTAACTAAACATATTAATATCATTTTTTACTATTTTTCATTCTAATGAATTAAATTTTATTATAGGTGATAGTGGGTCACACCAATCTAGTCCTGGATTGGGCTCAACTGGTTCCGACCCATAAATTATTAGAATCGATCTTAATCGATTTGTTGAACCAGGCTGAGTCGGGCCAGTTCAATATTTCAAAACCCTTGAACCGGTTCGACTCGGTAGATCGGTTCATTACAAATCGAGTCGAGCCAATCCGAACTAGTTGGCCCGTTTTTTTATTTTTTAAAATTTATATTAATTCACTTTAATCAAGATAAATATATTAATATATTTTTATGATTTAATCTAATAAATTTATTTTTATAATAAATATTGTTAATAGTAATTATAAATTTATAATACAGAAAGTTATTATAATTTATTTAATTAAAGAAACTGTAATTTAAAGATAAAGTTAATATAAAATTATCTAATAAAATTATTGTTATAAAAATAATAAATAATGATATTATGATAAAGTTATTATAATATTTGATATTTGACTCAAAATATAAATAATGATATTATGATAAATTAATAAAGTTGTTGGTTTAAAAAAATTATAATACTTTTAAATTTTTTTTATTTTGTTAAACTTATTTATTACATTTGAAATATAATTATACTTATCATTTAAAATATAAGTAAACATATCATTTTGCATTTAAAATATTTATTTATTTATTTAATATGTTTTTAAAATATTCATTCATTTTGTATTTTAAATATTTATTTATTTTTTAAACATAGATGAGTATACCATTAATTAATTTGGTATTTAACAATAATAATAAATGAAAATAATAAAGGGGAAAAAGAAGAGAGTAGGAGACCAAAGATTTTTTTACATATAAAACCCTTTCAAAAGTTATAAGAAAAAAAATCACGGGACCATAGTCCATAGAAATATTTACTATGACTAAATTTATTTACAATTTTACATACAATTTACGAAAAAAATTTAGATTATTACCTGTTCCTCATAATTTATACGGATTGCCCTGAAAATTTTTCCTCCTCTTCTAAAATATTATCGGCGAATTCATTGGCTGTTCCAAGTTCGATTTTAGGGGATTCCACTTCAAACCAATCTTTAAGGCATGTCAACATGCATAATGAATCTAGATTAAGAGTGGTTTGATGGTCTCCAATGATTCTTCCACATGTCGAGAATGCAGATTCTGAAGCAACAGAAGAAACTTGCACCGCAAAAACATCTCGAGCCATGGAAGCTAATATTGGAAATTGTCTTTGATTTTCTTTCCATCATTGGAGAATATCAAAGTTTTTGCTATAGAAAAGTCTTGACTTAAGAAAAATCCTATCTCATTGAAGTTAAAACTTCGTCGAGTTGTTAATGATCCAAATCTGTCAACTTTTCTTTTTAGCTTCATTCTCTTCTTTGTTACTTCCTTAATTGCACTCAAAAATGCCTTTTCCTTTGCTGTTGCCACCACTCTCTGTTTCTTCGTGCGATTCTTCTTGTTCTCGGTTGAAGTTTAACTGCTCCCTTTCTGCTTTATAAATATTAAACAATTCTCAAAATAAAGTGTTAATTGAGGACTTTTGGTCCTCAATAGAATCAAGACCAATAAATTCTTTATAATAATAAAAAAATCTTTATATTTGCCTTACCTTAATTAGGATCTAGTATAGTTGCGATACAATAAATAGGAAGAATTGTATCCTAATTTTTAAAAGTTTTTTCTCCCTATCATATACAAAAGAAGATAAAGTTTTATGATCCCTAAATTTTAAAAATTTATCAAACATTGTATAAATAATAAGAATAAAATAAGGTGAAGTTGGATATAATTGAGTTGAAAATCTTTCTGTTTATCTTAAAAGCAGATAATAAATCAACACAACATTCAATAAAAATCCAATCTTCATCATAAAGTCCTAAATACGAGCTACTTGTATAATTGTTATAAAAAAGAGTAATAAGTTCTTTATAAGGTAAAACAGAAGAAAGCAAATGAAGGAGTGAGTTCCACCTAGTTTCCACGGGAAGTGGAAACGCTTT
Organism: Heritiera littoralis; assembly: GCA_031772115.1. Classification (NCBI taxonomy): domain Eukaryota; kingdom Viridiplantae; phylum Streptophyta; class Magnoliopsida; order Malvales; family Malvaceae; genus Heritiera; species Heritiera littoralis. The sequence continues at coordinate 1,825,209 of JAPDPK010000055.1, forward strand.
AATAGGTATATTATGTGTTTGACAAACTTGCTTCTATTCACATTTATTACTTGGGGTGCGAATCCATTTTGCTAACATTTTAATTTTATCAATTGGACTTATACCGCTAGTACTACCACTAGTATTAAACCACTTTGAATACACAAATTTATAATATGGCATGCACATCTGGCATGAAAAAATACACCTTGTATAACTGGTTTAAACTTTTAATTAACGTAGGAATAGCTGCGGTATTACTCGAAGCATTATCGAAAGTAATAGTAAAAACTTTATTTTTTCAAGTCCATACAATTTACAAAGTTTAGAAAAATATTTATGAATAGTATAGGCATTATGTAATTTTTTTTGGGTAATGGATCAAGAAATATTATTAGAGAATGAAAATACATAAGAATGACTAGTATTATAAAACTAAGGAGAGAACTAAGAATACTACTACTAAAGTAATTTGTAGAATCAACTAGGAACGCCAGTCAAAGTATATCATGTTTTGCACTGTCAATTTGGCCATTTGGTGAGTTTCTTTTTTTAGGGGGTGCCACTCATTGAAGAAACGAAAGACATCCTGCAATTTTTGTATGTCTTCCATTGCCAGTTGTAGTTTCCAGTGTACCAACGATGTTCCTGTCAAGTATCTCTTCCATATATTCTTCTTCTCCTTTCAGACTACCATTTTTGCTTTGACTTGAACGAGCTAAAAAATCACCCTCTAACTAATTGAATCTTTGTTGTATCTGCAGACATCACTTTAATTTCTTTTTCTAAAAACTAATGTATTGCCCTGTGAATGTCGAAGTAAACATTAATCCCAAAGCAACTATTACTCTTGGACCTCTGAATGCCCATAAAAAAAATCCAATGATCATCATCCCATTCCGTACTATCCATGACCTCAATAAGTGTGTACTGTTTGGAGTGCTGGGAGATTTATACGGTATTGAGGCTTTGATTATTACTACTTTGAAGTGCTTTGGTAATTGACATTCTCGCATTCCTTTGATGTCTCAGGATTTTCAAAGGATTGGGTTTCGCCCCATTGAAAAGACACTCATTTCTATGAATCCAAAGTGCCCAAAGAGTGCTAAAGAAAAAGTTACCCACTTTTGCTTTTTCTTCTATGTAATCTTTCTAATACTCATTAGCTACTTGATCCATTCTGTAGCTTTTTGAGGTTTTACCTTGTCTATCCGGATAGTAAGATCTAATGCTAACCAGATTGCTCAAGCCACCTGACATACAAGGAATAGATGATCAATTGTCTCCTCTTCATCCTCGCATGGTGGGCATAACTTTGTTTTCCCAATTGTTCCTATTATTACAAATTTTCCCGAGAAAGATAATCAATTTAAAAGGGAGTCGCACTGCCCAATGATACTTCCAGAATGATGATTGAATTCAGAATTCTTTTCTTTGTTTTCCTCCTCCCTTATGCACCAATAGGTCGAATTAACTGAATAGTTCCCACTGAATGTATGGTTTCAAACGATTTTATCTTTCCTCTCGCAAAGTGAGAAAGTTTTATTATTCAGATCATTTGCTGTCTCTTTATTTAAAAGGATGTTTCGTTCAGTATGGTCCCACTAGCCTTGTCTTATGTCTATTATACTCTTCACTAAGTGTTGAGGTTGAGCCATTTGTTCCCCTGTGTTCTTGATATATAATCTTCCATCTTTAATGATTGTTTGGTTCCCATCTCCGATTTTTACATCCATTCCTTTTAAGGAAACATCTCTTTCTGTTAGTATGCTTCTCCAAATCTAGGAATTACTGCCTTAGGCTTAACTTTATCAAATCTTTGTCTCCTGCAATACTTCTTAGTAAGGACCTGACTAAACATGGACTGCGGTTGTGATATAATCATTCGTGCTTGTTTTCCAAGGAGTGCTTTATTCATGATTTCTATTTTTCTGAAACCAAGTCCCTTATTATTTTTTTTCTCATGGAGTTGGTTCCAGTTGATCATGTGCAACGTCTTTTGGTTATCTTTATGTCCCCATTAGAAATTTCGGATTGTTTGATCAATTCTTTTGCAAATATATCTAGGTGCTTGAAAGCATGTAGGCTATAAATAAGGATGGAACTCCAGTGGATTTAATGAACGTGAAATGACTGCCTTGGCCAACACATCATGCCTTCCATCTTGCCAATTTGTCTTGAATTTTGTCAAGCATAAGTTGGAAAAAGGCTTTCTTGGAGCCTATTTTACTAAAATCAATTCCTAGATATTTCCTTGGTTCACTTATGATTTGAATCCTAAGAATACCCTTAAACCATCTTTTTCATTGATTTGCATGATGGACTAACAAAGACTCCTGACTTGTTTGGTTAACCATTTGCCTTGAGTAGCAGCAAAACCTCCTAAGGATGTCTTTGATTGTTTTGACTGACTTTACCAATACATTAAAGAAAAGGTTGCTATCATCTGCAAACAAAATATGGTTGATTGCTGGACCTCCTGATTGATTTTAATGCCTTGTATCTTTTTCTTAACTTCTGCCTTTTCTAGTGATAGAGAAAGAACATTCTGACAAAGAATAAACAGGTAAGACAAAAGAGGGCTCAGGGACCAATTTGAAAGACTGATGCTTTGATTTCCTCGAAGGTGAATGGTCTATCAAGTGTATTGATCTAGTTAGTAGTGAGTCTCAGGGGGTTAAGTTCTTAAAGGTATCGATCAATTTCGTCTTCCTTAGCAAAGGTAGTGGGTTGAAGAGGGAGAAGAAGTGATATAAGAAGTCTGTTCAATACCTTTCTGTGTATCCTCCAATTTTTCCTACCCAAGCAGTCTAGAAATTTTTTTCTGGAATCATCTCTTGGCCACTGTTGTGTGGTAAAATTTGATATTACTCTCCCCTAACACCAACCAGTCAATCCTAGATTTTTGCATCCAAGAAAGTTCAAACTGTTCGGCAAGAAGTTCAAGGTTATTGCGTAGATCACGCTCAAGTTGCAATCCTTTTTGGGCTTGAGTCTGTTTTGCAAGGAACTGATGTCTGCTTCCAACTTTTTTCTCCTTTCTCGCAAGTTGCCAAACACCTCCTTATTCCATTTCTTTAAACTTTTTTGTGTAATCTTCAATTTTTGCACCAATATGTAGGGGGCAACCTTTAAACCACATTGCACCAGGCTTGGTCAACAATCTCTCTACATTATGGGTAGAGGGGCCACATTACCTCAAACCTATAAGGTCTTCTTCTGAACTCTTGCACTTCCTCTATGTCCAAAACCATAACTTCGTGATCTGAGAACATAACTGGACAGTTAGTCAACACAGCTTTATAAAAAATACAGAACCACTCCAAGTTTGCAAAAGCCTTGTCAAGTCTTTCCCAGACCACTTCTTCCCCTTCTCAATAGTTTGTCCAAGTTAAGATTTGTCCCTTAGGTGGAATTTCAACCAAGCTACAAGTGTTTAAAGTATCCAGTAATTGGTTTGCCCCTTTAACCGAAACCTCCTTAAAGTAGAACTTGTCTTCACTTGTAAGAACTTGGTTAAAGTCTCCAAGCACAATCTAAGGTTCTCCCTTTATGACATAGCTAAGCTAATCAATCAATTGTCTCCAAACACCATTTGGGAATCAAACATCAAGTGACTGTAAATACAAGTTAGCTAAAAACTACATCCATGGTAAGTGACATAAGCAAAGATAATGTTCTTATTTTTATATATAATCGAAACCTTCACATCCTTATTTCATAAAAACAAAAGCCCTCCACTTTTCCCATTACAGGATATCCGGTCCATCATTTTAAATCCCCAACTATTTGCCAAAATGATCCTCTTCTACAAAGGTTTTGGTTTTCATCAAAAAACAGATACTAGGCTGGATTCTCTGAGTCATTTCCATTACATGATTTGATGTTAAGGATTGATCCAGGCCCCTAACATTGCAACTAATAAGCTTCATGGCTGCTTGGGAGGCTATTGAGGGATAGCCTGCCTCGACCCCGTAGTTAAAGATTTCCCTTCAACACCATTGGTCGAATTCTGTATCTGATCTTTGACTTCAAGCATTTGCATCGGTCTTCTAACTTGTCTCCTATTTTTTGTTTCTTCATTACTTTCCTCTTGTTCTCTTTTCCATTTTTGCTCATTGGTGTTGCTTGGTTTTGGTTATTAGGTGCTTGCTGATTGTTGCCCTATTTTCTTCTTCTTCATATTCCCTCTCGTACTACTCAAGAAATCTGCAGTAATCACTGTCATATTCTTTTGATGGATCAGTTTTTGGGTTGCTTCTATCATTTTAGCCTTCCTCTCTTGTCTACTGCACCTCTTTGCTTTCTCTTTGCTGTTCCTCCTCAGTTGGAAGAAACTACACATTTTCACTCTCAAGTAAGTTAACATTACTTGTAATATGCTCCCCTTCTGGAGTATACTCTAGGTTGCCATAGACAACAGTTCGAGCTTCCTCATTGGAGGTGTCAATTCTTCTCTCTTGATTCAAAATTTCATCTGTCATTGAAGTTGAACTGTGATCTAGTTTGCTTCAAATCAAAAACTGAATGTTTCCTTCTTGACTATTTTCATTCATGCTTTTTGTGATGTCAATACTGAATCCTAGTTGTCTTGGTATTGTTGGACCAAGCCTGCGTAAGTTTCTTCTTTCACCCATTACACTACTTCTTGGTATGTCATTGGTCTCCTATTGTGCTGTGAGTCTATCCTTGGTGAAGTTTAGCTCTCCAAGGATGATCCACCTAGGTGAGTTGTCCTTAGGTTGGGTTTCAAGATTACATGGCTTTCCACCATTAGTTAGGGCCCCCTTGTTGGAGCATACCATTCTAGGATCATATCGATCTGCTCCTACTGTCTTGTCCATTCCTCCCGAGCCTGATGGGGTATTTCATGTACTTGTATTGATAGGGGTCTTTTGGCAAGTTAGATGGAGAGAGGATTTCTGTCTGTACTTGCGCTTGAGTGTCATGATTCTCTGGATATTCCATTATCAATGGATTAATCTCTACATGTGGCTCTGTGACCTGTGTTATTAGTGGTGGTATATCCAGTTCAATTGTCCCCTGCTGTAACATAAATTTCCCTTCTCTTGGAGCATTTAGAAAAACATAGTTTTGGTTTGCCATCGCTCTCTAAACCAATGCTCTAGATGCATATTCTACTGTTGTAGTGCGCCTGGTCCCTCTGTTATGAAAAGCCTTAATAGTGTTACTAAACAAAATATTTTAAAGATCATACCTATTGTCATACCCGAACCTACTTGAGATATTCTCCATCTGTTCATTAATCATTCTTTCTATTTTCGCATTTTGATGGGGGTAGTTCGGAAAACTATGCCCTATAATACCACATTTGGTGTAGAGTTTATAAACTCGTTCATAGCGGAACTTAACCCAAGACATCACACCATCATCTCTACGCAGCATGTAGCCCACTATTAGTAGGTGCCACAGACAAATCTAAACTTACTCTTATGAATCTTACATTTCTCGGTGAACATTCTCCAAACCACTATTGTAACATTTCTAGCCAACTGTCCTAGCCTATATGCTACCGTTGGGATTTGATACTAAAACGGAAGTCCCCAGATTTGCATCTAAATTGGTATCTGGGCAAAAAGTCATGGTGTTGAGAACCATGTTTGGTCTCCAAATATCCATAATCAATAGTGCCTGTTTAGTGACCAAGGCCTTTCTTGCCAAATGAAACGGAGATTCAAGGGATTATCAAAATGAAATATATAGAAATTATCATTCCTACTGATGACAGTCAATCTTTCCCTCAATCTCCATGCCCTGTTGATCAATCTTTGCATGTGGTGGGTAGAGAATCATCTAAAGTCATGCATGAAGCCAATGAGGCAATTCTGCTAGTACCTTTTACTTTCCTCAAGTTCGTTTGTTGTAAAGGAGATTATTGGTCCTCTCCTAGCCTTGGTTCTCGCCTGTAGGGTAGGATGGATCCTTGTTTGCTCCTTATTTGGGTTTGGGGGTTTATTGGAGTTCACTCTCACTGCTCTTAGTCCAACTACAATCTCTCTAGAGATTCATATGTTGGGTTTCACTTTTATTTGATTGTGGGTGTGTTCTAGTGGTGGGGTTTATGTGATTGTGGTATTTTTCCTTAGGATTACATAGACTTCTTGTGGATCCCTTATACACGGGTGAAATCGACTCTTTCGATTCTCCAGATGATGGTGTTTTCTGCTTTGCATGTTGCTCGAGTATGATACTAAACTAACATTGATTGGCGATCAAAGTCATTCTAGGTGATTGGGTTGGGAATCTGAAGGGGTTAGGCTGCCAAGGATTTTTTTCCTTTTTCCTTCCAAGATTACTATAAGCACAGGAGGTGGATCGAAGCATTTTTTGAAAAAGGAAGGGTGAAGATGTAGCTTGATTAGGTAGGGTTATTTGCTGCGTGATTACGAGTAATGATAGTAGTGAGGATGAAAGGGATTTAGATCTGAGGGTTAATGATTAGCAGAGAAAGTAGAAGAGAAACTAAATCGACAAAAAGGGTTCAAAGCCTCCAAAGAAGTGAAGAGTTTCAAAGGAAGGAGAGCTCTCTATTTCAAAGAGAAGACTTATGTGCTTTTTCTATTACATCTAAAGATAAAATTCTTTTTTACATGCACCAATCTTCATCTACCTAATGACAAGTTATAACAAGATAACTTATACCGTTAGTACTAGTCCATATATCACTAGTTAAACTAACCCTAGATGAAATATTACTAATTTTATCCATTAAAGCTTGCCTATATTCTTTAAACATATCCATGCAATCTTTTATAATGTATGTCTAGAAATAGATTTATATGCAGGTTGTAAATATTTACAAACAAATTCAAAATATCCTACTTTTTCAAAAATTGTGAATGTTTGTTCAGTCCTAACTATAAATTTGACTAAACCACGTCTAGCTTGAACATTATCAAAATTAAAATTTTTTTTCCACTATCATGTATATTAATTTGAGATTTAATTTGAGATTGCTTGCCTGCAGTAATTTCATCTTCTTTAGTATCTGGATTAATTTTATGTGAAGTAATTAAATGTCTTTTATACGTACCTGTACCACCACCACTTCCATTAGAGCTATAAGCATAAACGCCTTTACACAATTTACAAATAGCAGAACATTCATCCGTTGTACCTTCTTTTACTACAATGTCAAAATACTCCCATACTTTACTCGTTTTTTCGGGTAATCTTCGTTTTTGTCTATCTTGATGATGTAGCGACAGTGGTGGCAGCTGATGATTATGTTTGAGTATGACCTTCGCACAACTAGTACTATAATCTATCAGTGGTGCCAAAGGAAGCTCTTCTTCCGGATGAATATTGGGTTCGAATTCTTTGAATGATTTGTCACCCAAATTAAAATAAGAGATTTTAGTAGAACCAAAAAGGCAAGAAACGGAACATGAACGACGAAACAAATCTGATATTTTTATATTTTTGAAAATAAATATATTTTAAAATTTGAAAGAAATAGATGTAGGAATATATATTGGAAGTTGGAAGTTGAAATTAAAATTTGTAAAATTATAAACTAAAAAGGAAAATGAATTTTAGAGAGAAAAATGATAATATTATAAATTTAGAATAAGAGAATTTGAATGAATTTAAGAAAGTTTAGGTGAGTATTGAAAGAATATAAGTGTTGAGATTTGAGAAAATGAGAGAAAATGTAAAGAAAAAAAATGAAGGAAATGAATAAATATTTATAAAACAAAACATTGAATTTAAAAAAGAAAAAAATTGTAAAAAAAATGGAGGGAGGGAGTGTCCCTTTCTTCAAATTGGGGCAAAGGAGCTGTTGCTGTGAGACCTTGAATTTTAGAGTACAGTTTAATTATATTTATATAATTGGAAACTATGGAATAATTATAATTAATAAATATTTGATTTTATCTTAAGTTATATGATTAATTAGTATGTGGGCCCTATTGATTCTCGGAGGCTCAAATGAAGGTGAAACTTCAGAGACTCGATATTTAGAGTCGAAAAATATTATGGTAAGAATCTCAACCTCAATCTCAATTATTTTTGCATATTTTGAAAAATGTGCAACAATTTAGAAAATGACGGTTTAGTCCATAGGCCGTCATAATTTTTGAAAATAACGGTAAAACCAAGAAGACTTTTGACATATGGACTATACCAAATAATTCTTCATAAAATATAGTTTTGAAATATCTAGACAGATGGAAGAAACTAGAGGTAAAAACAGAAATTTACGTGATTTTACGATTAGAGGTAATTTGGTAATTTCACCCAAATCGGTGATCGAACTTCAATAAAAGCTTCACCAAACATTAAAGCAAGTTAAATAGAGTTGATTTATGATTAAAGAAATATTTTAAAGGTTGGATAAACTATTTTCAATAAAGTCAAACTTTAGGGGTAATTATGGAAGAATTCTTTAAGTATATTTTTGCCTCAAAAATTAGATTTTATCTTCTTCTCCAACAGCTTCCTTGTCACTTTCCAGCTGAAAAATAGAACCCACACTCAGCCTGCATTAACGTGATCTCCCAAGAAAGAAAAACTCCAAAAATATTAAGGAAAATCATACTAAAATAAAAAACCATCTCCACCAATCTTGTCTTACTCAGCTTGCTCTTCAAGTTGGTACCCAAATTAAGTGCTATATCAACAAAAATCAGATTGTGAGACCTCCCATTGATTTTGTTCAAGGTGAGTTTCATGGGAAACTTGGAAATTCTCATGGTTTTCTTACTAATTCTCATGTGTTTAAGTTATATCCATGTTTATTCAAGCTTAAATCATGTTGAAAATCATGTGTTTGGATTGATGAGGGTTTGGTCAACATTTCATGCACATGAATATGGTGCAAATTGATGAGAAATTAATGTAGAAAAATTTTAGAAAATATGAAAAGCATGGAATTTAGCTTAATTAAGCTTAGTTATGATTTAATTGAAGAAATTCAATTTGTTGGGCACCAAGAGTGGTTCGGCCAAGGCTTGTTGAGCATGATTTTGATGACATTTGATGTGAAAAACATGCAAGAATAATGTAGGAAAATCAAATAAGCAAGTTTGATTAAATAGGAAATTATATTTGGAAAAATTCAAATTGTGGAAATGAAGGAAGCATTCAGCCAATGAAGGGGAGGTTGAAATTTTGTCCATTTCAATGTAAATTAGGTCTTAAAATATTGTAAAAATTATTCTGAGAATTTAGGCTAATCAGAATCAAAATCATAATTATGTAGCAAAAGTTAGAATTTTGCACTAGTAGAAATTAGACTGCATTTAGTAGATTATGCTGACAATTCATTAGCATTTAAATTATCAAATATTCTTTTAATTAAAGAAAAGTGAATTTATCAAATTTGAATAATTATTTGCAGCCTCTAAGTCCAAGGGTACTACTGGTGCTGGAGGATCGAATATTGATAAAATTAGAGGTAAGGGATATTTGTATGAGGTGTAGGAATATAGCGTTGCATGTTTTGATGGAAATTGTTATTTGTGGAAATTAAATAAATATTTTCGATTGAATTTTGAAACTGTGAACTGTGGTTTGAAACTTGGATTTTTATGTAGGAGGGATTATGTTTGAATAAACTGTTATGCCGCCGGAATTTTTCTATGCTAACCTAAACCCCTAAATTTATGAAATTTATGAAATTCATGCTTTAGTATGAAATTTTGAAATATAGAGAGAATTAATTTAGGTATCTAAATTTTAAATATTTGAGTATAGTTTAATAAATATTAAATCACACATTCAATAGTTAAAATAATTTTTGTGATATTTTATCTATTTTTGGATGCTTGAATATGTTTTTATATTTCATGGGATCTAAATAAATAAATTTGAAGAATAAATATGGTTTTAAGTTTTATTTTATTTTATATGTTGGATTTATTGATTTTATAGAATTAATTTTTATGAATATATTTGTAAAATAATGTTATTGATTTTACGATTTTGTGATTATTTAAATATATGAATAAATTTGTTGAGGCTACTGGGGGTGGATCCTTGGCCCACAAAAGTGGGTAAGCTAGGTCTTTAAACATGTGTTTTATGTTTTATTTAAATTGTCTCTGTAAACAACTTTGAGCTATTTATTAAAACTATTTTGAGACTGTGGCCTTGTAGCTACCTACGAGTATATGCATTTCCGTTCCGTTCTGGTTGCTGTTGACTCTAGCCCAGTCTGCTAGCTCCCACAGGTGTCACTTGGCTAGTGTACAAACTGTGGTACTCTGACTATGGCCACACGTCTATTATAGTGCATGTGTCTATTAGATGTACCCTAGTCTCCATAAAAAATTATACTAGGGTGGTAAATCTCTGGTTAACTTGGATCTAAACACTCCCAGTTTTGATATATTTATGATTTCGATTTATCCGTATATTTATGTTCTGTGGTATGAATATGATATTTTATGAAGTCATTTATTTGATTTATCTGTTTGAAATTGTTATAAATATGATTTATACTATTTAGGAGAAATCGTGTAATTTCCGTTGTAAGTATATTTATTTCTCAAAATATTAAATTTTACTTGAATTTGTGATTTAATTAAATTAAATAAATTCCCTATAGTGGGTTTGGATACTGGAACACGACAGGTACTCCAAAGTACCTCCCATACTCTACCCGGTTACTCAACCCACTATAGTATCCTTCTTGATAGATCGTGCCAGTTTTATTTCATGATTTAAATACATGATTTCGTATAAATACCCATTTTATGAAATTTGCATATAGGACATGTTATATCAGCTTTCGTATAGATGTCTTTTACTGAACACGTTTCGCTCACCCTTTTATTTTTCTACTCCTAGATTATTTGCAGTAAGTGCGGGTCTACTAGTTTAAAAGGATCTGATTCTGGTATTTTTTAGGTGACTTCTCCAGTTCGTCGAGGTATACTAGATATATTTTGCATGTTCAAATATTTTACAGTACTAGTTTTATGTATATGAATACTTGGGAAGTAAATATTATCTTTTGGTTATGTAATTGAATTTTGAGATCCTAGGTTTTGTATAAAATAAATAAATTTCATTTTGAATGTATGGACACTGCAGATGAGCCCAACTTATGTATGTGATTTAAATATATGAAATTGGTAAAATATATAATATTTCAGGACATCACAGTTGCCCTTTTTGTAGCAACCTGCATAGTGGTAGGCCTTAATTAAAAAAAATTTGAATGGACCGGTTTTGGCCTGAAACTGTTTAGGCTCAGACCGGGACAAATTGGTCCATGTTTGCTACCAAGTCAAGCCCTTACCAGGCCCCATGTTTTTTAATTTGGCCCAGCTTGGTAATTTACTAAGCTAAGCTAGTTTCAAAACTAATTTAATTGGTTCCGATTATCGAGTCCTAATCCGATTTCAAATTGGGCTAGATTAACTCGACCCGATAATTACCTCTAAATTTTATAATTCATGCTCTACTCTTTTTTCAATTTTTATACAATATTTTTAATTATTTTTTTATTATATTCCTTGAACCAAAAAGTACAAAAAAAAAAAAAATTGGGCTTTAATTTTTTAACCAAATAAAAATGGGCAACCAGAAAGATCCCATTAAACCCACGACAAGAGAAGGAATGGAAAGACATCGAGAAATTTTATTTTAGCAACATTGCGGACGGTCTCCGTCGCCGCTCCTATCCCTTTCTTTCTCCTCACCTCTGTAAGCTGCAATAACAATCTCTCTCCCTTATGCGCATTTAACCGCACCTCCATGGCCTTCACTTCCACTCTCCCTATCTACTCTCACCCCAAGGTAAAACACACGCGCGCACTCCTTTTCAAAATACCTTCTCTCTTTCGAAAGGTGAACGTAACTCTTTTCATTCATTCGTTTCATGATTCTCAGATTCTTCCAAACAAACAGAGGCTCCGCTTCGAACACTTGGCTTCGGTCTACGGCCACAGATTGTTGCTAATCCACTCCCTTTATTACTAGGAGATGTTATTCGAGGTCAAATAGATTGGTGGTAACATCAGCGTACGGTGCAGAGGGAGGCGCGAGGCGTCGCGTGTACAGACAGTCGCAGTCGCAGTCGCAGCAGCCTCTGAGTAGTGCTCCGGTGAAGCAGATTGCATCATTTGTGGTGCCCTCTGGTGTTTTCGTCGCTGCTACTTTCCGTATGGATTTCCGTTTCTGTTCTTCTCTCGTGGATGGTGAATTTGGAATAAAGTTAAATGATTGCATTTTATCTATAAATTCTTGAATTTCATCGGAAGTTACGGCGGGATGTTGAAGTTTTCCAATTTGGTTAAAGAATAAAAAAATTATTGGCGTTATAGTTTTGCTTGATTGCTCACTAACGCCTTAGTTATAATCGTTGCATTTGTTAATAGCATTTGATTTTAAATCCGATTTCAGTATTTCTTTACTCTTTAAGCCAACGTGTATCAAGTCTATCCCTTACTTACCATTGCTCGTTGTTGCGCTTGGGTAACAGTGGGTTTCATAGTGTTATTTTTTTTTATTGGAACGGCATTTGACTTATCTAGAGCACATTTATGCGAGTTCTGCACATATTAATCTTTATGTTTATCCTATGTGTGTCCTAATTGATGTCTTCAGTTGACAGTTTTATGGAAATTGGTGGAGAAACTCCTTATGCCGAAGCGAACAAGGTCTTCATCTGTTGAAAATAATTCTCGTTCACAAGGAGTGAAGTGGTCTTTTGCCCCAGGAACAAATCTATTGTCAGGTTTTGCTGCTAAGATTGATAGACAGTCAAAGCAGACGCTCAATGAATTTGCCAAGGAACTAAGGGCATTCAGCAGTGTTGACATGTCAGGTATGCTGACTGAATAGATGTAGGCAAGGTAGAAGCATATTGCTGAACTTTCTGATTGTAGACTATTTCCATGGGTAAGAGTGAAACGCCTATTTTAACCATGTTCAGTCTTCCAGTTCTGAGTTTAATGATGGAGCCATGAAAATCCAAGATGCAATTAATGAACAGAAAAAAGATCAAGTAGATTCTTTTAAAAATTTTCGTTGTGGTGCAAATACTTTCTTTCCTCAGCGTGGCTAGCAAGTTATCCAGTGAATTTAAAATGCAAGTATAAATTCATTTCATGTGAATTAAACATACTACCTTACAATATATTTTTATCAGGACGCAACTTTGGAGATGAAGGACTGTTTTTTCTTGCTGAGAGCTTGGGTTACAATCAGGTTATGCTTCTCTAGTCTTTATTTACACTGTCTTGTTATATTAATTTCGTGGTGACTATTATCATGTTTGAGGTGTTGTACCTTATATTCTGTAAGATCCACATTTTTAATGTATTGTCTACTAACTTTCCTATAAAAGTATTGAAAATTGGAAGCATTGATGCTCCTTTTTTATGAATTCTCTGAACAGATTTTTCTCTTTTTCAGGTTGTTGAGGAAGTGAGTTTTGCTGCTAATGGTATAACAGCCACAGGAATAAAAGCCTTTGATGGTGTTCTTCAAGCAAATATTGTATTGAAAACCCTTAATCTTTCAGGAAACCCTATTGGAGATGAAGGAGTAAAGGTCAGCATAAATTCACCTTTCTATGACTTGAGAACTTACAAATAGTTAAATGTCCCTATCTTGCAACATTGAGGGCTCAATAATTGTGTGTGTGTGTGTGTGTGTGTGTGTGTATAATATTATTAGAGGCAAAGAAGGCTTTCGATCAAAATATGTTTTCCTTTTGTCATCTATATGTACAGGGATAAGTCGAGTTTATTTAGAGATTCCTTGTTCTTTCTTATTTTTGAATACTATTTAATGGTTACTACTTTTTTATTCTTATATGAAGGATGGATCTTTTGGAAATTGGAAGTGTGCTTTCTCATTCTAATTCCTATTAAATTGTTTTAGTAAATTCGTTCTTTGGCTTCTATTTGTTTTTCATTTGATAATGTCATAATGAACTATATAGGACGGGGGCACATGTTTGTGGAACTAAGATCTAAAAAGGCTAGCATATGAACAAATTGACAATGCTCATAATGAAAACTGAACTCAGAAAAAGATTGCGTATGAACAAATTCTATATTGTTTATTATGAAAATAGTGCTAACATTTTTACGCTACTTCCAAGTTCTAAAGCACCTATAGTGAGGTGATCTTTAATTTAAAGTTTCCTTAGAACAATTCAAGGACAGTTTGTGATTTTGTTTTTCATTGTTAAGCAGTGTAATACTAATAGAAATCAAATGCATACAATGATTTGGAATTCTTTTCTGTACATCATCATGGTTGAGATTACTCTAGAAATCTAATTTGCAGTGATTTCATTTATTTATTTGTTTTATACTATCAAAAAATATATTTTTTTTTATGGATGTTATATACTTTAGTAATGTTGTAGGTAGAAATATCTTCTTCACACAGTTTCACCTGCATAATGTGCATGAATGTGCAAATCATTTGGATGGTATGATTTAGTTGGGAGCATGGTTAAGCATAGAAGCAACTACTGTACTTTCTAGCATATGCTTTCCCAAACTAAAGGCTCCTATGATTTCAAATATCATTAATGCATCACTGTATCTATTAAATATTGTTTGCCCATGTCTGTAGATTCACAATTTTTTCTGAGAATTTTTTTTATGCTCAGGTGTCTGTTTTAAGTAAACTATCTTTGTCTGCAGTGCCTATGTGATATTTTGGTGAATAATGCTAGCATTCAAAAGCTTCAGCTAAACAGTGTTGACTTAGGCGATGAGGTTTGCTTTCCGTTAACATCCACTCTATTTTCCTTGGAAGTGCTTTTTGGAGGGGAACTGAAGGCCCATGCAGTGCAGATATACTTTAATAATGGTGAATTACTATTTTATGCAGGGTGCAAAGGCTATTGCAGAGTTGTTGAAGAAAAATTCAACCTTGCGTGTTCTTGAACTTAATAACAATATGATCGATTATTCTGTAAACAATTACCTTACTATTTGTTTTAAATTATGATCGCAAATTTAATTAAGCAAAGTGGCAAATTTATTCTTTATTATCTTTTTTTTTTGGGAATGGAGGTAGGGATTTACAAGTTTAGCAGGAGCACTTCTTGAGAATAACGCTATCCGGAATTTACACCTAAAGTAAGTTAAAGTCTCTCAGTTTCTGTTTTCTAAAAAATATCTTGTGTTTAATATGCAATAGGTTATGTCTTAGTTGGCTGGATGGCAGATTCACCCTTAATTCTTCAACTGTTTTTAATTAAAAACAAAATATGCTTAAGTTTCCTTCTGGTTCATCTGCAAATATTTTTCATTTTTAACCAGCATCTGGGAATCTTTCTGACATAATGTTATTGTTCAAGTGGTAATTATGGTGGTGCTCTGGGGGCTAACACGTTGGCCAAAGGTCTTGAGGGGAACAAGTCTTTACGGGTACATTTCTTATTTACTTCTATTTGTTCTAAACTATATGATGAAAGTTCACTGGTTTTGACATCTTTATTGTTTTGATTATGCTTGCATTTAACACTACTTCTGGTAGATAAGTTTTGGGTTAGAGCATTGAGAGCTTTGCAATGATAATATTGGATGAACATGCTATTGTGGTTAGAGTGTTCATTTCCATTATGTGGTCATATTGGCAGTTAATAAGATCGTAGTTTTTTTATAAGAAAGAGAAACCTTTTTTTTTTATTTTTTCCACTTTATTGATTGTAGAAGACAGATTACATATATAGGAAAGGTTGAGGAACAAGAGATAATGTTTTCAACCTTATCAACTAATCTAACCAACAAAGAGATAAACCAAGAGATAAACCATAAAATCTTATCAAATATTTCAAAATAAAATTATCCTAACTAATTTTCTGCACTCCCCCTCAAGTTGGTGTATAGATGTCAATCATGCCCAACTTGCTTATGAAAAACTTGAAATTCTGTTTGAAGAGTCTCTTTGTGAGAATGTTTGCTACTTGCTCTGTTGTTGGAACAAATGGCATACAAATGGCACCTGACTCAATCTTCTCCTTTATGAAATGCCTGTCAACTTCAACATGTTTAGTTCTATCGTGTTGCACTGGATTTTATGCAATGCTCATTGCAGCCTTGTTGTCGCAGTACAGCTTCATAGGCATGTTTAATGGTCTCTTGAGTTCTTCCATCACTCGTTTCAACCACAACATCTCACATACCCCATGAGCCATTGCTCTATACTCAGCTTCTGCGCTGCTTCGTGCTACCACGTTTTGTTTCTTAGTTCTCCAAGTAACCAAGTTACCCCATACATAGGTACAATAGCCTGATGTGGACTTCCTATCAGTAATTGAACCTGCCCAATCCGCATCTGTGTATGCTTCAATATTTCTCTGCTTATTTTTTCCAAAAAATAGGCCTTTCCTTGGTGTACTCTTTAAATATCTTAGAATTCGGTACACAACTTCAATATGTTTTGTGTAAGGGGAATGCATGAATTGACTTACCAAACTTACAGCGAATGAGATACCCGGTCTCGTGTGTGATAAGTAAATCAGTTTTCCCACTAGTCTTTGTAATGGAGAATGGGAGCAACAAAACATTTTAGTCTTTTAATTGTTTTAGAGTTCTAGGTGGAAAATACTGTGTTTAATTTTATTAATAGGATTTAGGATTTTATTTTAGTCTTTTATTGTTTTATTTTAGGTTATTAGAATTTTAATAGAGAGTTTGTATCCTATTAGGATTAGGCTTGCTTGCCTATAAATAGGCTTTGTACTCTCTTTAAGCCTATGTTTGGATAGATATTAGTAAAGGAAAGGAAAGGAAATGAATGTAAAGTAAAGGAAAGGAAAGGAAAAGAAAGGGTACATGTATCTTTTGTTTGGATAGCTAAAAATTAATAAGGGAAAGGAAAGGAAAGTAATATTAAGAAACCTTGCTTGGTTAAGCAGTGGAAAGTAAAGGAAAGGATTAACTATAATGTTTTTTCCAATTATAACCTTTTGTTTTTAATAGATTGGACTATATATATGTGTTTTATCTAGAGAACATGTTAACTCATAAAACAAAGGCTGCTATATGCTGACCAACTTTGAGCAATGTACTCTAACAAAGATATTTTGGCTTGTCACATCGTTTGAATAGTGAATAAATAAAATATATCAAAATTTGTTTGTCAGAAAAAATGATAACATTAGAACATGTCAACCTGAAACCTTCATTGAAATCTTCAATGACAACATTAGAACATGCTCAAGAATGATATAATAAATTTTTAAAAAAATTATAACAAGGTCAAAATTTGTTCATAATAAAACATAATAAGCTATCAATTATAATTCATAATTAAATAGTACATAGATCAATAAAATAATTTATTTTGTCCAACACAAAATTATTCTATCAAGATAAAAAAAACACTAATATTTCATCTTGATAAAAATAATTTATTTCAACAAATTAAAACTTATTTAGCAAAAAAATTCCCAATGTCTTCAATGGCTTGAGGAACCAAAAACCAACTTTTCAACTACTTCCTTTCTTTTCTCCCATGGGCATCCAAGTGCTGCTTTTACTTTCTCAAGATTATTGATAAAGTAAAGGTACGCATCGGTGATTAATTGTGAGTCAATTCCTATCTTCTCCAAAAGATTCCAAATTTCATTCTCTGACATTGGAACAGCACGACTGTTGATCTTTTCATACGTAGCATTTCCAGCAGCAAGTGCTTTAGCAACCATTTCAAACCCCTCACAAATAAGGTAACTGTCTTTGTCATCTTTTAATTTTTTAGCTTTTTTATTCGTTGAACTACTCCGAATATTGATAGGAGTTCCAGTAGGAGCCCTAGCGGACGTCATGATATCAATGTACTCATCACCTAAAGCATCAAAATTCTCCAATGTTACATCATTATGAGAGATCAAATTATCAATATCATCAATATTTTTAGCTCCTCATTTATCCAGAAGACTCTTTTCGTTTTCTCATTTCTGTTGCAGTCTCAGCATGCTCTCTAGTGGCTCGATCATTTTCATAAAGAACCACCATCTTATCATAATTTGGAATGGGTTTAGTCATCCACTCCTGGGCCTGAGGATGCCTAAAAAATTTATAAGTAATGTATTGTAAGAAAATAAATATTAAAATAACAGTTAAATTTATAATTTTTAAAATATAGTTTTACTAAAATTTACCTCAATCAATCTCTGCCAAACTTCAAGTTCAGCACCCCATAACTTGGTAACTGGATTCAAGAAAATCCACTCATGCCTTGCTTGAATTAGTCATAACATTTTGAGAAAGTGGTTTTTATAGTCTTCAGCGATTTTTCACTTTTTCCTTTTCTATGTCTCTCCCACATTTTTCTTTTAGCTCAATGACTATATTATCTAGGCATGTGTAGTGAAAGTTCCATTTACCCTGTTTCCCAAATTGTGTTGACGTAAAAATGCATCAACAAGAGCATCATCCATCATTGGTGTCCATGTCAAAACATCATCCTTATTTGTGCCTTTGTTACTTTCATTAGTAGTAACCACTTTTTTCTTTCTCGGCATAGTTAAATCTACGTATTCACATGAAATATGCAAAAAATTAAAATAAAAATAACATATATAATCATTGAAAATAAGTACTTTAATTGTTTAAATGAAATAACAATATTTAGATAATCAAAGAACTTCATAAAGTCTCTAATAAAACAAATATAAATTCACGAAAACCTACAAACATTGATAACCATTTAATTTCTATAATCTATCCACATAGCATTAGCTATAGAATCTCTTATTTGTTCTCCTCGAGCAGCATCTTCATTATCATTTCTAGGAGCACAATACTCTTGTTCAACAGGTCCAACATTTAGTTCACGATCAACCTCATCAATAAGAGAATCATTGGGATCTACAGTCATTAGGTAATTATGTAGAATACAACATGCTACAATTATTACTTTTTGGGTCCGAATTCCATATGTTGGTATATTTGCGCTTGCTATAATAGGAAATCTTTTTTTCAAAACACCAAAGGCTCTCTCAATTGCATTACGCAAAGATGCATGCCCAAGATTGAATAATTCTTGAGAATTTCTTGGTGGATTATTTGAATATTCTTTTAAATGGTGGCGCACTCCTCTGTATGGTGCAATCAATCTGCTTCTCAACATAATTCCAGCATCAACAAGATAATATTTACCTATTCAAAATTATAACCATATCACTATTTTGAAGTTTATAAGTAATTAAATCAAATGCAATATTTTATAGTCATTACCTTTGGGAATAATAAGCTTATCTTCCCCTTGACAGTGCATTTTTAATAATTCTTGAGCTAGATGCAGTACCTTCCCATCCGGGTAATACATAAGTGAATTTTAAATCAAATGAACATGCTGCCAAAACATTTTGTGTTGGGTACTCTTTTCTGCCACGATATTTCGGAGCATCTGCATTTGAAACCTTGACTCTAATATGTGTTCCATCAATAGCTCCTACACAATCTTGGTGTTGATTTTATCTATTAATATTTATCTGAATATTAACAAACTTTTGATTAAATTAAAGTAACTAACATTTCTTACCTTAAGTAAGGGTAGAATCTATTGCTTTCAAGTATCTCGGCTGGAATACATGAGCCATTTGGTTGTTTAAGGAATCTCTCCAACTCTAGTATAGCTCTTAAAACATGATGTAAATGACGACTAGTTGTTTCTCCCGAACGTCTAAACCAAAATTGTATTTCTCTATTTTTTGCATGATGTGACAATATATAAAGGGTTTTAGCAACTTGCTCTTCCACACTGACTCGTCTTGTTGGTTCTAGACCACCATATCTTTTTAGCATTGCACATAAATCAAGAAAAGCTCTAGGTCCCATTCTTACAATATTTCGACTTCTCTCAGTACTAACAATTTGATTCATTATTTCATCTCTAAGCCTATCTCTTTCTAGGCTCATACAATGATCAATAACTTCTCTTCGTGGTCATTTTTGTCGCATATACCAGTAAACAGCTAAACACATAATGTAGACAATTGCCCTTCGACGATTTTCTCTCCACAAATACTCAACCATTGTCTCTTTTCTTTCTTTATCCATCTATGATAAATGATTAATAATATTAATAAAAATTAAATGTAAAATTAATGAGACAAATAGAATACTTGGAGCTAAAATGAAGTTGTTTCTGAAATTGAATGAAACTACATATTAATGTTCTTTATTTTCAAGGCTAATTCTTAAATGGTCGTCTCTGTAATTTCCTAGTCAATGCTATGTATGTAGACTAGTTTGGTTTTAGTTTCATAGCAAGTTCTTGGAACATTCTGTCGCAATCAGGTTGCTTGTTCAATGCCTCAAGGTAAGAAACTAAGAAGTTTTCTTAAACCAGATGTAGTTATCATAGAGAACAACCTTAAAGTGAACCCTCCCATCATCCTGGATTCCTACCTCAAAATATTCAAGACATGCCCGTATTTTATTGTAGAGATTCGTGTCTAATTTACAAAATATCATTCATTTTGATTTGTAAATTTTATGTTTTTGTTTTATAAAAAACAAGATAAAACAGATAATACTTGATAAATTGAGTGTAAATTTTTACATTTTCGTAAGAAGTTTGGACCAGCATTTATCATTTATTATCTGTAGATTGATGCTTCTTAAGCTTCAGTAAATTTGATAATTTGTGTATAAAATCTGTATTCGTATTGTGTAAAATACAAAAAATTTGTGCTTATACATCAAACGTAAAATTTACTTGTAGCTTATCCATATTCATGTATAATTTTTATCAATTTTTAACATGTATCACCTTTGTGTAATTTATATGGTATCTAATATTGCCAAATCTCCATGCTAAATTACTGGCTTTGAAGAATTCTAGGTATGAACTTAACATATTTTAAGACGAATAAAAGGTTGTTCATATGCCTTATAATTCAAACAAGCGAGTTGACTAGGAAAGCAAATTCTAATACTTCTGGTGGGAAATTCATTTGCCTTTAATTTGCATTTGATTTAAGAAAGCAACTTCATTCTTTCGTAAAAGGCTACGGTTTCAACGAAAACATAACAAAACAAGAAAAAAAAACTCTCACTGGAACCATGGCAAAAAAAGAACTCAGTTTCTAGGTAATTCCAAGAAAACATAACAAAAAAAGAAAAAGAACTCACTGGAATGGCAGCCTTTGTAAAGGATAATAGCCTATGTACTATGGCTTAAAAAACATCAACGAAACAGACCTGTTACAGCTATATACTACAGCTCGATTTGACTAAACAGAACATCATAAATTGCATGCAAATAGTAAATAAAAAAAACAACACAAAGAAGACAAAATATATAATATTAAAATAATCACATAGAAGTAAAAGTTTCATTGATAGAGATGAAACCTGATGATGATAAGAACAGTCTTATTTTTCTTTGTAGGCAGGCACTACGCAACAGTCTCCTCTTTTTCTTTGAAAATAATATGTTCAGCTAGGTTAAACAATAAAGATATAACAAGCTTAAAATTGATATTTTACATGATAAAAATTTTTTTACGTTTCCTTTCCTCTCTGTTTACCCCAATTTGGGGTATTGAAAAATTGAGTAAGTCAAGGGAAAGTAAGGGATGTTCACTCCCCCTCCCTTTCCTTTCCCTAAATTAATTTTTTTCCCAAACGAAAGAAAAGTTTGCAACCTCCCCTTGTTTTCCTTTCCTTTCCTTTCCTTTCCTTTCCTTTCACTACCTCCAATCCAAACATAGTGTAAAAAAGATGGAGAATAATAATTTTCAGAATTTTCAGCGAAGTTTTGCTTTTTGGTTGTGTGACTCAACCATTCTTAGGTGCGACTCCTAAGAAACCCTAGGTGAGACTCCTAGGCTTTTATTCTTTACTCTTTTAGCAGTATAATTAGCTCCAAATCACACCCTAAACCCTAATTCAAACCTAACACAGATCTGTTCTACATCAATAGGCGCCGACTACGGGAAAGGAAAAAAAAATTCTGACTTAAAAAAAAAATCTGATCTGAAAAAAAAAAGTTCTGGACAGATTTGAGTTGGCAATTAGTTTACTCAATTTTGCGTCTATGATGGTGACTAATGCTGAATTAAGTAAGGCTATGGGGGTACTTCAACAAGACCATGAGCATACCAAGGGTGCTATGGAGAATATGAATGAACGCCTTAATAATTTACAAGACTGTTGAAACACTAGCAGGTACTGTTGAAACACTAGCAGCTTCTATGGCACGAATGGAAGCACGTCTAATTTAGGTCCCACAAGGTGTTCTTGTCCAACCTGTTGCTCAACTACCTACAGTTGTAGGAGAGCGTGCTGAGCCACGTGATCATGCTGGAAATATCACTATGACGGTGGAAGTAGGAGTGGCGGATTTTGAAGGTAAAATGGATCCAACTTTGTTTCTTGATTGGCTTAACTCCCTTGAAGACTATTTCAATTGGTATGACATGTCGGATGAAAGAAGGGTTCGATTTGCCAAGATGAAGCTAATTGGGTTAGCAAAAATCTGGTGGTATAGTGTGGAGAGTGAAATAACAAGGTTAGGACAGCCCCAAATTCAAACTTGGGAAGAGATGAAGGCCAAGCTCAAAGAAAAGTACTTGCTGCTTAATTATCTTGAAAGATGCGCCAACAAGCGTATAGTTTACGACAAGGCAGCATGTCTGTTGCTGAATACATGAATAAATTTGATGAATACAAGATAAGGAGTCAAGTTGTGGAAGATGCTACACAAGCAGCATCACGATTTCAGGCTGGGTTGAGGATTGACATCAAAAGGGAGATGCTTAGGCAGCCTATTAGCTCAGTAGAACAGGCCTTCCAGGCAGCCCTTGATGCAGAACAATATTTGAGCTATTCTACTAGCAAGAGAATGGGTTTTCAAATTGGGGAAACAGAAGCTAAGAGGAACTTTGGTGCAAATCTAGAGAAAGTGACTAATCGTCCTATGGAAGACCTACTAATGTCAACAATCCTAAAATGGAGTATGTTTGTTTCAAGTGTGGGGAGGCTGGACACTTTGGGTGTGATTGTCCAACAAAAAGAACTATGCATATGGGAGTGGAACAAGAGGATGAAGATGATAATTCTATTGATTATGGTGCTTATGAGGCTGATGATCTTGACTTTGATGATGTAGAAACATCCTTTTTGGCAGTAGTTCGACATATCCTAGCTGCCTCTAGAGTAGAAAAGGAGGATTGGAGACCCACCTCAATATTCCAAATCCTTGTTCGTTGTGGTGACCAGGCCAAAAAACTTGTTATTGATGGTGGGAGTTCCATGAATGTAGTTTCTACCTCTACTGTTGAGCGTCTCAAACTAAAAACTATACCACACCCTCACCCCTATAAGGTGGGTTGGATTGATAGAACCACAATTCCGGTAACGCAACAATGTCTTGTATCTTTTAGTTGTTGTGATTTTGTTGATTCTATACTTTGTGATGTTATCCCTATGCAAGTTGCCCACATCTTTCTTGGTCGTCCTTGGCAATATGGTCGAGATGTGAGTCATGCTGGTAAGGCAAACACCTATTGTTTCTGTCACCGAAACAAGAATATTGTTTTAAAGCCAATGAGTTCAGAGGATTTCAAGAAGTATGAGAAGAAAAGGACTCCAAGGTCTAGTAAAGTTGTGGAGGGTGAGAAGAAACATCTCTATATTTTGACTAAAAGGTAGTTTGAAGTTAAGAGCAACAAAAATTACCCAATACATGCAAATTCGAGAAGGAGGCCTACTGATTTCAATGACGGTAACATGGGTTTGAAGCAGAATAAATCCAAAAGGTATCCAAGAGGAGTTCACAAGAAGCTTCATCCACATTATCATGCTTTAAACTCGCCAGAGTCGAGTTTTTCCCAGCGGGGGAGAATAATGGAGAATGGGAGCAACAAAATATTTTTGTCTTTTAATTGTTTTAGAGTTCTAGGTGGAAAATACTGTGTTTAATTTTATTAATAGGATTTAGGATTTTATTTGAGTCTTTTATTGTTTTATTTTAGGGTATTAGAATTTTAATAGAGAGTTTGTATCCTATTAGAATTAGGCTTGCTTGCCTATAAATAGGCTTTGTACTCTCTTTAAAAAAGATGGAGAATAATAATTTTCAAAATTTTCAGTGAAGTTTTGCTTTTTGGTTGTGTGACTCAACCATTCTTAAGTGTGACTCTTAAGAAACCCTAGGTGAGACTCCTAGGCTTTTATTCTTTACTGTTTTAGCAGTATAATTAGCTCCAAATCACACCCTAAACCCTAATTCAAACCTAACACAGATCTGTCCTACATCACTTTGGTACCGAGATGTATCCACTGGATCTCCTTCCTTGCTATCTCCTAATTTCTGATTCGGATCAATAGGAGTGTCGGCAGGTCTGCATCCACTCATTTTGTTTCTTTAAGAAGATCAAGAATGTACTTCCGTTGCGAAACAACAATTTCTTTCCTTGATCGAGCCACCTCCATTCCAAGAAAATATCTCAAAGGGCCTAAGTCCTTAATCTCAAATTTTGATGATAGACACTGTCTTAGACAATTGATTTCTGGTATGTTGTCTCCGGTAAGGATGATATCATTCACATATACTATCAACACAGATATCTTGCCATCTTTTGAGTGCCTCATAAACATGGTGTGATCGGTTTGCCCTTGAATGTACCCTTGATTTGTCACAAACTGTGCAAATTTCTCAAACCAAGCTCTTGCAAATTGTTTTAGTCCATACAAGGACTTTTTCAGTTTGCATACCTTTGAACCAAATTTCTCATTAAAACCTGGTGGTGAGTCCATGTAAACTTCATCTTTTGAGTCTCCATTAGGAAATGCATTTTTTACATCTAGTTGTTGTAGAGGCCAATCAAGATTAGCTGCAACCGATCGGAGTACTCTTACAGTGTTTAACTTTGCCACAGGTGCAAAAGTTTCAAGATAGTCAATGCCATAGGTTTGAGTAAATCCCTTAGCTACCAATCGTGCTTTATACCTTTCGAGTAACCCATCTGAATTGTACTTGATTGTAAACACCCATTTGCAACTGTCTTCTTACCTTTTGGTAAATCAACTATCTCCCATGTACTATTTTTCTCAAGGGCTTTCATCTCCTCAAGAACGGCCTTCTTCCACTCAAGAACCTGTAGAGCATCCTGCAGAGTCTTTGGAATTTCTACAGAAGAAAGTTGTGAAGTAAATGCAAGAAAGGCTGGTGAAAGATTTTTATAAGACACATGGTGGGACATGGGATGTTTGGTGCATGATCTAACACCCTTTCTGGTAGCAATAGGAATATCAAGATCATTTGTGGACTCAAACTGTGAACTAAGACTAGGCTGAATAATTTGGACAGATTCAGTTTGACTATTACCTGAAGAATTGTTAGAGTTCTGGTCATGCCTTGGTTCAGACTCATGGCATTGTAAAGGAGCAATGGACTCTTTTCTTTGAGTTTGGTTCTTCCTCGAGTAGACAATAAGTTCTGGTTTTCTTGTACCTGTCTTTGAACCATTGCAAATGTCCAAATGATCATGATCATGAGATGACAGTGATGATGGACTTGGATTTTCAGCGTGAGATGGCAATGATGATGGACTTGGATTTTCAGTAGTTATAATAATGCCTGATTCAATAGGTTGGACAGAGTTTGTAGGAATTGTGGGAAACCGTATTATTTTAGGAAAATAAATATTTCCTAGAATCAAGTCCATATATTTAGTTGTAATTATGTATTTATTGAGATCCCGTAAGTTTAGGGATTTCAATTAGTATTAGGAGTAGTTTCCTAATTTAGTGCTAGAGCTCTTGTGTATATAAACAAACGTATTATTCAATAAACAATTCAATTCAAACCCTAAACATTGACATGGCATCAGAGCAGTAAGATTTTTCTGGGAAATTAGGTGTTTTTTTTTTTTGGCCTGTCATAGTTTTTCTTTTCTGTTTTGCTCTGTTTTTCTACTGCCAAAACAGAGCATTTACAGTGCTTTACCAGCCTTCATTGCTGGAAATTTTTTATCAGCCTTTATTGCTGTTTTTTTCTTTCTTCTTCAAGTAATCTGTTAATTTCTGCCCATTGGAGACCAAGGACGATGTCAGAGACCAAGGAGATTGGTACGACTGCTGTAGTTCCATTGGATGAAGGAGGCAAAACTCAATCGCAGGGAGAATTGCAAGCCATTCAGGCTGCCTAAAGATTGAATGGAAAGAATTACCTCAAGTGGTCCCAACTTGTTCGTACAATCTTGAAAGGCAAAGGGAAGATCGGCCATCTGTTAGGTACGGGACCGAAGCCAGGAGATTCAGGTTTTGGAGTATGGGATGAAGAGGATTCCATGATTATGGCGTGGTTATGGAATTCTATGGTGCCCGAGATAAGTGATACGGTTATGTTCATGGCTACGGCCAAGGACATTTGGGATGCAATCCAACAGACCTACTCAAAGGCCAGAGATGCAGCTCAAGTGTACGAGGTGAAGGTCAAGACTATGGCTGCGAAGCAAGGAAGCAAGACTGTGACCGAATATGCCAACCAATTGAAATCTCTATGGCAAGAACTTGACCACTATAGGGTGATTCAGACTAAATGCCCGGATGATGCAGCCATACTAAAGGATTTTATTGAACGAGATAGAGTTTATGACTTTCTTGTTGGTTTAAACTCTGAGTTTGATCAAGTCAGGATCCAAATTCTCGGAAAGCAGGAAATTCCATGCTTCAATGAAGTGGTGGCTATTATTCGGAGTGAAGAAAGTAGAAGGAGCTTGATGCTTGATCCTCAAACTGTAGATGGTTCAGCCATGGTAGCTGAAAGTGTAAAAAATGGTTCGACAAGCATGGAAAGGAAGGCTGCCATTGAAGTAGGCAAGAGTGGTCAGCCCAAGGCTCAAGGCCGTGATGGATTATGGTGCACCTACTGCAAAAAGGGGCGCCACACTCGTGAGAAATGCTGGAAACTGCATGGGAAACCTCCCAGCCGTGAGTGGGGTCAAAGAGATAATCCGTCGAGGGGTAATGGGCAAGCCCATGTTGCTACCAACGCACCACATGGAGAAGCCAAGCAGGAACCAGCAAGTCTTAACCAAGAGGAGGTGGAAAGAGTGAGATCATTCTTAAGTAACCTCGAGAAACCTACAGGTACTTGTACTTTGGCGTATTCAGGTAAGCTTCTATTTTCATTTGGATTAAATGCCTCAGAAACATCCTTTACTCAATCTTGGATCATGGATTCAGGAGCCACCGATCACATGACCCACTCATCCAAACATTTTTCCACATACTCACCATGTTCAAGCAATAAGAAAATAGCCACAGCTGATGGATCCTTAGCAACCGTAGCTGGTATAGGAGATGTTCAAATAAACCCATCCATAACCTTGAAAAATGTCCTTCATGTTCCTAAGCTATCCACCAATCTTGTCTCTGTACAGAAACTCACACAAGACTTGCTTTGTAATGTGACTTTTCACAGTAGTTATTGTTTATTTCAGGACAAGGATTCGGGGAGGACGATTGGACGTGCTAGAGAACGGGATGGTCTTTACTACCTTGCGGAATTAAACAAGTCAAACATATTCGAGAGCAGATCACCCCACTCATTCATGTCCGAGTCTATGTTATCTAGTAAGGAGAGTTTTTCTTTACCATTGTCAGTTAGGACATCCATCATTTAGGGTTATTAAAATTCTGTTTCCTTCATTGTTTACAAAGTTGGATATTGAGAGTCTTCATTGTGAGGTGTGTGAACTTGCCAAACACAAGCGTATACCTTTTCCAATAAGCAATAAAAGAAGCATTTTTCCTTTTTATCTTGTTCACACTGATATTTGGGGTCCCTCTACTGTTGCTAATGTGTCAGGGGCACGATGGTTTGTGACTTTTATTGATGATTGTACCCGAGTTACCTGGGTTTTCTTGCTTAAACATAAGTCAGATGTTAGCACTGTGTTCCCTAATTTCTTCTCCATGGTAAAAAACCAGTTTGGTGTGAGTATTAAAAAACTTAGGTCAGACAATGCCAAGGATTATTTCAATCAAATTCTTACCCCTTTTTGTCAAAGAGAGGGAATAATTCACGAGTCTTCCTGTGTGAGAACACCACAACAAAATGGAGTCGCCGAAAGAAAAAATGGGCACCTTTTAGACCAAACCCGAGCACTGTTGTATCAAAAAAATGTGCCAAAAAGTTTCTGGGGGGAAGCAGTTCTCACAGCCACTCATCTCATCAATAGATTACCCTCTAGAGTTCTAGGATTCAAAAGTCCAATGGATGTGCTTTCTTCATTCTATCCGAACCTCTCTACCACAAACAATCTTACACCTCGCATTTTTGGGTGTGTGTCCTTTGTTCATATCCACAGTCAAGACAGGGGGAAGCTAGACCCTAGAGCTCTAAAGTGTGTTTTTATTGGGTATTCCTCAACTCAGAAAGGATATAAGTGTTACCATCCTCCGTCTAAGAAATTTTATGTGTCACGAGATGTAACATTCAATGAACAAGAGGCTTATTTCACTCAACCTTATCTTCAGGGGGAGAGTCTTAGGGAAGATAAGGAAGGTTTTCTTGGGTTGCCTGATCTTTCACTTTTGTCTCAACCCAATCATATGCCCAACTGTCTGTTGAGCCATCTGTTGAGTCTGAACCTGAGTCAAATGCCCCAGTTGTTGGTGAACTTGAACCTGAGTCAAATAAGACCACTCCTACTGCACCAAATGTGTCTGAACCCAAACTAGTACCTAACCCCGAATCTGCTCTTGGAGATGTGAGATTTGGTAAAAACTTGGTGTACTCAAGGCAGAAAAAGGCCAATCCAGGATCTATGCAAGTTCAAGAGTCCAACTCAAGTCCTTCAAATGAGGTAACAATTACTAACTTTCCAGCATTACAGAGTGAAACCAAAGCCCAAATTACTGATACTGAAGATGACCAGGACCTTCCAATTGCTATTAGAAAAGGGACCAAAAAGTGTACAAAACAGCCATTATATCCTCTTTCACACTACCTATCATTTAAAAATTTCTCACCAACCTACAAAGCCTTCCTTGTAAGCCTAAAGAACACCACCATTCCTACTACCTTATCTGAGGCATTGTCTAATGAAAAATGGAAACAAGCCATGGATGTGGAGATGGAGGCTCTAGAGAAGAATAAAACTTGGGAGTTGGTGAAGTTACCAGCAGGAAAAAGGTCGGTGGGGTGCAAGTGGGTTTATACTGTGAAATACAGGGCAGATGGGTCAATTGAGAGATACAAGGCGAGGTTGGTAGCTAAAGGGTATACACAGACTTATGGGATTGACTACCTAGAGACGTTTGGCCCAGTTGCTAAGATGAATACAGTCAGAGTAATCTTATCTCTAGCTGCCAATTTTGGTTGGGAACTACAGCAATTTGATGTGAAAAATGCCTTCTTACACGGGGAGCTTAAGGAGGAGATTTATATGGAGATTCCACCAGGTTATGGAAGGAATGTGATTGCCAATACTGTATGTAAGTTGAACAAAGCTTTGTATGGCCTGAAGCAATCTCCTCGAGCTTGGTTTGGAAGATTTGCTAGAGTCATATTGGCCATGGGATACAAACAAAGTCAGGGGGATCACACATTGTTTATCAAACATTCTGCTTCAGGGGGAGTAACAGCACTGTTAGTATATGTGGATGACATTATATTAACTGGAGATGACAAAAGGGAGCAGCAAATATTGAGTCAATGCTTGGCTAAGGAGTTTGAAATTAAGACTTTGGGAAGATTGAAATATTTTCTGGGAATTGAAGTTGCGCACTCTAGAAAAGGGATTTTTATATCCCAACAGAAGTATGTTATGGATTTGCTCAAGGAAACGGGCAAAACTGCATGCAAACCCGCAAGTACTCCTATGGACCCAAACCTCAAGCTAGGAAAAGCAGAGGAAGATGCCACAGTGGACAAGGAAATGTATCAACGTCTCGTGGGAAGACTGATTTACTTATCACATACCAGACCTGATATAGCTTATGCGGTGAGCTTAATCAGTCAGTTTATGCATAGTCCAAGAGAGGTTCATTTGCAGGCTGCCCACCGAATTTTGCAGTATCTTAAAGGAACACCAGGAAGAGGAATTCTGTTCAAGAGGAATAGGAGTACGACACTTGAAGCCTATACTGATGCTGACTATGCAGGATCGATCATCGATAGGAGATCAACCTCCGGGTATTGTACCTTTCTTGGAGGGAATCTTGTGACATGGAGAAGCAAGAAACAGAGTGTAGTAGCACGTTCTAGTGCTGAGGCAGAATTTCGTGCAATGGCACAAGGCGTGTGTGAGCTACTTTGGCTGAAAATTATCCTAGAAGACTTAAAGATTAAATGGGAAGGGCCTATGAGGCTCTACTGTGACAATAAATCAACAATCAGCATAGCTCATAATCCAGTACAACATGATCGAACGAAGCATATCGAGGTGGATAGACATTTCATCAAGGAGAAGTTAGACAGTGGCTTGATATGTACTCCATATGTGTCAACACATGGGCAACTTGCTGATATCCTCAACAAAGGGTTGAGTAGCACGGCATTTGAGAGAATTGTATCCAAGCTGGGAATGGAAAATTCCTATTCACCAGCTTGAGGGGGAGTGTGGGAAACCGTATTATTTTAGGAAAATAAATATTTCCTAGAATCAAGTCCATATATTTAGTTGTAATTATGTATTTATTGAGATCCCGTAAGTTTAGGGATTTCAATTAGTATTAGGAGTAGTTTCCTAATTTAGTGCTAGAGCCCTTGTGTATATAAACAAACGTATTATTCAATAAACAATTCAATTCAAACCATAAACATTGACAGGAATCAACAATGTTTTGTCAAAATTTTCAAAGTTTGTAGGAATCAAAACTGTTTTGTCAGAATTTTCAAGTTGAAACACATCTAGATACTCCGAATCTTCACATTCTTTCTCCCCCTGAAGATGAGTCCAAAAAAAGGATTTTGATTCAAAAAATGTTACATCCATGGTAACAAACATTTTTTTGGAAATTGGGTCATAGCATTTATAAGCTTTTTGATTTGGTGCATATCCTACAAATACCCATTTTATTGCTCTTGGGTCAAGTTTCCCACAGTCTTGATCATGAATATGGACAAAGGCAATGCACCCAAAAAATTTTAATGGTAATGTTGATGACAACCTAGACGTGGGATTACACATGAAAGAATTGTAAAGGCGTTTGGAAGTTTAAAATCCTAGTGGGCATTCTATTTATTAGGTAAGTAGCAGTGAGAATAGCTTCACCCCAAAGATACTTAGGAACCTTATTTGTGAAAAGTAATGCCCTAGCCACTTCCAAAATGTGTTTGTTTTTTCTTTCAGCAACCCCATTCTGTTGGGGAGTGTCATTGCAAGAACTTTGATGTACAATTCCTTTTTCTAGGAAAATTTTTTTCAAAAGATTATTGAAGTACTCTTTTCCATTATCACTTCTGAAAATTTGAATTTTTCCTTGAAATTGCGTTTGTACCATGGTGTAAAAATTTTTAAACACCTTCTCCACTTCATATTTTTCTTTTAGCAAATACACCGAACTCACCCTTGTATGGTCATCAATAAAAGTGACAAACCACTTTTTCCACATTGTGTAGAAATCTTTGATGGTTCCCAGACATCACTATGAATCAAGGAAAAAGGTTTAGAAGCCTTATATGGTTGTGACGGGAAAGATGTACAATGATGTTTTGCTAACTCACAAAATTCACACTGAAATGAAGATGGATTTTTATTTCTATATAAGCTAGTAAACAAATACTTTAAATAATGAAAATTTGGGTGGCCTAACCTATAATGCCACATCGTTATTTCATGATCATCAGAAACAGCAACAGATTTTAGACATATATCTTGAACCTGTTTTCTTGATTCTGTTCCATCTTCAAAGAAATAGTGTCCTCCACTCTCTCTAGCACTACCAATCGTCCTCCCCGAGGTCAATTCCTGAACTCACATTGAGAGGAATAGAAATTAGATTGACACTTGAGATCATGAGTTAACTTGCTTATAGACAACAAATTATAGGATAAGTTAGGAACATGAAGGACATTATGTAATGTAAGAGATGGAGAGATGGAAATTGATCCTATTCCGGCTATGGTTGAAAGAGACCCATCTGCAATTTTGATTTTTTTATCTCTTGCACATGGATTATAGGATGAAAAAAGATTTGAGCAGCCTATCATATGGTCAGTTGCTCCAGAATCAATAATCCACGAGTAGGTTTGACTAGAATTGATGCTAAAGAGAGCTGCAACAAGGTAATTACCTTTTTGGGCTAGAGAACTAGATGGATTTATAGAAAGTTGTGGAGATTGAAAGAGTTTTTGTAGATGTTCTAACTGTTCCTTTGTGAATGGGGCCATTTCTGATTTGACTTGTCCTTGAGAATCTTTGTTTGTTGCTTGAAAGGCTAGGCCATCACTACCAGATTTCTTTTTCCAATTCGGTGGTTTGCCATGAATTTTCCAACATGTCTCCCTTGTGTGCCAGGGTTTCTTGCAGTGATCACACCATGTCCGCTTCTTCTTTTCTCCTTCGAAATCTGGACCTCTTGAGACAAGGGTAGAACTCTCTGTTTCTGGGCTATGATCAAATATAGAATGTTTCAACATAGTCCTCTGTCCAGCTTCCTCTCTACGAACCTCTAAGAAAACTTCACGAATGGATGGTAATGGTTTCCTTCCAAGAATACGTCCCCGTACTTCATCCAAATTTCGATTTAGGCCTGCAAAAAACATGGAGATACAATCATTTTCCTCCCTTTTCCTGTACCTCAAGCTATCAGCAAGACAATCCCATTCGTCATTATAACATTGGTCTAGCTCTTGCCATAATGTCACCATCTCATTGTAGTAGATGGTAACATCTTGGTCTCCTTGTTTGAATTGCCAGAGTTTTATCTTCAATTCGAAAATCGGAGAGGAGTTTTCCAAATTAGAATAAGTCTCCCATACAGCTTCCCATACTTCTCTTGCAGTTGGTAAAATAAATATGGTTTTCCAATCACAGGTTCCATGGAGTTGATTAGCCATGCAGTCACCAACGAGTTTTCAGACCCCCATGCTTTCAAATTTGGATCATTTGTAGCTGGTCGTTTCACCTTTCCGGTCAGGTGTCCAAGTTTTCCTCTGCCGTCAATCGCTAACTTCACAGATTGAGCCCATTCTAGATAATTTTTACTGTTCAATTTGTGAACAGTTAATTGAAGAGAGGAATTCGCAGCAAATGCATAATCAACACTGGTTGTTGATACTAGTGGTGTAGAAGATGTTGTAGTTCCAGAAGAAGCTGAGCTTTTACTATGCCCAGTCATGGCTCTGATACCATGTAGTTTTTTTTTATAAGAAAGAGAAACCTTTTTTTATTTTTTTCACTTTATTGATTGTAGGAGATAGATTACATATATAGGAAAGGTTGAGGAACAAGAGAATGTTTTCAACCTTATCAACTAATTTAACCAACAAAGAGATAAACCATAAAATCTTATCAAATATTTCAAAATAAAATTATCCTAACTAATTTTTTGCAAAGATCTTTTACTGGGACTCAACATTTAAGGTCAGTGTACCAGTGTTAACATGACAAACCATTATGGGTATGATACATGTGTCTGACACGTCTTTAAACATTTGGCGCTTCCTTTTCACCTTTTGCTTAGATCTTGTTGCAATCGAAAGAAGAAAGGAAGAAGAGAAGAGAAATGGAGGGAGGGAGTAATTTTGTGATTGCACCGTGCCGACTGAGAATAAAAAAAGGAGAATGGTGGTGTAGAAAAAGAAAATAGATCCGGGCTTTCTCTTAAATTACTAGTAGGGCTTGAAAAAGGATTTAATAGCTAGGCCCAAATCCTTTTCAATTCTTTCATCTATATATTGAGTTTATATGGATTTATTTCAGTCCTTGATCCGGAAGGCAAAATTATTATGTCTTGGGCCATTTATATCTTGGAAATTTTCCTACCTACATAGTTAAATGAATTTGAGATTAAGATCATAAAAAATATATCAAAATTTTTTTATATAATAAAACTATTTAAAACTAATGCTCATAATTGAAAATAAATTTAATTGATGTACAATTTTTTTAATAAACGAGAACATTAAAAAAATTATATAAGGTATTGAATTTTTTTAGATTATATAAAAATAGAAATATTCGTGTATGCATATCCTACTTTTGGATCCCTTTTAGCCAACTCCATGAGTCTAAAACTTTGAGCATAAGGCAATTCAGATGCCTAGATACTCACCAGTATTGGACACTTGTTATTGAGTCCATGTAACTTAGTTGATAATTATACCCATTTTTGTTTAACCTAAGCAAAAACTTCTATATTTTATCTGTTTTTGCATCTATAATACAGTGATTGGATTTCCTTGAGTGTTTTTAGGAACTTCATTTACATGGAAATTCAATTGGTGATGAAGGAGTCCGCTCTTTGATGTCAGGCTTATCCTCACATAAAGGTTTAGATTTGTTATATCAAATCTCTCTCTCTCTCTCTCTCTCTCTCTTGTTGTCATTGGCTTTTATCCTTACCAGCCTATTGCAGCAGTTCATAACAAGCATATTCTTTCCAGGGAAAATTACTTTATTGGACCTTGGAAACAACTCAATAACTGCAAAAGGTGCTTTTCATGTTGCGGAATATATCAAAAGGAGCAAGAGCTTGCTATGGGTGAATCTTTACATGAATGACATTGGTGATGAGGTATTCAATAAATTAATACACAGTCAAATATACCAAGTTTTTTTTTTAGTAGGCTTTTTATTTCTAGGAGTTAAACCAGTGCCAACTAAACAAAGGACTATGTTTTACTGGATATGTTCTACATCAGAGAAAGATGGAAGGAAGCTCTTACGTTGACCTTCTTGTTTAGAATTTTGATCATAGTGAATTTGATTGACAAACAGTTTTCTGGAAACTTGTAATTGAACTCCTTGGTTGATACAAAAATTTGAAAATTTATCAGGGTGCAGAGAAAATTGCTGGTGCTTTGAAAGAAAACCGGACAGTAACAACCATAGACCTGGTGAGAAGAGAATGCTTCTCTGTAATAAATTCTTATGTTTATCTCAGACATTCAGGCAATGTTTGGAGCATGTCTTTTACAAATCTCTGAAGCAACAAATGGTTTATAATGTCCTAGGGTGGAAATAATATTCGTGCCAAGGGGTTTGGTGTGATAGCTGAAGCCTTAAAAGATAATAAAGTCATTACAAATGTGAGTCCTTTCAACATGATTCTCATCATGATAATCATCTTTAGCTGCCCTTTATGCCTCCCTTTCTATCCTTAATTTGGTATGATGACATAATTCGCCCCCCTCCCCTTTTTCTTTCCCACTCTTTCTTCAGCTGGAACTTGGGTATAATCCCATTGGAGCAGATGGAGCAAAGGCTTTGTCTGAAGTTCTTAAGTTCCATGGAAATGTAAAAACACTTAAGCTTGGTTGGTGTCAGGTAAATTCTCTTACATAAACCTCTATAAAAACCATTTTGAACGATCTTTTCTTTTATGTATAACAAAGTGAAATGGGATCTCTTTTAGATAGGACCAAAAGGTGCGGAGTTCATTGCAGATATGTTGAGATATAATAATACCATATCGATGCTGGACTTGCGAGCAAATGGACTTAGAGATGAAGTCTGTACCTGTAAATAGAACTCCATTTTTTTTTCATTAGACAACCATGGAAATTGAATCTTAATGTCATACACATCATTTGCAGGGTGCAGCCTGCCTGGCTCGCAGCTTGAAAGTGGTTAATGAAGCTTTAACTTCACTTGATTTGGGATTCAATGAGATAAGGGTAAATTTATATTGCCTTATTATCTAGTTTATGACTTTCCTGCATGCTGCATCGTTTGACATGAGGTTTTATGTAGGATGATGGTGCTTTTGCCATCGCTCAAGCACTCAAGGCCAATGAAGATGTCACAGTAACATCTCTCAACCTTGCAAGTAACTTTCTTACAAAATTTGGGCAGGTAATTATTACTTTTAAATCAGTATCCATTTTATCTTCTGCTTCAATTCTAATTCAACAGAACTCTGTGGCTGTTTGACCTTTTTTTTTTTTGGCCAGTGCTATTTTTCATTTTCAGATTCTCGTTCATTTAGCTTCTGTATCTATAAATTCATTGTTTTTCCTTTTATCATGCAGAGTGCATTGACTGATGCAAGAGATCACGTTTATGAGATGAGTGAAAGGGAAGTCAATATTTTCTTCTAGGAGTTCTCTTAATGGAGGAAAATAGTTGTGTAGACGGTCTGTTTTTTGGTTTATTCTTTGGCAGGTATTGATGAGAACTACTTTTGAGTTAAATTTTGGGTTCTAAACACCATCCAGAGGTACATATGGAAAATTTTGACGTTTGACGTAAGTTAGTTTCACCAGTAGCATTTTGCACCCAAACATTTTAGTTAGTTTACTAACTTTACAGCATCCGGTCAATCTGTTTGCATTGTAATTGATGTTGAAAGGTTCTGTAAATTGTGGGTTTTTTTTTTTTTTGCCTGAAATTAAGCATACTTTTACTGTTTGATGGAGGCGTATGACTTTATATGCCAATGTGGCAGACAAAGGTGGGTTGATTTACTGTTGTTGGCCAATGCATGAAGTGAAAATATGGGTGCTGGAATAGATTTCACAATCTTAGATACGATATAAAAACGAAATGAAAATAAAAATAGACACAAATAAAATATACAAAAATAAAAAGTCAAAATTTGGTTAAGTTTTACATTGTCTATATAAATTTTGATACAAAATTTTTGCATTTTATGACAAATATGATTTTATATTTGTTGAATTGTGAGGTTTATGTTGGGAATATCTGATCAGAATCACGAGGTATCCAAGCCCAACTGCCTGTTGGGACTGGGAATTTGCCCCATGAACTGTGATTAAGAATATATTTGAGCCGAGTTGAGACGGTATATTATTAAGTTCGAACTCAAATTGAATTGAAAATTTGAAGTTCGAAACTCTGTTTGAGCTTAGTTTTTTAAACTTGAGTTTGACTCGTTAGTATACTTGAGTTGTAAGAGTTTGTCTTAATAGGTTTGATTTATTAATTTTTAAATATATATTATGAAAATAAAATAGTAAATTAATAATAAAATATTTAAAATATATATTTAAAGAAAGTTTGATAAAGTTTGTGAGCTGTTTGAATTGAGTATTAAAAAGTTTGAACTCGGTTTTATTCGTTACTGGAATAGTTCGAGCTTGAATTTGATTTGAAAATAAATGAGTTAAATTCGAATAATCATAAAATCACATTTTAGTAGTTCACAAGTAACTTAACTTGTTTACGCTTTTAATTGTGACTTCTAATATGGATTTAATGACTTGAACTAGGAAGTTTGAAATGTTTAGTGAATCCAGTGATGAATTTGAGTTTTTGACTCCTCGGACGCCTTTTCTTAAGCAGCAGTGTTGTCTACACATAAAGCTTCATTAGTTTTTAACTGGCTGTTGCTATCGTAATTGCAGTGTCCTCAATCCTTCGCCGATTGCCGACAAAAGTAGAATTTGCGGTGGCTTAATACAAAGCAAAAAGCCCAGGTTGTGGAGGCGGGGGGGACTTAGGTCAAAGATAGGAGTGCATATCATGTCGATTGCTGCTATAAAATGCAACACGTGTACTAATGTGGGTATAGTACGTGCGGATTTTGAGAAGATCATGCAGCTCAAAATTAGTAGGCAGCCACGCACCCACGCGGGTTTTTTTTGGTCATAATCTCTCTCCTCTAATTAAGGATGCCCCGCGGGCCGGTCACCTCCCTTTCTCTTCCCTGTGTTTTGCGTGCCAAGCTTGTCCCCCCCTACTGATCTGTCTTTAGTAATTTTTCTTCCCCCTTCACCACCTCAACTTAAACCGACTCATGAGTCGATACTTGTGCACGGAGAAAGTAATAAATGTAGGAAAAATTTAAACAAATAAAAAAACATGATCTCATGTTTAATCTATTAATACGAAAGTATACTTGAATCCTTTCGAATTTATTGATTTAGCAATTTTTCACATTTATATGAGAAAATCTATAGCTTATTCACTGATGAGATATAAAATGAAAATTACTTTAAGTTTAGATTAAAAATCATAACTTATTTATGTTTGTAATATATTTTTATTTTATTCTAACTTTTCATAAAAATAAAATAAAATAAAATATTAAATCTTTACATATTACAAAATTTATGCTAAATAAAATGCTCTAAAATGTAATAATTCAAATATTATATGATCATTTTTAAATTAACTAAAACATCAAATAATTTGTAATATATAATTAATGTGTAAGCACATTAAAAAAATTTCTCAGCACTAAATGAATGGAAACGTACGTATCTACTTGTTTAAAGTTTTCGCCTCTCCAGCATAAAATAAAGTTTTCACAAGCTATCAACTAAATCCATGATTAAAGTTTTGTCTTCTTCGGTGTGAATGATTCATGACCATCGAATAAGTTCATCTTCCACTTTCCTTACTTCACAACAATTATCTAAATCCATGGTTTAAAGATGGATCTCCACTGTTTGCGCACATCGCAAACAACGGTTAATTTCACTGACTGAGTTTTTATTTAAGCGAGCAAGCATGTGACAGTGATTGACAATCTTGAAGAACGTTCTATGCTACTTGAAGTCTTCAAATATCAAATCCTCACAATCAAATGCAAAAGTTAAGCAAACGTTTGGTATCGTTTCCTGTTTTCTGTTTTATGTTTTCTGTTTTTGAAAACTTTGTTTTTGTTTTGTTTTGTTTTGTTTTCAATTTCTAAAAGTAAAAAACATGTTTGTTTAATACTATTACGTTTTGAAAGCAAATATTTAAATTGATTCAGATATAAAAATTTAATTCACAAATAAAATTTAAAAAATTAAATAAAAAATGATATATTTATTAAATAATAATCTGTAGATAATATTAAATAATATTATTTTATATTATTTAATACTAATATTAAATATTTTCATTTAATCATATAAAAATTTAATATAATTTAAATAATATTATAATTAAATATAATATTAAATAAAATAATATTATTTAATTTAATTGTAATAATCATAAATTATATTTAATAATAATTTTTTATTTAATTGTAATAATATTACATTATTAAATAAAATATCAAACTAATTAATTTATAATAAATTATATAGTTATTAAAATATATTATATTGAATATAAATAATATTATTTAATGTTAAGTATTTACTTATTTAATAATATTAAATTATTTAATAGTAGTAGTGATATATTTTAAATTTAAGATAGAGTATAATATTAAATAATAATATTGTTTAGTAAATAAAAATTAATTATATTAGATAATAATATTAATTATTAACATATCAAAATTAAAATAAATGATATTATTTAAAATATATAATATATTCAATAAATTATTATAAAAATTTAAATTAAATAATATTATAATATTATAGTTCAATGTAATTTATATTTAATTGCTTTTTACGTTTTCAACTGTTTATATTAAAATAAATATATTAATTTTAAAATATTAATTAATTAAATATTTTATATTAAAATTTAATATTATTTTATTAAAAAATTATTTAATTTTATTTATATTTTTATTGTAAAAAATATTAATATTATATTAATATATAAACTCTGTTTACTTACTTATAAACAGTAACATAAATGAAAATATGTTTCCAAAAACAATGAAAACAAGAAATTCTTGTTTCCAACAATTTTGGAAATTCTTGTTTTCGTTTTCATTTTTTGAAAACGGAAACATGTTGTCAAACATGTTTTCTGTTTCTGTTTCCAAAAAAACTGAAAACAAAATAGAAAACAGGAAACAAAAACGATACCAAACAGATCCTAAGCAATCGTTTGGTATCGTTTTTGTTTCTTGTTTTCTGTTTTTGTTTTCAGTTTTTTTGGAAACAGAAATAAAAAAAATATTTGGTAACATGTTTTTGTTTTCAAAAAACGAAAACAAAAACAAAGAATTTCCAAAATTGTTGGAAAGAAGAATTTCTTATTTCCATTGTTTTTGGAAACATATTTTCATTTCTGTTACTGGTCATAAGTAAGTGAACAAAGTTTATATATTAATATAATATTAATATTTTTATAATAAAAATATAAATAAAATTAATTAATTGTTTAAATAAAATAATATTAAATTTTAATATAAAATATTAATTAATTAATATTTTAAAATTAATATATTTATTTTAATATAAAAAAAGTTGAAAATGTAAAAAGCAATTAAATATAAATTACATTGAACTATAATATTATTTAATTTAAAATTTTATAATAATTTATTGAATATATTATATATTTTAAATAATATCATTTATTATAATTTTGATATGTTAATAATTAATATTATTATCTAATATAATTAATTTTTATTTTACAAAACAATATTATTATTTAATATTTTATTCTATCTTAAATTTAAAATATATCACTACTACTATTAAATAATTTAATATTATTAAATAAGTAAATACTTAACATTAAATAATATTATTTATATTAAATATCATATATTTTAATAACTATATAATTTTTTATAAATTAATTAGTTAAATATTTATTTAATAATGTAATGTTATTATTACAATTAAATAAAAAATTATTATTAACTATAATTTTATGATTATTGCAATTAACTTAAATAATATTATTTTATTTAATATTATATTTAATTATAATATTATTTAAATTATATTAAATTTTTATATGATTAAATGAAAATATATAATATTAGTATTAAATAATATAAAATAATATTATTTAATATTATCTACATATTATTATTTAATAAATATAATATTTTTTAATTTATTTTTTAAAATTTTATTTTGTGAATTGAATTATTATATCTACATCAGTTTAAATATTTGTTTTCAAAACGTAACAGTATTAAACAAACATGTTTTTTGTTTTCAGAAATTGAAAACAAAACAAAACAAAAACAGAATTTTCAAAAACAGAAAACATAAAACATAAAACAGGAAACGATACCAAACGACCCCTAAATTAAAGGGCGGATTTCTTAACTAAGCGAACGCCTAACGGAAAAGGATAGCGAGCTAAGAGGCACAAGAAATATATTTGAAGAGGATAATTGACGTATTCAATGCATTTGACGAATCTAAAGAAGTTATGTCATATTTGGTACATAGAATGATAGATAGGATAAGATGATAATCATCCTATCTTATGTTTGGTGCACACATTAAGAGAAGATTGGATTGTAATTTGTAAGGAGGATTAGTCATTCTCCTAATATAGGATGATTCAACCCTCTCTAAAAAGTAATGATTATTTCTAATCCCATGAGATTAGAAATAAATGTTCATATGTTATTTATTTCATCCTTAAAATTTATATTTAAAAATTAACTCAAACATTTAATAAAATAATAAGGATATTTGTTTAATTAATTAATTAATCCAAAATTTTTCCTTCTTTTCATTTTTTTACTTCTTCTTTTTTTCTTGTTTTATTCAAGAAAAACTATAATTTTGATAAAATAATATTTTTTGAACAAAGTTTTTTAAAATTATTTTTTGGAAATAATTAAAAATTTTAAATCATTTTTTAGAAAATAAATTCTCAAACATAAAAATTATTATAAAATATATTTTTAACTAGTTTTTTCTTTCATTTAAATTTTTATTTTTTTTCTTTTTTACTATTAAAAAAAGAAATAAAAATAACAATTAACCATAAAATTATTAGAAATTATATATTTTTAATTAATAAAATTTAAATTATTAAATCTAACTTGTATTTTCTTCTTTTTTTTTGTTTTCTATATTTTCTTCTAATTGACCAAGAAAAATAAAGAAGATAAAAAAACCATAAAAATAAATAAAAATATTTAAGAATTATCTTTTGAAAAGTTTAAATGCAATTAAAAAAATAAACTTATTTCCTAGAAAAACTCACTTTTCTAAAAATAGATATACTTAATTTACAATCAAAAAAATTATTTTAAATTTAAATCATATAAAAGAAATAAAAACAAAAAAGAAAGAAAAGGAAAAAAAGAAAAAGTACAAAGATATTTTTATAAAAATTCATTTTTTAACAAAAAAGTTTTTTTAAAAACTTAATATAATTTTTAAAGGTAATTTTTTATTAAAAAAATCAACTAATAAATTTGACTATTATTTATTATATTATAAATAATATTTAAATTTTTAATTTTTTATTTATAATTATAAAAAAAATTATATAAATTTAAATTATTCTACTTTAAAAAAGAGTACTAAAAAAAAAATTTATACTAGTTTTAATTTTACACATAGCAAATACGGTGAAAGACATAAAAAACCATCATATCCTATTATAAATCTTTGTACACACCAAACATAAGATATGATATAATCTAATCTTATCTTATTCAGAATATTATATTATCCTATCCTCATCCTATACACCAAACATGGCCTTAGCGATAGAATTTGAGATATTCTACGAGGTGCACAAGTAAGAATGTTTGCCAAATCTCAAAGGCAACTAGTGCATTAAGGTAGCCAAGCTTGAATGAGGGGCTTGATCAACTACTCCTTTTTTATACTACTTAGGCGAGGCTAAGGTACGCAACAATAATATGGTAATGATTACCACTTGAGGGCGACACCCTGAGATGTGGGAGATATCTTACGTAAAATGTCAAATTCCAAAAAGAATCTGAGTCTCAAAATACTACATTCCCCTACCTAAGAAACCCCATTGGCATGTGCCAAGCCTAAATGCTTGGAGTCGTCTATTGGACATGATAAAACAATTTCCCAAGCTTGCAAAACTTGAAGTCATCCATTAGATGTGAGAAAACTCTTTTACACTTGACATTATCCTTAAAAAAAAATTAAAGCATGTCCCCAAAATTTAAGTTTGGAAATTATTCATTGGATGTGACAAAACTTATTCCAAGTTCCCACACTTAATGCCATCCTTTCTACATGAGAAAACTTATCCCTAAACTATCTAATTTTGGATGCCATCCCATTGACGTGATAAAATTTATTCTAAGCTTTTGTGCTTAATGCTCTCCCATGGATGTGAAAAAATTTATTCCAAACTCCAGCGCTTGAGGCCATCCCATAAACATGGCAAAATTTATTCCAAACTCTTATGCTTAAAGCTATCCCACGGACATGAAAACATTTCTTCCAAGCTCTCACACTTGGGCTTTGCTTGGTAGGAGTGATGGAAAGGGATAAAACTTGCTAATCTCATGGTTAAGCTATAAA
Source organism: Heritiera littoralis (assembly GCA_031772115.1). Taxonomy (NCBI): domain Eukaryota; kingdom Viridiplantae; phylum Streptophyta; class Magnoliopsida; order Malvales; family Malvaceae; genus Heritiera; species Heritiera littoralis. The sequence continues at coordinate 1,868,400 of JAPDPK010000055.1, forward strand.
ATAGGAAAGTGGTTATGAAAACTAACTATTAGATTATCAAATTTTCCATCCTCACTCCTTTGCATCCTTCTTACCAATCAAAGCTTTAAAGTTGTTCCACGTATATGATAAAATCCATTCCAAGTTCCAAAGCTTGATGTCATTGCATCGACAAGAGAAAAACCATTCCCAAATCATTCTAATTTTAAAAGTCGTCTTACGGAAGTGATAAAATTCATTCTAAGCTTCAAAGCTTGCAAGCTATCCCGAGAAAACTCATTCCAAGTTCTAAAAGTTGAAGCCATCCATTGGATGTGAAAAGACTTATTCCAAGCTTCAAAGCTTAAAGTCGTCCCTTAGATGTGAGAAAAATATCCACAAAGTTCCTTTAAGATTAGAAAACTGTGGCTAAGCCACATTAAGATAATGCCAAAGCATTACCTTATAGAGGCGGATAAGGGAGTAGTCTTAAGGCAAGGAATCAAATATATGAAGCAATATGTACAATACTCATCCATAATCAAAACTGGAAAGTTGAAAAAGTTAAGAACTTTCTTAAAGCCAACGCCTAAGGTTGTGATGTCTTAAGTCTCACAACCAAAGTGATCGAGGCTCAATGCAAGAAGCACAATGATTCAGAGTCCATAAAGAGAAGAAAGACTCATTGAACAATGCCTTAAAGCCGCAAGCATACTATAAGCATGGACAAAAATGAGTAAGTCATAAACGAGATCATTCAAGAAATGTGACGTATGTAAAGAAAAACAAGAAACTAGCTTTATAAAAAAAATTCATTGAAAGTATTATATATGAGCATGGATGAAGAAAAGCAAAGTCTGTTGAAATCACACCAAGGGTTCAACACATACAAAAGAAATGTAAGAGATAAGCTTTATTGAAATCTTTATTCCATGCAAAAGTTATAAGTCACAAACCATCCACAAAAGATGAAATGAAGCAAAAGCATGATTAGAAGTAAAGTATCCAAATACCAATGCATAGAAGCACTTGGATTAATAACCATCCCATAGTCATATCATTTCAAAAAGGCCCAAAAAACAATGGCAAAATGAATCATAAACCTGAAAAGGAAAGGAACATCAAGCACTATCCACTTTTTGCAGTAGCTGTATCATCCAATTCACCTATCAACACGTCTTCAAGATAGCGAACCATCTCAATGATTTCACCATTATCGTCTTGGTAAATAGGTGCATTGAGTTGTTGGGTACTAGGATGAGAAAGTGAAGGGGAGTGTTAAGTTGAGCCTCGCAATCCTAAACAACTTGGAGAAGTGTGTAAGAAAGCTCACATCAAGATAGTCTAACTGAATACAATCCAAGAGGTATAAGAAGCCCACTTCCATGGCTCCAAGGGTAGTGGTAGAAACATCAGAGGTAAAGGCCGTGAAAGCCTTGTACTCGTTGATGGCGTCCTAGTGTGAACTTTTCAAGATTGAATGCAAACACTCCACCTCCTCTTGGGTTTTCTTTATAGTCGTCACTATTTCATGTTTCTTTTTTCACACGTTGTAATTGCTCTTCTTAAGTTTGGAAAAAGGGGCGAGAGAATCACCAAGTTCCTTTTCTAAAAGTCCACTTATTTAGACAGCTTACAAGACTCCTTCATTAGGCAGGAATTATCAAAATTCAAGTGGTCACACTTTTTAGCTACGAAAAGAGTATTGAACAAATTATACAAAAAGAAACAAGGCAAAATGTTTGATTAATTAACAAGAGTGCAAAATGAGGAAAGATAACGATCAAGTAATAAGTACACATACTCTGCACTGTTTATGATGAGTGTTCACTGATAGCACTACAGTGATCTAGTGATTATGATATGAGCTATAGACAAGAGATTGGTTGGTGCAACCTCACACTTTTCCATATATGCTTGACATGTTTACTGAGATGAGGTTTTATTATACTTTTACAAGCTATGATTTATATGATTTATAAGTTCATATACGACTATATCATTTTTGATGATTGCATAGTGGACTTTAAATGTTATTATTGTGTACCATGATTCATTGATTACATGCTTAATGATTTTCGATACTATTTATAACATATGATTTCTAAAGAACTGTATAATGTTCTTTATTGTGGTTTTCGCTTGCAGGGTTTTATAAAGGTATCATTAACTTTGTTTTGATTTTACTGCTTATGATTTTCCTTACTGAGCCTCCTAAGCTCACCTCCTTCCTTTTCTCACTAATTAGCTTTTGATAGTCCAAAGTGGACTACAGTTGGGTCAATACTCAAAGATGCTTGGTAGTTAGTGTAAGGTATTGTGAGATTCATATTTTCTAGTACCTTTATATACTAATAAGGAAGCTAGCAAAATAAGATATAATCATGATTGTTCACATGCCTTATGCCTTGTAGGTATAAAGGAGAACTGGACTGTGAGCATCACTGACTTCTACTGTTCCGATGAAGACGAAACTTGATAGTACGAACATTTAGAGCTAAATATGGAGATGGTAAGAATCTACATCTCAAACTCATCTATTTATACATGTTTTGAAAAGTATGTAACAATTTCGAAAATGACGGTTAAGTCTATAGGCCAGGAAAACTTTCGTGAATAATAGTCAAATTAAGTTGACTTTTGACCAACTAACAATCCTATATGAATCCTTGTTGAAGAAGTCTTACGCTAGTTTAATTGATTGACTGAATCACACAAAATTGTCAAAAATTACGCAATTGGATGATTAGGGCTATTTTGGTAAATTTGCCATTTTGATAGTCAAACCCTATCAAAGGCCTAACTAATGATTGAAATGATTAAATAGATATATTTTATGAGTGAATAAAATATTTTAGAGGTTAGACTGAATGTTCAAATAGGAATTTAAATTGTGAAGGGCAAAATGGGGACTTTTGAAAAGTATAAGGGCATTTGGTAATTTGTCACCCAAGATATTATTTTAAATAGATTTTTCTAGACTTCTTCCTCTCATTGCTGGCCATCATCTTCCACCATTTCCTTCTCACACTAAAAGCTCGGTTAAGAGAGAGAAAATCATTGAAACCTTAGCAAAAACACTGTAAAACTGAAAACTGTCTTGAGCAAAATTGTTCAGCTCTCATAGCTCTACAACATACTACCAAAATCAAGCCTTGAAGCAGCCATTTACATAGTGTTTGGGCTCCATCAAGATTCGGCCAAGGAGGAAAGGTGAGAGAAAGCTTAAGTTTTTATGATTTAATAGCTCTAAGCTAGGTGTTTAAGCATATATTTAAGCTTGAATTGAATTAAAACCATGAGAATCAATCCCCTACGATTTCAACCAACATGGTGCATGCATGGATGTGATGCTGTTCAATGCAAAAATGATGTAAAATCAGTGTAGAGAGTGAGTAGAACGTGTATACAGCCTTAAATCGTTGAAATGAGACAAGTGGCCAATGATGGTGAATTCAACCAAGTAAAGAGCATGGTGAAATCATGCTCAATTCAATGCAATTTAGTTCCTAGGATACTGTATAAATTAATATAAGACTGTTGGTGAAGTCAGAATTGAAAAAAGAGGTGTTTTTTATAATAGTTGCGGTGTAAACACTTAGATCGGATTTACAGCTACAGTAGGTAATGTTTAAGGAGTTAAATACTTTTTATAATTGAAATGTGAAGCATTGATTTTGTCGTGTGGTGTTTTGTAGCTCGGAAGTGTGGAGTATACACTGGTGCTATCGGGCAGTACTGTGAAATCTGAGTGGTAAGGGATATATGTAAGAGGCATAAGGATACTATATTGCATTAAAATGATGAAAATGGACTTTTATGAGATTGAATATTGTGATTGGATTAAAATTGAGACTCTGGAATTGTGGTTATTAAACTGTGTTTTCGTGCAGGAAGGTTAGGATAGTACCATTATGCTATTGAAACTCCTAAATCAAACGTAAAACCCTCAAATTGCCATTTGACACTATTTTTACAAAAGGGAATAATATGAAGGTGTGATTAGGTTAAGGTTCCATGTAGACCTATAAGTGTGCACATATTTGTAACTCAGTTACCGAAGGGATTTTTAATGATTTTTTTTGTTCTTCGAAGCACACATAAGTTTTAGTGTGATTCTTATACATAAATATTTTAAACATTGTTTGATGAACCAAGAATATTTGGTGAACTTTTATACTTCAATTGCAATTGTTACTGCTTTTAAAGATTTATGAATTGACTAAAGATATGATGTATTGAATTGATATTCGTAAACGACTTCGATTTGTTTATGAACTGTTTTGAGATTGTTAGCTTCATAGTAGACTTCAGGTATATCATGCTATTCTCTGTGTGTGTGTGTGTGTGTGTGTGTGTGTGTGTGTGTGTGTACTGTTGCTGGCTGATCCTAGTCACGTCTTCAGCACCCACAACTGATACTGTTGCTGGTTGATCTGTGTGTGTGTATGTGCATGTGTACTTTGTGGCCCTTTTTGACTATGGCCATATGTCTCACGATTAGTCCCTTTTGGGATATTTATATTGCATGATTCTATCGGGTGTTCCTGTCTCCACTATACTATTTACTGTACTGATTTTTAAGTGTTTATTTAACATGTTTTATTGGACTGATTTTCGTACTATTTATGGAAATGCTTGCTGTAACATTTACGGAGTGTTTTGAACTGTTTTATCAAAGTGATTGTTGTACTATTTATTGAAAATTGTTTACTATACAATTTTTTGAGTGTCTACTGATTGCTTGACCGAATAATTTTCCAATAAGTTCCTTATAGTCGGAATCAGAGACTAAGACAAGCGAGGTACTTTAAAGCATCATTTTATACTCAGCATGGTTATCTAACCGATTATAGTATCTTTTTCGATAGTGTGCCCAAATACTGTATTGTTAATGATTTTGAGTGTAAAAGCATGTTTTAAAATACACACATATAGATATGCATAGTATCAGCTCTTTTATGTTTATTTCTTACTGGGTGTAAGCTCACCCCTTATTTTCTTCTTAGATTACCTACAGTAGTTTTTGTCTTTGCACAGGAGGATTTTTTACTACAGTATCCCTCAAGTGGTTACTTGAGCACCATGGAGGTATATTGTTTTACACTTATATGTTTAGACTATCTTAGTACAGTACTATTTTGTGTAAATTATTATGTGTGGGATGTAAATTGAACTGTAGTATACTGAATGTAAATTTGAGGTTGTTCATATATATATAATATATATATATGTATACATATGAAATTGAAGTAGAAATTTTATGGTTCATATCTTAAAGAATGAATCGGAGGAATAAATACATAATATAAATAGTTGACAAATGATAGATCTGAGTGAGGAAACAACATAGAACACATCCAACTATTATTAAAGGAAAATGTTCTAATTTTTGGTAATCGAATCATGACAGGTGTCGATAGTGGCATTTTATTTTGTTTGTGTATATATATGTATATATAAACAGATTATGCAGTCTTGCACAGTGTAGTAGTTGTATATACGTTGACCCTGTGAGATGTATGATGATGTTTTAGTTTCATTAGCTACAATATGCCTTATGGTACCTATATCGATGAGATTTGTAATTATGCCAATATGGAATAGCGACTTAGTTGTATGTAATAATGGTAGTATGTTGGAGATGTCTATTGACAATAATTATGAAATTTCTTAGTTGCTTTTGTGGTGAATGTATTGTGGTTGGAGTTGCCATATTGTTTGTGTTTATCTCGCAGAAGGGTTAGGTTAGTTATAAGTCGTTATGTTGCCGGATTTTCTAAGAAATTTATGACCTAGAGGTAAAATATTTATAACCAATATTGATGAATCCAAATTATAATTGCTCATTAAAGTAAGCTTGAATCGATGCCTATATTGTACACACTCAAACGTTTTATTAAAGGACTCAATTAAAAGAAAAAGATTTCAAAATTTTTTATATAACACTTTCAAAATTTCCAAATTTCGGGTCATGACATAATATTACTTTAAAATTTTAAAAATATTAATAAATTAATTAATAAATACACAAATTTTTTTAATATTTTATTAGTTATCGTAATGTCATTTGAAAAAAAAAAGATTTTCCCAAAAAAAGACCAAACAACAGAAAATATTTTTTATTAATTATCTGAACAACACAAAATCTTATTTAAAAAAATGTGAACATTTTTCAAAAATGATTTTTTTTGAAAGTTATTTTTAGTAAATCAAATGTAGTCTAATTTTCAGGACCATCTTATAATGTATCGAAGACAGGATATAGTATACATTTTCCTTCTCATTTTGATTAAAAGGTCTTAATTCGGAATCAAACGAATATAATTGCTCAATTCCCTTCAGTTCAACTAAATTTTTAAGTTTTTTTTTTTGTTTAATCTAAAATTGAGCAGCAACTATAAGTACCCAAACGTGTTTTTCGTGTGCTTCTATTCCATGGAGAATAATAAAGAATACTGTGACCGCCAGCCCACAATGTTCGCCGACACACTGCAGTGCTTAAATACGTGTGTTTAGACTTATTGCCTGAAGGATATATTCTATATCCGTAAATATATGATCGTTTAAGATTCTCTAAGCCTATGTTTGGATTGAGGGTGGGGAAGAGAAAGGAAAGGAAAGGAAAGTAAAACAAAGGAAGGTTGTAAACCTTTCCTTTGTTTGGGAAGATTTTTTAGCAAGGGAAAGGAAAGAGAGGGGGAGTGAGCACCCCTTGCTTTCCCTTGAGTTACTCAGTTTTTTTAAAACCCCAATTTGGGGTAAAGGGGAAGGAAAGGAAACTTGAAAAAAATTTTAACATATAGAATATCAAATTTAACCTTATTATCTTATAAAATTTAAAACAAAAAGGGTTATAATTGGAAAAAAAGCATTACAATAAATCATTTCCTTTCCTTTCCATTGTTTAACCAAACAAGGATTGTTAGGATTACTTTCCTTTCCTTTCCTTTATTAATTTTGGCTATCCAAACAAGGGGTACATGTACCCTTTCCTTTCCTTTCCTTTCCTTTAGTTTGCATTCCTTTCCTTTCCATTCCTTTCCTTTACTAATGTTTATCCAAACATAGTGTAAAGGAAATTCAATCCTTCGGAATTCATCTACAGTGTCATTTATTCCTTTTTTTTTATATCATTCCTCCAACACTATTAAAACAAAAAACGCAATTACAAGATATATATGGATTTTTTTTGAAAAACACGTAAGTATCAATTAATTTTATATCTACTTAAGTCAAAAAGAATAATAAATACTATCTTCTTTACTTCTTTCACGTTCTTAAAGTTTTTCTAATCCTTAAAATTTCTCAATTTTTTTAAAAAAATCTTAAAATAATTTTAAATAGTAACTATTTAACCAAAAATATTTAAAAACATAATTTTAATATTATTTATTTGGAAAACTAAATAAAATATTTATTGATATATATTAATATTATAAACGAAATATTTTTAATTTTAATTTATTTAAAAAAATAGCAAGAAGAAAACTGAATAAGTATTTTGGCCAAAAAAAAAAATGAATAAGTATAAAAATAAGCTATCAATATCATGTATATGATTTAGATATTTAAAATTGTTTTTTTCTAAATAAATAAAATTCATGTATAAGACATCTAAATTTTTAAATATACATATGTTACAGGCATACTTAAATAGATAACATTAGTTCGTGCATTGCACAAACTATTTTGCTTTCAGATATAGATATAAATATTTTTATGTTATAACCATTCTTTTATATATATATATATATTATGTATATAAAATGCATATATAAAATAATAATAATTATTTACTTCAGTAATAAAAATATACCTCAAAATGTTACTCTAGCATTGAAAATTGTTAAAATATAATTTAAATTTCTATTTTTACATTTTTTTGATGTGCTCAATATTATTATTTATAATATGTTTTTTTACATTTTTATTCTTTGTAATATTTGTTTATCTTATGTTTTGAATATTATATTTTTTAATTAAATATTTAATTTTTTTATGATTGGATATCTTGATTATATTTTATATATATATGTATTTTATATATACTTTAAACAAATAAATTAAATAATATTATTTTATATATTTACAAATTTAAATAGTTAAAGCTAATTTGTGTATCGTACCAGTAAAAGCTAGTTACGATTATATAGAAATATTGGCTACAGTTATTAAAAGCACCTCCAATCTAATATTTATAATAATTTTAATATTTTAGATATCACAAAAAACAGACTTAAATAGCACAGTAAATATAGTTTATAAATAACATTTAACAATAAAAATTACTACTTAAATCTTTATAAATTTACATTTCAAAAAATTATTGTAAATAGATTACATTTATGTCTCTAAAAATAGTCTTTATTTAAATTTATTTTCTCTTGTTTTTAAAATGGGCTACGGTTAATGAATCCAAGAGTAGTCTAATATTTTTAACTATGATTTTTCAAATTTTAATCACGTTTTAGAATTTCAAACATCGTGGATTTGAAATTTTATTTATGCACATTTTTTTCTTCAAATGTAGTCATTTGTATATCAATATTTTGTCTTCCAAAGTTAAAGATTACTGCAACATTATTTACTAATATAAACATTTTTCTATTTTAATAAATCCAATCCTTTGGAATTCATCTTCAGTATCTATTGATTCATTTTCTTTATATCATTCCTCTTACACTTTTAATAAAAAAAGCACAAAAATTATGATTATATAGAAATACTGACTATGGTGTATTAAAAGCACGTGTAATCTAATAGTTTTATTTATGATTTTTAAATTTTAAAATTTTAGATATCACAAAAAAAAACCTTTATAAAGCAAAAAAGTACAGTTTACAAAAACATAATTCTTAACAATAAAAATTACTACTTAAATCTTTGTAAATTTACATTTCAAAAAATTATTGTAAAAAAACTACGTTTATGTCTCTAAAAGTAGTCTTTATTTAATTTCATTTTCTCACATTTTTTAAATAGACCATGGTTAATGAAATAGAGAGTAGTCCAATATTTTTAATTATGATTTTTAAAACTTTAATCACGTGTTAGAATTTCAAACATCATAGCTTTTAAGTTTTATTTATGTACATGTTTTTTTTCGAATGTAGTCTTTTGTATATCAATATTTTATCTTCTAAAGTTAAAAATTGTTGCAGCATCATTTACTAATATAGATATTTTACTATTTTAATAAATTAAACTACAACTTTTTTATTTATTAATAGATTACCATTTAGGTTCTAAAACGCAATCATTTGTGTATGATGCTTTATCATCCAGGATTTATGTACCTGCAAATTGGAAAGGTCAATTTACAAATGTAGTGTTTAGGCAAGTATGCTGCAATACTTAAAGTTCAAAGATACATACATAATTTATCACTTTACTTTGCATTTTTTCTCTTTCTATATCTTTCTCCAACAATTTAAGACTACGTACCTTTTAATAAACATAGTGCTTGTTTGTTATTTGATTACTTTAACTATTGTTTTCAATTAAACCGTAGTCTTTATTCCATGAAATTTGAATATTTAAATATTTTTTTCAAGTTGAAACTCATTCACTCTCATCTTTTTTTTTTCATATTCTTTCTCTTTTTCTCAATTTCCTTTCCCCATTGAGCTTACCTTATCTAGTATCATAAAAACCTTCCTTTTTTCTCGACTTGCTTTCCCCCCTTGAGCTCGAAGCACCTTTTTTTTTCTTAAAACTTAAAAAAAATCCAATTCCAACTAAAGAAGTTCTCTTACTTGATTTGGTTACTACAGAAAGAGATTTGGTATAAAAAAATAATCGTTTTGCTTGAATACCCCTTTTCTCATTTCTAAGGTTTATCCTTTTCCTTTGTAATTTATTTTTGTTAGGTTTTTCATATTATATATAATTTAGTTTGTCACTTGTTTTTGTAGATTTAGAGGAAAAAGATGTTTGTTTACTCCCTTATCTAGTTCCTATAAAGAATGTTCAGTTCCTGTATTGTGTTTTATTTTTTATGAGAAATTGAAACGTTAAAGTATGATAATATGTTAAAGTATGATAATCTATTTATCTCATCTTAATGCTTTTTAATAATTTTTTTATAGGTTATAGGTTTCTATACAATGTGTCACATCTGGATTTGTGACTATGCAGCATAACTTGCGAATGGTCAAAGAGCATGTACACAATTTCAATATAGTTATAGTGACCTGTAGTCTATGCATCAAGGCTCGAGGAAATGAGATACCTAAGATACCCTCCTGACTAATAACTTGTACAGTCTTGACCCACAAGTGTGGATTCATCCAGTAGATGTCAACGTCTAATCATGGCATCATGCATATATGATTCATTACTCTATTCATGCATACACAAGCATATAGTTACGACATGAGCCTAGCTTATATTTATTTAAGCTGCTTACTTAGCTGTGAAGTGCTCACCCCTTAATTTCACTCTTTGCAGACTACCTGAGTTAGGCTTCAGCTTTAGAGTATATATGTAGGCTCTTAGGGATTGTGCCTAGTCATTGTACTTGTCAATGCTCTCCAAGCTTTGCTTTTGTACTTTTGAGGTATATGAATTGTATATCATTTTATTATTTGTGCAGACTTTATGTTAAGGCCCAGCCTGTTTCAGTAGGCCGTCGGCTGGCATCTTCTAGGCACTCCGGCCCCATATTTACCTTGACTCAACCGTATTGTCCGCTTTGGGGTGCACCCATTTGCCACCGCCCCTCACAGCTTTATCGGAGAATAACACCGCAATTGGCGTCCGCATGTCTCGAACCCTTGACCTCTTTGCAAGTGTTGAGACATGCTAACCATTAGGCCTAGCATGTCTCAACACTTGCAAAGAGGTCAAGGGTTTGAGACATGCAGACGCGAATTGGGGTGTTATTCTCCGATAAAACCGTGAGGGGCGGTGGCCAATGGGTGCACCCCAAAGCGGACAATACGGTTGAGTCAAGGTAAACCTAGGGCTGGAGTGCCTAGGGATGCCATCCTACGGCCTACTAAAACGAGCTGGGCCTTGACAATAAAACGCGCATTTTATTGTCAAGGCCAACCTGTATCACCAGGTCATCAGCTGGCATCCTCTAGGCCCTTCGGCTCCAAGTTTACCTTGACTCAACCGTACTGTCCTCTTTGGAAGCCCCACAAGCGCCTCACGGTTTTATCGAGGAATAACACCCTAATCCACGTTCGCATGTCTCGAACCCTTGACCTCTTGCAAGTGTTGAGACATGCTAATCATTAGGCCTAGGTCAATGGTTAGCATGTCTCAACACTAGCAAGAGGTCAAGGGTTCGAGACATGCGGATGCGAATTGGGGTGTTATTCCCTGATAAAACCGTGAAGGCCTGTGGGGCTTCCAAAGCGGACAGTACAGTTGAGTCGAGGTAAACCTAAGGCCGAAGGGCCTAGGGGATGCTAGCTGCTGGCCTGGTGATACGGGTTGGGCCTTGACAATAAAATGCGGGTTTTATTGTATGGCCCCAGTTCACTAAGTAGGGTCACCTTACTCACCTGTACTGTCCGCTTTGGGTCCAGATCACTAAGCAAGACCCTCATTATTTTCTTTCTCGTCCGGAGCGACTTGAACCCTTGACTTCCTCAAGTGTGAAGTCACTTCGCATCCACATGTCTCGAACCCTTAACCTCTTGCAAGTGTTGAGACATGCTAACCATTAGGCCTAGGTCAATGGTTAGCATGTCTCAACACTTGCAAGAGGTCAAGGGTTCGAGACATGCGGATGCGAATTGGGGTGTTATTCCCTGATAAAATCGTGAAGGCCTGTGGGGCTTCCAAAGCGGACAGTACAGTTGAGTTGAGGTAAACCTGAGGCCGAAGGACCTAGGGGATGCTAGCTGACGGCCTGGTGATACGGGCTGAGCCTTGACAATAAAATGCAGGTTTTATTGTATGGCCCCAGTTCACTAAGTAGGGTCACCTTACTCACCCGTACTGTCCGCTTTGGGTCCAGATCACTAAGCAAGACCCTCATTGTTTTCTTTCTCGTCCGGAACGACTTGAACCCTTGACTTCCTCAAGTGTCAAGTCACTCCTAACCAATTGTCCGACAATTGGTTAGGAGTGACTTGACACTTGAGGAAGTCAAGGGTTGAAGTCGCTCCGGACGCCAAAGAAAACCGCAAGGGTCTTGCTTAGTGATCTGGACCCAAAGTGGACAATACGGGTGAGTAAGGTGACCCTGTTTAGTGAACTGGGGCCTTACACTTTAATTTCACAGTATTGGGTACTAAAGTGTAATGGGATGTAACCTAGAATCACTTTAGATTATTGTATACATTCGTATGATTATCGAGTGTGATCCGATATAGGATTAATTTTTGATGTATGTGTAACTTGTGGAATGCGAAAATGTCCTTGTGATGAACCCTAGAAATATGTATAATGTATGATGGTTATGAATTGTTGATTGTGGAATTGTTTGCATTGTGGATGATAAATGTATTTACATTGTAGGTGATTTATGGGGAAAAGTGATTAAATAGAAGAGGGAGATTTTTCACCTGTTTCTTTTGATAAATTAATATTGAATTAAAATGACTAAAATACACCTTAAAAGTAGGATATCACCTTAGGAGTTAATGATTAGTTAGTAAAGTTAGGTTATAACGAAGTTGGGTTGACAGGATTAGTTTAGTGACTGTATTAACACTGAACACAAACTTAAATGCAAAAGAAAAATTTAGTTCTTAAAATTGATAAATAGGATAAGCATGAGTGTTAAGTTCAAGTCACATCCTTCAGGTTGTGACACCTAAACATTTATTATTTGTGTAGACCACAAGTATCCTCATCCATTTTAACGATCTAAGACTAATCTTGTTCAGGGTTTAGTCACAGTTAAGGCTCTTCAACCCTCCCAAAAGATGTGTTTAGTAGGAGTCGAACCCGAAAGCTCTTTCTACAAACTCAGCTTGTATTACCAATTGAGCCACAACCCTTAGGTACCTAAACATTTATTATTGATCATGAAATATCCATAATGTCCATTTTTTTAGTATTAAAAAATAAATTTCTTACATAAAATAATTTTTTAAAAATACTTAAAAATAATAAATAGTAATAAAATTGATTATTGATACTTGAAATGTGATAGCATTATTTCAAGTTTAGTGATTGATTGACATATGTTACGATCATTTGTTATTTTGAATAGAAATGTCCATTTTTAAAATTAATAAATTAGAATTAAATTATGAGAATATTTTGAAAACTTTAATAAAGTTTACTCAAAGATCTAGTTTTTAATTTGACCTTCTCCCCTTCGATAAATCCTTCAGAGAAAAAACCCGACTCCATCAATTGGATGTAATCCAAATACACTTTATTGGTGTTATTAAATTACTTTTTTTGCATCCAAAAGTTGTGGCTCAGTTGGCAATGCAGGTTGAGTTTGTGAAAATAGCTCTCGGATTCAACTCCAACTAAACACATCTTTAGGGAGGGATGACAAACCTTAACTGTAACTAAATCCCGAATAAAATTAATATCAGACCATTAAAACGGATAAAAATACTTGTGATCTACACCAAAAAAATAATTTACTTTTTTTGCTTTTAGATTTGAACGTGCGATGGAATGTAAACCGATCATATATGTCGGTAGCTCTTTGTACGAACATAATATTAGCTGCCGACTTTTAGCATCCAACGTCCCATTAGATTGAGATTTGTTTGACAGAGAATAATAGGCAATAGAATCACAACTAAAATTTCAAAAACAGATTCTCTTTCTTGTGCCGTCAAACACTCAAACTCTAAATAGGAGGGCATTTATTATTATTATTATTTTTGTTTAAACTATATGTACTCTCGTTTACTTTAAATATTTGAGATTAATTTTATTTAGAGTTTAATCACAGTTAAAATTTTTTATTTTTTTTCAAAAATATTTTATTGAAAGTCAAACTCGAAAACTCTTTTTATAAATTTAATCTACGTTATCAACTGAGCCATAATCCTTAGATATTATTATTTATTATTTGTTCATTCCACAACCCTAACTTTTACTTTTTTTAAGTTACATTTCCACAAGTGTGGCTGAATGTAAAGCGCCGTTCATTAATGTGGGCCTAATAGATTTATACCATATAAAAATTATTACAAGTGGTGGTGGCACGTACGCTAGTTAGACAAATTCTGTGCTGGTGGTAATGCCATTTCCACGTAACATATCAGAGAAATCAATGTGTGCGTAAGCCATTAGCGAATATGTTGACGTCATCTAACATAAATAGGAAAGCCATTACCTTAATTTTTCACATTAATTATTGATTCTTTCATTATTTTCAAAAAAGTAAAGTGAAAAATTTATAAACAATTTTTTGTCATTTTTAATAAAATTTCATATTATAAGTTTTAGTTTATATATCTACGTAAAATATTTATTTTTTTGACAAGTGTTTTATTATAAACCTTGCAAGACATATTTTAAATCTAAGCTTAAAAAAAAAATCTAATCAGCCACATTTTGCCAGAAAATTAATTTTGGACGGAAAAGGAGTTTGCCTTAAATCTATCCAGCCGCGTAAGCAGAAATATGATCCACTTGGCTTCTCAACTAATTATAGATTTCACTTCTCGCCTCTATAAAAGACGCCCTTGCTAGCAAACAGCCCACAACACATCAGAGACACTTTAGCAAAAGAGAGCAATAAATGGAAGACACACAGTTCAAAGGGCACGTAGTACTGTTGCCATACCCAAGCCAAGGCCATATAAACCCTCTCCTCCAGTTTGCGAAACGCCTAGCCTCTAAAGGTGTCAAAGCAACGCTTGCCACAACCCATTACACTGTCAAGTCCATTTGTGTAGCTCACATTGCTGTCGAGCCTATCTCTGATGGATTCGATGATGGTGGCTTTTCCCAAGCAGGAAATGAAGACTTCTACCTCAAGTCATTCAGGAACAATGGCTCCAGAACCCTGTCTGAACTCGTCCAAAAGTTCAGAAACTCTAGCACACCTGTTAACTGTGTAGTGTATGACTCGTTTCTGCCGTGGGCTCTTGATGTGGCAAAGCAGCATGGGATTTATGCAGCTGCATTCTTTACCAACTCTGCCACGGTGTGTAGCATCTTTTCTCATATTTACCATGGCCTGCTAGCTCTGCCGCTCACTCCCGAAAGGACACCGTTAATGTTACCAGGACTTCCTCCATTGAACTTTCGTGACCTACCCACTTTTCTAAAGATTGCAGATAGTTATCCTGCATACTTGGCCATGAAATTGAGTCAATATTCGAATTTGAATAAAGCTGATTGGATTTTCAATAATACCTTTGAAGACCTGGAAGGAAAGGTATGTTTAAATCAGCATCTTCGTCAATTAATTTTGTTATATGGTGGCATTTCAAAGAATATTTTATGTATTACAAAGTTAAATTGGTTTCATTTTCTTATAGGAAGCAAGAGGCGTATCAGAGTTGTGGCCAGCTAAGTTGATAGGCCCTATGGTCCCATCTGCTTACTTGGATGAAAGGATCAAGGGCGACAAAGGTTATGGCTCAAGTTTATGGAAGCCACTTAGCGAAGAGTGCATGGAATGGCTAGAAACAAAGCCACCCCAATCCGTGGTCTATATCTCTTTTGGAAGCATGGTTTCATTAACAGGGGAAGAAATCAAAGAGATCGCCTGGGCCTTAAAGGAAAGCAACTTGCATTTCCTATGGGTTGTGAGAGAGTCGGAGCAGAAAAAACTGCCGAAATGGTTCGTAGACTCAACTCAAGAAAAGGGCATGGTGGTAACTTGGTGTAACCAACTAGAAATACTGGAACATCCAGCCGTGGGCTGCTTCGTGTCGCATTGTGGGTGGAACTCAACCCTGGAAGGGCTGAGCCTCGGCGTGCCAATGGTTGGCGTGCCCAAATGGACCGATCAATTCACCGATGCAAAGTTTGTGGAAGAGATTTGGGAGATTGGAGTGAGGGCCAAAGAGGATGAGCAGGGAGTTGTGAGGAAAGAAGAGCTGATGAAGTGCTTGAAGGAAGTAATGGAAGGGGAGCGAAGCAAACAGATGAAGAGAAATGCTAACAAATGGAGGGAGTCAGCTAAGAAAGCAATCAGTGAAGGTGGAAGCTCAGATAAGTGTATTAATGAATTTGTGGAACATTTGATGGCCTCTTGTAATAACTTGAGTGGACATTGTTAATTAAACAAATAATAATTAATGGATAATTAAAACAGGACATGTGTTACGATCTTAATACTGCTTGTGGAGTAAAAAAACTCCACTGTCAGTGTATGTAATAATTATCCTTAATGGATAATTATTACATACACTGACAGTGGAGTTTTTTTACTCCACAAGCAGCGTTAAGATCATGACATGTGTCTTATAAAAATATTAAAATAAATAAAACAGGACATGTGTTACGATCTTAATACTGCTTGTGGAGTAAAAAAACTCCACTGTCAGTGTATGTAATAATTATCCTTAATGGATAATTATTACATACACTGACAGTGGAGTTTTTTTACTCCACAAGCAGCGTTAAGATCATGACATGTGTCTTATAAAAATATTAAAATAAATAAAACAGGACATGTGTTACGATCTTAATACTGCTTGTGGAGTAAAAAAACTCCACTGTCAGTGTATGTAATAATTATCCATAATTAATATTGCGTCTTTTTCTTATTTGCATTACTGAAGATCAGTTCTTGAATATTATAAAAGAAAATGAAAAAAAAATAAAGTAATGTTGTTTATTTGATCATTTGTGAATTGGGATAGCATGTACTCGGTTCTCCTAGTTTCTAGAATTATTCCTATTCTAGATGAAAAAGTAGTGTTGTTGATTTACTATATATTCTGGGAATTTTTTAATTCAAATTTATCTTCATTTCTTGTCATTGATTCCTCCTTTTGGTTAATCAACTTTAATCAGCGTACGGAATTGTGTGTCAAGTAAGAGTTTCAATTTAAAAAATTTCAATGAAGAGAATTTAAACTTAAAATCTCTTTGTCAATCAATCAAGATTTACAAGATTTGAATTACAAAGTGATCATGCGTTTCAAGTCGAAATTCTCCTGGGCCCCCTTTGTTTCTGTGTGATTTTATTTCCTTTGGTGGATTATTTATTATTTATTTCAGTAAAAGAATTGTAGATTACAAAGATTGATGATACGATAAAATATAATAATTGTTTAAATTTCATATGTTAAAATCGATCTATCACTTTTAAAAAAAATCATCTATCACATGAGGTAAAACAAATTTATCCACGTAGAACAAGATTAGTTTTATTGACCAGGAATACTTTTAAAATTTTTCTGTGATGTAAAAAAAAATAAAAAACTATATAAAAATAGATTTGGAAACAAAGCATTGATGGCGAAGGCTGTTTTTTTTTTTTTTATATGGAGGTACATGGAATAAAGGAATTTAACCTTTAAACTTTATTCTCTTATAAGAAGGTATAATAATTACTAGACTAAACCCTATTTGTTCTGGTGAGGCTATTCTCTTTTAACTTGATGATGTTCACTAGGAATTTTAGATGTAATATCATAAAACGAAACAAAAAAGATACAAAAAAATACGAAAATGACACATGCTAAAATTTAATAAAAGTATATATGAATTTAGTATAAACTAAAAACAACTTTTTATGTTCGACATATCAAAACAAATTTTATCATAATTTTTTTGTATTTTACACGATATAGATACGATTTTATATGATACGATAGACACAAATTATTAAATCTAGATGATTGATATCTAAAGGGACTTTTAACATGTTAAGATTAATTTTAGAGGATAAGATATCCAATAATCAACCCAAGGAGGATCCATGATTTATAGTTAATGGGGGTAGATTTTTAAGTAATATTTATTTAGACTAATAAAATTAATTTTATTTAAAATTAATAAAATTAATTTTATTAAAACGTAATTTAATATTGTTAGAAATATAAAATAATAAAATATTTATATAAAAATTGAAAAAAATTTTATAAAATGTCATTTTTATATAAAAACTCTTTACAAGAAATTTTTTATTTACATTTTTTTATCTATAATTGTTTTAAAAATATTTTTTTATCCAAAACTCAAAGGGTTATTAAATTCACTTCTGTGATGTGATAATTATAAATAAATTCATTTTACAAAGTAATAAATTTGTCACATAACTTCAAAGAATAAAAAAATCAATTATTTCATAAAATATTGAATTTTTTATCATTCGATCAAAATTAATCTAAATCAAGTATTTAAGCAAAAAAAATCAAATTATCGAATAAAGTTTACTTGATAAAATTAAGATGGGAAAAATATAAAAAATATATATATTTAGTTTCTCTTATAGAAAACTTATTGGTATTTACACTAAATTAATTAACATATCCTTTCTAGAATTTTTTTCTTAGTTGTTTGATTCCTAACAAGTTTTATTTTTGTCTATTGTAATTTTCTTTCTTTTTAGAGTCTTCCTAACTTTTTGAATTTATTTTTTTGTTACAAGGGAAATATTAAATAATTGGAGATGGAGATGCTAGGATTCGAACTCAAGACTTACAATATGCCACAACTCATCCTTATTTTTGAAGCTAATTTCAACAATTTTAAGCGAATTATTATATTGACTATTAACAAAATTAAATATTTATATTGTGAATAATTACTTTACTCAATTACCATTGTTGTTTTTGTTTATACGTCTATATACTTTTAAATATTACTAAATCAATATTTAAATATTCCCTTTATAATTTAGTGGGAGAAAAAATTGGGTTTGTTTCTAATAATTTTACTTAATTTTTTAAGATTTTAGTAGGGACAAAATACAAATATCAATAAATTTTAAATATATTAATAATATATAAAAATAAATTTAAAGGATTTGAGTGGGACCAACTAAATCCGTCCCTGAATCAACATACCATGGCCACCCATATATTACAGAGCTAAACAACATTTTTATGAGAAGACAAGGCTTGTTTTAGCTTGTTGAGGTTGGTTAGGAACAATGGGCTTAACTTATTATCTTAACTTATTATCTATTTGGATTTTGGAGGCAGTACATATGACAAGATGGTCCGTTGCATTTGCTTTTTTTTTTGGTGACATAGATACATTTGATTGATTAGGAACAGTGTGCTTAACTTTTTATCTATTTGGATTTTGGAGTCAGTGCATTTGACAAAATGGTTAATTTCATTTGCTTTTTTATTGGCACATACATGCATGCGTACATAAATATTCTTTTCCCTTTATTTGGACCACCACAAAACTATTTCTAATCCAAATGGCAATTTTACTTTTCTTTGTTGAGAACTCTATAAATTGATCGTTATCTTCTTGAGAAGCATTCCACCAACTAAATTTTTGAGAATTTTATGTTGGAATTTGGATTTGAATTTTAAAGAAAAATGATACACATGGTGAAATTTTATGTGTACTTATATTATTAGTTATTTTTCTAAGAGATTTTGATATGGTTTCATACTCTATTTAGAGCAATTGTAAACTCAAAAACAATAATTAAAACCTTTCCAAACGTCCATAACTCTATGCTAGTAGATTGATATTCAAAATCTACCCATTTACCTTCGTCAAACCCTTATTTATGAGAAGAAACCTTTTTCTTATGTTGCAAGACAAAGGAAGTAAGAGAGGAAGAAAATCAAGGTAGGGGCAATGGTAGTAATGTTTATTTTCTCAAGGTTTGCCACCACTTCATCTTCTCTAACCTTTTAGGATGGCCAACCATAATAAGGTTTTATATAAGTTAGGGTTTTGTCTCATTAATTGGTACAATTATCCATTAATCTTTGAATTTATTTCAATTATAATTGAGACAAACACTTAATTAAATAATTTTTGTTGGCTTAAATTGTAACATTCCGATATAGACATTCTATAACAACAATTGATTTAATTTCATATTTGGTTAGGCTATCTAGTGTGCCTTCATTCAATCGCTTTACCATTTACTATTCTTTATTTACAAGAAGCATACTTTATTTATAAAACACAACTATAACCAATGACAGTCCATATAGTATACTACAATACTTTCACATCTGCGTATAAATTTACATATAGTGTGATAACGGCAAAATTTTTCAATTTTTGGAAATTATTAATATTAGAAATTAATATTAAAGAAAATAGATAAGCGGAAATAAATAAATATAATTATGAGAACGGAATATTTGTGAAAATTTCGTGAATTGAGGAAGTGACAAATTAGGAAATTCGAGTGAAGGAAAATTTAATTGGACATAAGAATAAGGTGGAAATTATGAAAATTAAAGAAGAGAGGGAATTTAATTTGGATAAATTGAAATCCAAATTAAATAAGAAAATGAGAAATGAATATGAAATATATTTATATAATAATATATTATATAAATGTATTTTTATACAAAAACATATTGTTGGCTCTTTATAAGCTATACCGAGAGGGGGGGTGAATCGGTTCTTAGCTAACCTTAAGCCCGTTTTTCGATTCTTTTAAATTCTCTAGCCTATTTGAGTGTTTTCTAAGTTCTCTAAGCTAGGCAATTATACAATATAAATTCAATACAATAAACTCAAATATAATTGCAAATAAGTAAAGAGAGTAAGGATAGAGAAATGTACGCAAGCGATTTATAGAGGTTCGGCAACCTTGCCTACGTCCTCTACCTTGAGACGCTCCCAAGGATTTTCCCCAAATTCACTATCCTTGAATTTGTTACTCCCTCTTTTTCTAGGCTAAAGAGAAACCTCTGTCTTTTTCTAGGCTCAAGAAAAACCTCCCTCTTTTTCTTAGGCTAAAAAGAAACCTCTCTATTTTTCTAAGGCTAAAGAGAAACCTCCCTCTTTTTCTTAGGCTAAAGAGAAACCTCCCCTTTTACAAGGATTGAATTGGTTACAAATAATGTAATCAAAGAAGGGCCTCTAGATAGGCAAGTGATTACAGAAATTAAGCACAATGAAAACCTATACAAGATTTGTGCTAAGCACTGCAAGGAATAAGAGAATGATAGATGATGAAGACTTTGTAGCTCTTGATTTGTTGTTGAGGCTTGAGGATTTGAGGAATATGTTTTTTGGAGTTGATTGAGTAGTTCCTCTTCCTTCCTTTAGCTTCTAAGCCTCTATTTATAGTCCCTTGGATGGTTTGTGGACGTTGGTTGGAGCCAAAACAGAAGCTAGCCGTTGTATCTCACAGAAACTAGCCGTTGGGGGCTTTCTGGCATAAAGGGATCGATCCTTTTACCAAGGGATCGATCCTTTTCTTCATTCTGGGCTTCCGGGGCTTTCTGCCAAAAAGGGATCGATCCCTTTCCCTATGGGGATCGATCCTTTTCTTCCAGAGGGCATTTTTCCTGCACTTTTGGGTTAGAAATGATATGGCTTTTGATTTTAATTCAACCCAAAACATTTATAAGCTTTAAGGGAGTTTTTCTTGACTTTCTCAAATGAGAATATTGTCCAAAAACTTATACGTAATTTTCTAAACTTATGTTCAATAATTCTTGAGAAAATTACTTAATATTGAAAACCATTTTATAAAGTATTAAGACCAATAAGAATATATCATTAAATCATGGTCTTAATGTTTGATATGAACACTTAAAATGGATTGAGAAAATCATGTGTGATAAGGCAAATTTACAATATTAATTAAAACATTGAAGCTTACTTAAGTTTTTGTCATTTCAAAATATATATGGCAATTTAAAGCTAACACATATGTATTTAAATGCTATATAGTATATATTACTATACATTGGTAT
Organism: Heritiera littoralis; assembly: GCA_031772115.1. Classification (NCBI taxonomy): domain Eukaryota; kingdom Viridiplantae; phylum Streptophyta; class Magnoliopsida; order Malvales; family Malvaceae; genus Heritiera; species Heritiera littoralis. The sequence continues at coordinate 1,890,113 of JAPDPK010000055.1, forward strand.
ATATATGTATATATACTATTTTATAAATTTAAATAGTACATATGTATACAAGTATAACATCTTATGTATATATAAATATATACATAAATTAGAAATGTAAATATTATTTTACATTAGAGTTTGCATATGTATATATTGTAAATACAATATATACTACATTTATATGAAAAAATATATATATATATATATATAAATGTTGCATAATTTAAAGTATATAAATATATATTAGATATATATATTCTGTTAATACCTAATATATATGTATATTTATATAATATATAAAGTACAATACTATATATAAAATAATTATATTATATGTATAAGATATAGTATATAAGTATAATAGATATATTTGAAAAAAAAAAGAAAACAAAAAGGAAAATCGGGAGGAGCCCGATTTCCTTTCCAGATGCTGCCGACCACCATCGGCCGTCCAAGTGAGGGAGAGAGGAGAGAAAGATGGCACCGGCGGAGAGAGGAGAAGAAGCCGGTGACTGGAAGAGAAAGGGGCGAAATAGAAACGGAAAATCGAAGGGGAATCGACGGAAGCCGAGAAGGAAAAAAAAAAGAAAATGGGAAAGTGGCGGTGTGTGAAGATTGTGAATTTTCCATACTGAGTTTGTAAATAAATGAAGGAATTAAATCACAAAGTATTGAGATGTATCCTGAAATTTGTTATCTTAAGTACTACGTGAAGACTGTCTATTCTTGATTTCAGACTTGTAAATTGATGTACGATTGAAGTAAATTAATTGTTGAAGAAGTAATTGGAATCTAATCATTATCAAGTGATGAATCATATACGAATAATAGAAAAGATTTCAATTTTCAAGTTTATGAGAAATATGGAAAATAAGGAAACTAAGGATTTAAAATAGTGGACTAAAACATCTTAATAGATTGGATGAGATTAATTTATTTAATTGACGGATTAAAACTCTAAAAAATTTAATTGTATTAAATATACAAAGATTTTTAAAGAAATATATAAAAAAATAATATATAATATATATCATAGTGTGTCTATAAATATATATATCTTATAATATAAAATATATATATAATAAGCATATAAAAAATTTATTTAAATGACGTGATTGGCTTCCTGTTGGCTAAAATGTGAGTGGGTGAAAACCCACCCACTCTCATATATTATATATTATAATATATATAATATTATAAATTAAATTAAGTGACAAGCTTCCTTGGGAAGCTTGTCACTTATGGTTGTGTCGGTGAGTGGGTAACATCACGTCTGCTGCTAGTGACTATATAAAAAAAAATTAAAAAAGAAGAAATTCTGCGGCCACAAGGAGACGAGAGAGAGAACAATTAAGGAGAGGGATTAGTGAAGTAGCAAACTGCAGTGGAAGGAAGAAAGGAAATTGAAAATCAAGGGAGAAGAAACCAGTGGCGACGAGGGACTACATTGCTGGAAACAGAACAAGGCTGGATCAAGGTCATTTCCGGTTAGTTTAGGCAATCTCCTTGGCAGTGTTTAAAGCTAAGAAGGGAAAGAAAGTGTTTGTGGTTCGGTTTAGGGCTGGAAGTGGCGTGAGCTTAGGATTAATTCAGGTTATCAAGTGCTGGTTTGGGTGGTTATTAAGCTGACCTTGTAAGCTAAGAGTAAGAGCTGTTCGGCACTTAATAGAGGTTCAAGGTGGCTATAACCAAGGTGGAATAGGGCTGGAAAAAAAATATAAAAGAAAAGATGGGAAGCACAAGGAGCTTAAACCGAGAAGGTAAAACTCTTTGTTGGTTAATTTAATTTATATATAAGCATTATTTGATTGATGAGGAATCATGAATATTGATGATGAAATACTTTAGATTTATATTGATTAACAGTTTAGAATTTTGTTTAAGGAAGAAAAAGGAATTATACATTTGGTCAAAGTTGACATGTGTGTATACATATACAAATAAATACACACACAAAGAGATTGTAGGCAAATAATAATAATAATAAAATAAAAATAATAAATAAAATAAATTCTTAGCATAGAGATGACTTAAATAATTGTGGTTTAAGGTATATACTTAATACGTCATTTAGTTTAACAAGACAAGTTATTAAGACGGAAAACGAATTTTTGTTGTAGTGAAATAGAGCGATATTGGAGCTTGATTTTTGGTTTAGAGATGACTTTGGCTATGTCGAAATTAAAATAATGAGAGCTTGTTGAACCAAGAAGAGAGGAAGGAAAAGATTTAATGATTTTAATCATACAATTGCATATAAGATGGTTGGATAATATCTACATGAATTTAGATACATAAGCATGGATAAGAAGGAACTATATATATATATATATATATATATATATATATATATATAAAAAATCCATGGACATGATGGTAAAGAAATAAAGAACGATCATATATTTTGCATGTATATATATATTTATATACATATATGTATAAATATATATATATATATATCTATATTATGAGCTTCAAGAGGAAGAACGGCGTAGGTTTTAATTAAAATGGTTGCACTTTGATGCAATATGAATAAATTGTGTATTTATTGTTATCCACGTGCTGTTAAATAGGAATTTGAGGAATGAAACTTTGGTGTAAGAATTTTTGGAGGTATTGTATTGGACAAGAAAAACTGTATCATGAGTTAAGGTTGATGGGAAAAATATGTAAATATATATAAGGCACTATTGTGGAAATAAAGAGAGATGAATCTCTAGTATAGGATTTGAGTTGGAATATCTAGCGAAAATAAATTATATGAAATGCAACTAAGCAAGCCTTTCAATAATGAGATCTTACATACGCGGTTGAGATTTACTTGTGTGGATATACGTATATACTGTACACCTTTATAATTTTCAGTATATATGTGTACATACATATATATATGTGCACACACACGGAATGTAACGGTAGTGAAGAGTTAAAGTGGGCATAGAAATGAACTTAGTCAATTTCGATTATGTAAGACATGTGGCTTAGAATATAAATTGGTCAGATAGTAATGAGTTATTAAGATGGGAAATGAATTGTATTTGTAGTAAATCGGAGCGGTGCAAGGACTTGAGAACGGACTCGGAAGCACGAGAAGGGAATTTTGAGTTTCGAGGTAAGTGGGTTAAGTAAAGTTTGTTAGCACCATCTCGTAGGAATGGTTTAATTCTATAAACTCGTTTATGCTTGAGCTGGATTGAAACTTAATTTCTGCTTTGCGTATTGTGGCCAGCCAAGCGTGCATGTTAAGTGAAATGAACCGATGCATACATGCATTTAGGTATAGCATGTTTTGAGTTTAATTACTTAATGTTCATGTTTTAATGACTTGCATCATATGTTATATTTGCAAAGTCTTGGTTTGAACCAACATTTGAAATAAATCGAAAGTTCTTTGTATTTCGAACTCGAAACTGATTTAATAGTGATTTGGAATCCGTGGAAGCCAAGTGCTACGCGAGGAAATTGATTTCAAACTGTTTTTAAGTGCAGGCATGTCCTACGACCTTCGGGTCACTTCTAGCCTATTGAGCTTAGCTCTAGGCCTTATTTCCCGTCTATTGAGCTTTGTGCTCTAGACTATCATATTGTACCTATCGAGCCTAGTGCTCTAGGTAGACTGATACTTGTCTGGAAAACCAGCAGGCAAGTTCCAGCTCTCGACTGATCAGCGAGACTGGATATCGTTCTATGGCCATAGATTTAGTGTTGCTTGCGACACCATTCCATCGCTAGCTAGGATGGATATCGATTGATTGATTGATTGAGGATCATTGCCTAAACTCTACTTACTATTGTTCCATTTCTAATACTACTTTTAGTAAACTGAGGCAATATGCCTAATCGTTATCGATTTTCTTGATTTATGATTAATAGATTCTTGAAAATCCATATTGATCGAAATGATTGCAATATTTATTGATCGTTTATCGAATGCTTATTGATTGTTTTATCAAAGTAATTACCGATTGACTTATCGAATTATATTGATAATTTATTTGAAATGCGTAACATACTGAGTTCAACCGAATGCATAGCGAACTTATTTAAATGAACTGCATAGTAAGTTTTGTTTTAATTAAGTGCTTATTGAAAGCGTTCGATAACCGAAATGCATAAAGAAGTGCTTGGTTTATGATCATGCTTAAATACCGAGTTCACTTATTACTTCAGCATTGTTTTCTACACGTGCATATAGAACGACATGAGTCTAACATACATTTACTTAAGCTACTTACTGAGCCGTGGTTTTGCTCACCCCTTATTAATAACATCGCAGATCATACAAGTTAGGCTCCCACTTGGAGTTTGGGTGCGAAGCCTCGGGGACTATCTTGAGTAGCTATATCGGATTGAATCCTCCGAGTGCTGTTTTTGTTGGACTTGAGGTATAACAACAATTATTTTGTTATCCACGTATGACATTTTAAATTTGCATAGTACATGCTTATGGAATTTTTTTGGGATGTAACTTAGGATCGTCCTAGATTATTAGACTTATATGATTATCGAGTATGATCCGAGAAGTGAATTGTGATGATTATGAGCTGTAAACTGTCTCGTATATATATTTGTTGATTTTGGAAGTATGTGTAGTATATAATGAAATGAACTGAGAATGTTGGATTGAGATATGTGGCTGGGAATAGTTGAGTTTATTGCAGGTTATTAAGCTGGGGAAAGTCGATTTTATATAAGGGGGAGTTTTCGACATTTTTCTTTTAATAGCTTAATATTGAACGAGAATATTAAGTCGAATGATTTTAAGAAATGACAAGTTAAATATTGAATACAAATCAAGTTAAGAACGTGAATTCAGTTTAGAGAGGACACTGACACCGAATACAAACTTTAAAGTGAAAAGAAAAAATTTAGTTCGTAAATTTGGTAAATAGTAAATGGAGTGATAAGTGTATGTCACGGCCTTCGGGTCATGACACGGTGCCGGCTGATTCGGCCACCGCCACTGCAGCCACACCATCGGCGGAGGAAGAGGAAAGGGTAGGAGGCCACCTGTGAGAAGGAAAACAGCGGAGGAGGAAGGAAGAAGAGGGAGAAGGGGCCGAACCTATGCCGGCCAGATCCATCGCTGTGCCACCGATTTGGGCTGAACGGAGGCCACCAGCAGCTTCGCCGTGACGTCGACCAGCTGAGGAGCCACCGAACTACCGGAGGAGAACCGGCAGTAAGGGAGGCTGGACTGGTTTGAACCGGTCTGAACAGGTTCAGACCAAGAAAAAAAAAGAAAAAAGAAAAGAAAAGAAAAGAAAAAGAAAAAGAAAAAGGAAGAAAGAAAAAGAAAGTGAAAAAAAAAAGAAAAAAAAGGAAAGAAAAGGAAATTTTCGATAATTCGAAAATTTCGTAAATTCGAAATTTATATAAAAGGAATCCTTAAGGATTCTACAATTGACATTCATCTGAAAAGATAAAAAAGAGATTATTTGAATTGTTGAGGATATTCAAGGAATTTTGGTATTTTTGTTTCTAATAACAATATTTTTTTTAATTTCTTTTGGTTACAATTATTTTTTCTTTCATTTGTTCGAGAGAGCCATCTATTAGTTGGACCTATTAAAGTTTAATACTGACTGAAATTTTCATTTGCCAAAAACAAAGTACATTATATCACCTCCCTCTTCTCTCTAGCTCTTCTTGCTCCAAACATTTTCAATTTCACCATCTCGACTCTAGCAAGCAGTACTCTACTCTTTGGAATGTACTGTTGAGAATAAATACACAAATAAGCCTTATACAAATAGAAAAAATTAACAAATATGTATTATTATTATGTTTATTTGGAAAAGAGAAATGTAAAATCAAAAATAAAAGAAAAAAAACTACTACTAGAAAAGTTTCAATTTTAATTGAGTCTATAAAGTTTTGAAGTTATATTTACTTAAACTTTTGGATATATCAACAAAGTTTTATAGTTGCTTGAAGATTTATGGTTTTGTTAAAAAAAAAATGAGGATTCTTTTGATTAAAAAAAAAAGAGATCTAGAATAAATTAAAGTGAAATATTATATGCAAAGAAAGAATTGTCGCAAGCTAAAAAGAAATGCAAAAAGCTAAAATACGAAAAAAGCCCCTTGTTATTTTATTTAAATAAGTCTTCATATTATTATTGTATCCAAATAAGCTATTGTACTTTGATTTGTACTCAAATAAGTCATCATTTCACATAAAAGATTACATATGTATAAAAATTGTTTCAAATTGATTTAATCGATCAAAATTTAATTAATTCGATTCGATTAAGTCACTTTTCGATTTAAGTTAATTTTTATAGATCGATTTATTCTATTAAATCGATGTCTAAAATCACGTATTGAACCGACATTTTTTTAAATATACAATATATAATATATAATATACATAATTAAATATGGATTTATATATGATGCACTGACAGTGTATAGTTTCTATACACTGTCAATGCACCAGAAGTTGACACCTCATCAATAGGCCCTTATATGCAAATATAAATAAATTTTTTTTATTTGCCCATAAGGGCCTATTGATGAGGTGTCAACCTCAGGTGCATTGACAGTGTATAGAAACTATACACTGTCAGTGCATCATATACAAACCCATTAAATATTATATAATATATTCTATCTTACCAGCCCTTTTTATGTAGGAAGTTGGGTTTTAAATAGAACCGAAAAAATCGATTACTCACTCATATAAAAGATTGATTTATGTTAATAGCTTATTTAGATATAAATTAAAGGTTAAGGGCTAGTCTAGGTATAAATTAAAATTTAAGGGCTTATTTGAACTCAAATAAAAGGTTAAGAGCTTATTTAGATGTAATATAACTATAAAGACTTATTTAAATAAAATAATAAAGTTCAAAAACTTTTTTAATATTTAGTCAAAGGGAAAACACATATTTATCGCTTGGTTGAAGATTTATAGTTTGAGGGAAAAAAAAGACCTGCAAAGTTAATTTAATTTTTGTAAGTTTAAGCTATTATAATTTAAAATTTGTGACAAAAACTCTTGATTTTAAATATTTATAAGGTTATTGGGTAAAATAAATAAACAAATCAGAAAAAGATTTTAATCATTCTAAATTAATTTATAATTAAACTATGATTGTTGAGGTGTCAATTTAAATTTATTAAACATATGTATAGGTTCTTAAAAATTTTTGGAGGGCCAAAGCTCTCTCAATGCATAACTACCATCCGTCATATGTTAAAACATGCCTTACTTGATTGAAAATAGAAATGTCATTAAAAAAAAGTAATTATATCAACTTTAAGTAAGATACACTATAAAGTAAAATTTCACGGGTAAAATATTATGTTGTCTTAAAATAAATGTATTATTATCTATAACCTTATATAGAAAGAATCCCTAAGGATTCTATAATTGAAACCTGCCCAATAAAGATAAGAAATGTGATAGGTGTTTTAAAAAGATTTTTTTTTATAGTGGATGATGTAAAAGGATTTTGATATTTGGACTAAATTTAAAAAATAAAAAAAAATAAATATTGAGTTGCATTTGGATCTATCAAATTGATTTAATCTCAATTCTATTTGAGATATTTAATTCAGTTTTTGTAATTTTTTATTTTTATTTAATATTTAATTTTTGTACACAAATTAAATATATGAAATTGTTTTATAAAATAAAGAAAAAGTGATTAATTAACTAAATTATTTTAAGATGACAAAAATTAAAGACTACAATATTTTAAGATAATTATTTTTATTTATTAATGTTATTATTTCTATTGATGATTAATTTAAAATTATTTTCTTTTATGATTGATTTAATTAAAAATGATTCTATTTAAAAATATTTGAAAAAAAGTCCCAAGCCAAGCGGGGCTCATTCGAGTAAAATATTAAAAGCTTAAATTTATTTTTTCTAGAGTTCAAATTTATATTTGGTTATTAAATTATACACGTTTGTATAAATCGTACACTTTTCTTCCTATATTCCTATATTGTCAAATTGACTAGATCTAATGTTCTAAACCATGCAACGGCAACTAAAAGGACAAAAATGAGAGATGCTACTACCTTGGTATCCACTGCACTAAAATTTGCAATGCTACTATTTTCAACTATCAATTACTAGAAACGTACACTTCGAACTTAAAGATGAGTTCCATGTAGGGAGGAAAAACAATATGAAGGCCCCTATGAAACCAGAACCAAGTACTCACTCTTGAACAATTTCACTGGATTACATACCTAATCTTTCTATATTCGGGTAAAATGGAATTGCTTGCCTGGTGAAGAAAATGCAAAATAAAACCTGAGTTTTCATATAACAAAGAAAAATCTATGCCATAAAGATGTCTTAAAAGGCATTCACTGCCTTCCCTGCGGATGATCTTAGGTTCCGACGATAATCTGTGAAAAAGGCCAGAATAAAACCGTAGTATATGCCATTTGGTGCAAATCTGGCAAATTTCAGTCAAGTTGAACCGCAGTTAACATCCCTCTGCCACAAAAAAAAATGGCATTCATATCGTTCCTCACAGACACGAGCTTGAAGGCCAACAATTATATGATCTTCAGAGGTTTAAACTTCTAAAATTTTGCACCTACACAGGAACAAACTTTAGCCCTAAGAGTGACAAAATCCTCGACTCAATTGTACTTTATAAATCTAATCTATAAAAAACCTGAAAAAAGTCTGCCTGCAATCAATCACTTATGCTAGCTCCTCCTGGAATTGACCTTCTGCAATAGTAGAAAGATCTCATAAACATCCAGGAATATATTAATTAAAAAAAAAATGAAAAATGGTTCAACCACCCTGCAAGCCTCACCAGCAAGTCGTACAGCCAAGTTTGCTTGAGCATCAGCCTCGGTGTTCCGTTCCTTTTAAGGTAAGCAGGAAAAGGTTAAAACCTTGCAATGCAATCAGAAGATAAAAGTGGCAGCAAAAGAATCATATTCAGAAACTGCAATATTAACATCATAGGTGAAAAATCAGTTCTGCAGAACAGTGGATTGGTTTGACTTGAAGGCACTGAAAGCAAAGAAACAGAAGAATGATTTCATTGCAGATGCTGATCTGAGTTAGTTTAGAGTTGAGAACTACCAGTACTAATAATCCAAATCTGATGTTTAAATACAGCAGGTTATTTAAAAGCAAGATCTTGTTCTTCATTCTGCACTATCTAGGAGACGAAATGCCATTGAGAACATAGGCCATCAGTTTCTAGTTTACTGGTTTCCAGCCAAGAACATGGTACACTAGCCAAAGTATGCATGCTGCAAAAGAGCTTAAATAGTTTACAGTGTATTTTGTAATTTAGTCACAAAATCATAGATGCAAGCAAGGATCCAAGCTTTAAGAACAACCTTATAAACACCTAAGAATAATGGTATAACAAAGAGTCAATTGTGGTGATAAGAAAAAGATACAATTATTCTACCCATTACATTTCTATCAAGCAAAAATACTGGTCATACCCTTAAAACATGATTGATCTGGAATGAAAGAAACTTATTTTTCAGTTCCTTTGCCTGCTCGTACAACTTAGACATGTGCTCATGTTTGACTCTCCATGAACCCTTCAACTGTTTAAGGAAATACCAGCTATCAGAATACTTAAACAAATTAGAAGCCAAGCTGCCTAACTTGGATGATAATACTTCAATAAAATGGATAAGTAAAATACATAGCTCTATTATGTAGGCCCTTATTCAAAAGCCCGGGAACAGCAACCCGGGCTACAAGTTTTTCCAGAGGCAATTTGGATTTTCTTCATGTAACGGGCCAGAAAAAAAAAAAGAACAAACATTTCCTTTCCTTTTTCTTCTTTTTGAGAGAGAGCAATTGCGTATAAGAAGAGAGAGACAGTCAGAGAAGGGTTGTTCTAACAAGAAAGACCATAACTAAGATTAACTACTCCTCCCATAGATATTTGTAAAGGAAAATTATGACTCTTTATTATGTCAAAAGTTTTCAGGGGAGAAGGGAGGAATGGGAATGTTCTTCCCTGCAGAACCAAGTAGCTAAGGAAACAACTGTCTAAAGGCTACAACTCAAAACATCTAGTAGAAACTAATGGGGTCCTAACATGAGGAGTCTACTAGCTAAGCAAAAACTATTGCAAAAGGTTTAAAGAGCAGCACAGTGCACTAGGCTCCCATATTAACGGGTTTGAGAAAGGTTATACGTATGCATCCTTTCCTTTGCATTAACAGAGAGATTGTTTCCGCTTAACCCATGACCTCTAGGTCACAAAGGAGCAACCTTTAACTTTGCACTAAGGTTCCCCTCTATTGCAACAAGTATGTCATCTGAAATTGAAGTCTGAGAACAAATTAAATGCGATTGGCATACAGCATTTGTTCTAAAGTATTGGCCTACTCAATAGCATTGTCATCAAGAATATTTTTTCTGAGAAAAATAGCATCAACAAAGAAACAATAAAAAGATCAAAAGTTTGATTACCTGCATACAAACAAGCTTTGAGTCTCCTTGAACACGAATGCTTGTATAACCTTTTTTAAGAGCATGTTTCAATCCTAAAATTACAGCATGATATTCAGCAGCATTATTTGTTGCTATGCCCAAACCCTCACGCAATTTGCAAATCTGTTCAAATAGCCTATTTAGGAAAGATGTAGGTGTGGTAAAGATACAATTTCCAGATGGTGAATTCCATACCACATTTCCAGCATCAGTTCTCAACACAGCTGCTGCACCAGCTGGTCCAGGATTTCCTTTCGATGCACCATCAAACTCAAGAATACAGGACTGCTGCCATAAAGACATGAGTACAGGCATCACAGCCTATTTTTGAAGCATAAAACTCGTACTTTATCCAGGTAAATTAATTCAGAAACCGTTTTCAATCCTCTGTCTCTTTGCTTGGAGGAAACCCTCTTCTATCTGATGAATAAAAAAAATCTAATAGCAAGATAATAGAGAGAGAAGTCCTCTAGTTTTAGGAACTCGATTCACCCTTTGACATGAAAAAAATAAATATATAAAAACAATGACCCTCACTGACTATTTTTTATTGCACCTACTCAATTCTGAGAACTAAGATGACACCAATGTTCAACTGCATACATCAGCTGTTACCATCAAATCTACTTACACGATCAGAGGATGCTATTTGAACCTCAGAATGAGGATCCAACTTGACATGCTTTCTCATAGGATCATCTACGGCTATTGAACCAAGTGCTCCCAGTCCCTGCAAAAGTTTAGAGGTACAACACAAATGCACAAAAAAAAAGTCATATCCATTCATGTCTGTGTGTTAACGATGATGTTGTAGCTCAGGAAACATTACAACTGCTAACCTACCCCATACTCTGATTCAAACATCTCCCGTGGTCTCTTTTTGGTTGCATCATTCTGAGATGTTTCACCCCTGGAAGAAGCTGGTTCCTGAAACACAAAAAAATAATTAAAAAAAAATTAGGAATAAAGAGCGAACATTAACCTTCAAAACTATAACAGCCAATATCTACACATTCTGTGAATGGTTCGAAACAGTCATTGTAACACGAGAGCATGTGAAAGAAACAAAGAAGCCAAAGTACAATAGTTGATGGCCTATCCAAAACCTCAAATTGCAAGTAGACCAGATTACCGGGGAGATGCAACTTTTAGGTGAAATTGTTGTCACAAAATTCATTCAAGTAATCATAGACATGGGTGCATGTACAGAAAGATGGAGACAAAGTCAAAATAATTCCCTATAAAAAAGTAGCGAATTCTCAATCTGTCTAAGGTTAAAGCTTACGAAGAAGTTATGAAGACCTTCATGCCTTTAGTGACAATGGCAAAGCCGCAAAATGTAAATTGACAAAATGGTAAATGCTATGGTGTGTTTTTGTAGGTTTCTCTCCATGTTTTTTGCTTGGTAGTGATTATATTTGGACTCACTTAATCCATCTTTGCTCTCTGTAAATGGATATGGCAGTTGGAACTTCCAAAAAAAAGTCTCACCTGAAAAGGGCATGGAATAAGTTCTCCAAAGAGATCCTCTTTTACATCTACAGCTTTAATAGTGTAGAGAGCATTCCTAAGCCCGCAGGAGGTAAGATATTCCTCAGTGTCCTTTGTTAGAGAGTAGCCTTTGTATATACTGACAGGAGGGTCACATATCTGCTCCAAAAGGAACAATAACAAGTTGATGTGAAAGTTAACAGAAGAGGAAGCATCTAAATTTTAAATATTACTATATTATTACATTACAATTATTATGTTATTTCAAAGTTAAAAAGCACATAAATAACCATTACGCGATAACATAGCACAGCAGAACAAAAAGAAATCAACTTTAGGATATAAAAATTACCGAGGATCCAACTTGGGCCTGACAATCAGCAAAGCTCTTATATACACCAACAACATCTCCCTTTCTCACTACAAAGAATGCATCTTTCTCTTTTTCCATCACCAGCTCAGAATCGGCTTTTTTGGTCCTAGATGCTTTTTTTCTACTAGTACCCTTGAGAGAAGAGTAGCACTGAGCCCGAAATCTTGTCAAGAGAAACTCTATATCAACAATCTTAACACCCGCGTGATCAAAGTTTCTTTTCCGTAAGGGAAGATGGCATTGGTTCAAAGTACTAGTTGAAATGAATTTACCGGACTTTCTAAATATAGCCGAACCATAAGCACGCACGTGAGACAAGCAGTTCATCAGAGAGTAAGCTTCACCAGATTGTCTAAATTTCAAAAGTAAACAAGTAACTGGAAACCTTAGGTAGGAAATTGAGGAGGAAAATACAGACAGAGAGACAGACCCAGGAGTAAGATATACTGTTAAAACATACCAGTGCAGCCGGAACCGGAGACTAAGTGAGTCTTCCTCCGTTGATATTCACGCCGGAGAGAAAAAGGAAGAGTAGGATTGTAGGCGAGATGGGTTTAGGTTTTACGTTTTAAGAGGGTTTCGGGTTTTGGGTTTTGGTTTTCGGCGGGTTGAAACTTGAAAGAAGGGACTGCCAGCCCAATTGCTCGTAGTTGCAAATTACATATTTCTCTTAATTTCTTCTAAAATTACATATTTGTCCTAAAGGCTAAAAAACCCTAATTCTCTTTTCTTCCGCATATTGTTAACCTATTTTGTATCAACTTTCTTTCGGTCCTCTCACCTCGCTCCTCGACAAAGGCATAGTCGACTCACCTACAGGAGTTTCTAACCCAGATCCGGTGCCCTCTCTCAGGAAATCCTCATCGGCGGCATCTTCCTCACACTACCCTCCCTTATTCACCCACCTCTGCTGTTGTTCTCCAATCTCAAGCCCAGATCTGGCCACGCATCGGAAGTCCTCACCGGCGTGAACGCCTAAATCTTCCTCATGCACTTCCATCAACAACCCGTGTCACACCCTCCCTGATTCCCTCATCCCTGTTGTTGTTTTCCAAACTCCAGCCCAGATTCGACTACCATCGGAAGTCCTCACTTGCGTCAATAACTGAACGCCCTCTTCAATTCTTCATCAAGCACTTCTTCATCTCCAACAATCGGGCGTCGCACTTTTCCCATCACTGGTAAGAAAAAATTTTTTTTATCCATACGTAGTGTACTGTAGTTACGGTGGTGTACGGTGAACCATGGGGTAGACATTTACATTTTGAATTAAACTGTTGTGGTATGCCAAAATCTTAGCTCATAAATTGAACTGTTGTGGTTATACTTTATCTGGGTGTGCTGTAAAAGTTGAAATTTTGTTATTGTTGGTTAATTTCTCAAAGCATTTGGCTTTGTTGATGTTTTCTGGATGCAGTTCAGGCTTCTGCAGCTATGGAACAGAAGGAACTCCTGGAAGAGCTTGCCGAATCTGTCGCTGCACCAACTGACTGAACAGCAATATTCTGCGATTGAGGTAAACTCTGAAGAAGTCAAAGAAATCACTCATCAACAAATCAAGAAAGCACTTCTCTTGCACATCATGGCACTGCTTTCGTTTGTGTGGCAGAAAATTGTACAAATACAAAGGCCACTTAACATTTAAAAATGCAATGATATGGTTGGCAAATGGTTTCATTTCGATAGATTGAAAGACAAACCATTTTCATTTGCAAAATTTATACTCTAGGATGAAATTCTATTGTATTTGTCTTATTCATTCATTGATGTTAGATCCATTAGTCTAAAGATTATTAAACTCTGTTACTCGAACTAGGAAATAGGCATTGGATACAGGTATGTTAAAAAAAAAAATTGATGTGAATATGCAAGTTGTGATATGCTGTAAAAGATGCTTGTCTGAATTATGTTTAATTGATAATATAATTATATACATAAAAATAAATTCGAGCTCGAGCATAAAAATTGAGCTTGGATAAACGAGCCTAATCGAGCGAGCTCGAGTAGCTCGATTTCGATCACGAGCCGACCTTGAGCTCAAAAATTAAGGCTCGGTCGAGCTCGAGTCGAGTACCGAGCACTGAGTTTCCAAGTCGAGCTCGAGCATCCTGCTGTATCGGCTTGGCTCGGCTCGATTACACCCCTAGTTGTTCATGAACTGCAAAATGAGTCCCATTTCGTTTTGAAGGTTTGCGTGCATTGAATTTTGAAATATGAACAAAGCTGTTGGTGTAGCTTATTTTTAATATTTTGGGTATGGGATAGTTTATGGTTCATTTCTAAGCTATGGAAACAAAGCATGTGAATATCTTTGAATGAAATTCTTATACAAATACATTTGTTTTTGGAGGGGCTGAACAGAGCTCAAATCAAAAGAGCTGTTTTAGTTCACTTTGCTTGTTCTTTTAAAGTAAATCTTGTTTTAATTTTGTTTTATTGTTGCTGCAGATGTTGCCATTGCTTATTTTGATTGGGTTTGTTTGGTTGTGGTGGTGGTGGTGTTATTGTTTTCTTTTTTTGATATGAGGTGGTGGTGTTATTGTTGTTTACTGTAACTTAGATTTAATTGATTATATTATGTAAGGTTATTATTATTTTTATTGTTCTATTGTTATTATTATTATTTTTTAAAAAAAAATGTTAGTCTTATTTTGTTAGATTTAATTGATTCAAAATATATGAAATAAATACAAGCTCTAGTTCGAGCATGAGAATCGAGTAAGTTAAATGAGCCTAATCAAGTGATCTCGGGTAGCTCGATTTTTATCTCGAGCCAAACTCCAGCTTAGAAATGAAGACTTGGTTGAGCTCGAGCCAAGTATTGAGCACCGAGTTTTGGAGTTGAGCTCAAGCTCTATTATCTCACTGTATCGGCTTGGGTCAATTACACCTTGGGGTCGGGTACTACAAAATTTGTGGGTACTCGCCCCATTTACATTTCTATTTCTATCTCATAAGTTCATATAATGGCTAAACAGGAAAACCCTAGTGCCGTCAAGTGAAAACTTCATCAAACATAAGCAAAGATGGCTGAAGAAGAGAAGGAAGAAATCAAGTCGTTTAAAGATTTAGGTTTATGCGACGAATTAGTGGAAGCCTGCGATGGTTTAGGTTGGAAAGCTCCTACAAAAATCCAAGTTGAAGCCATTCCCCATGCTCTCGAAGGTTAACTTCTTACAATTGCCAACTTTCCTTTTCTTTTAAATTGTTTAAATTGTTTTAAGGAACTTTGATTAATTGAATTATTGTTATTTTTTTAAAATTTTCTATGGATTTTTGTATTGTAGGGAAGGATTTGATTGGACTTGCGCAGACGGGTTCTGGTAAAACAGGGGCATTTGCTCTTCCCATACTGCATGCTCTTTTAGAGTGCCATTCGAAACAAGGATATAAATCTGCACCTGCATTTTTTGCTTTAGTGCTTTCCCCAACACGGTTTGATATCTAAAAAGTTATTTGATTTTGTTGTCCATATGAAATTTTTTATTGTTGAATTTTGTTTTGTTTAATTGATAATTTGTTGCTGCAGGGAGCTTGCAATTCAAATTTCAGAACAATTTGAAGCCTTAGGATCTGGAATTAGCCTAAGATGTGCTGTGGTAAGCTTCTAGTCAAAATATACCTGATTGTTAGCAAATTAGTTACTTTAAAGTTATGATTGAGATTTTCGTTTTTGACTTGTTCTTAATTTATGTTTTAAATGTTGAGAATTTTGTCTGAAAGACTTATTTGATATAAGTGATATGCAATTTTCTGGCTCAAAAAGTTTTGCTTCTTAACTTCATGCTTTTCATAGATGAATCTGTTTTGGTTGCTTAAATTTTGGTTCTTAATTTTGAAGCTTGTTGGAGGAGTGGACTTAATGCAACAACAAATTGCCATTGCAAAGCGGCCACACATCATTGTAAGTTCTTCTGTTCCCCTGCCTTTAGGCCTTATCTCAAAATCATTGTGCTATGAAGCAAACTTGAGGCTAAAGGGTTCAGGTTCACTACACCCGTGAGAGAAGATTTGATTGTAATTATAAAGCTGTGGATAACAGAAAGACAAAAATTGATTGCTAGTCTACGAGTGTTTGTCTGTTGATGCATTTTTGATGTTCTATGATATAGTGACAAAGATTATGCTAAGTGGTTTCCACTATGGTTATGCTTGATCTATGGCCATCAGTCCTTTTTTTTAATCTTGGTCTACTGATTGACTGCCTATATTGGTCCCTCCCTTTTACAATACAGATAGCACGGACCTTCAATTTTCTTTTATGATTTACTTGTTAAGCTTTAGGATCAGGGGTATGGAGCTTAGCTGTTGGTATCCCTGTGATTTTATGTAGATGATATTATGTGTTTTGGTGTTCTCTTTGGTGGAAAAACTTTATTTAGAATCTAAAAGATATTTCCTTAATGGTTATAACCCTACTTAAATGGAAAACCCTAAGAGAAAAATATCAGTATCCTATGGTTTTAAGTAGCTATAATTTTAGGACAGCCATAGACAATTAATGAAGAAATAAATATCTTAGAATGAAGAATACATCTGAATCGCTTATGATGTTTATGATACCTGAAATTTAATCTTTACCCTGTAGGTTGGGACACCTGGACGCCTTGTGGATCACCTGACTAATACTAAAGGTTTTTCCCTTCGCATGCTAAAATATTTGGTAAGAGTTTCTTCTTCTCTTTTTTTTTTTTTCAAATTCCCTTTTTCTTTGGTATGATTGGTTGAATTCTATATTCATAGTTATGTTTTAGTTTAAGAAAGGATTTAGGGTTATAAAATGACCAGTTCTTATTTTGTGAAAGTTTTTTTTAATCTTCTTCCACCTTCAGCTCGAGATATCCCTGCTTTATCTTTTTAGCTATAATAAATCTATTTTATTATACGTCTTACTGGTTTCTCTGTTCGCACCATCTATTAGATGCTTGTCCATTGTTGAACTACCAAATTCTGCTTTGGTCAGTTTAATATGATTGACCTGGATGAGAGTTAATAAAATACCTATTTTCTTACTTACATTCATCATTGACCGTTTGCACTGCTGAACCAATCTGCATGTTTTTGGCAGGTCTTAGATGAGGCGGATAGGTTGCTGAATGAGGATTTTGAGAAAGCACTTGATGATATATTGAATGTTATTCCTCGTGATAGGCACACATATTTGTTTTCTGCAACCATGACCAAAAAGGTATGTCTTGAAAGTAAAAAATTGAATGTATATGATAAGAAACATTTCCTCAATTTACCATTTTCCCTTTCACTTTATTAGTTACCATTGTGGATATGGTTGAAAGTTACCAGAAAAGAGACTTCCATTGTCATGCTTACTTCCAATATGATCTTGAATAAAGCACATTGGTGCAATATGATCTATATATATATATATATATATATATATGGCTAAAAACCATGTAATCAAACGCTTAGTTTGATGTTGTTGGTTGCTGTTATTTACTGTCTTTGCAAAAAGAAGGTAGTAGTGCATTGACTGTTCTATTTTTATGCATATGATTTCTTGTTAGGATTTGATGTTATCCATGTATTATCCACATTGATCTTGTGGATAAGGATGTTTCTGTTTTTTCTCCTTTCCTGTTGTCCTATGTAGTCATTTTGCTGTAAGATAACATCTATTACTGTGTCCAGAGTATTTTTATTTGCCACAAAGAAATTTACCATATCCAAAGTCTCTATAGTCTATGGTATTTGTGAAGATATGTCAGTTCTATCAACTTGTGAAAATTGAATAGTGTTTGCAGCCTGAACCTAATTTTGCCAATGTATATTGTTCTTTTATGAAATGTATATGCAAACTGATAATTACAAACTTTATCCTTAAAAGTAAATTCAAATTGTAATTTATTCTTAGTTTCCTAGTGTCATGTTTCTTCCTTATTGATAACTATAACATTAATCCCTTAGTAATGGTTTACAAATTGTTAGCAAAGGGAATCATACAATCCTTAATTAATTTTTAGTTTTCATTCTATCAAAAGGTTGGATTTCGGTGTTCTCTCTTTTTATTTTTTTAATATCAATTTTTTAACTGTTTGAAAAAATCATCATCATAACCTTTATCCCAATACTAGGGTAAGCTGCATGAACTAATATATAGACTACCTAAGTATTGTGATAAAGGCTCTAATGGTGATGATAATATGATGATTTTGTGATTCAATATTTGATACTTTCAAACTATTAAAAAAATAATATTAAAACAAGAAACAGAGAGAAATGAAATCCGACCTTTTGATAGAATGGAAATTAAAAATTAATTAAGGATTGTATCATTCCTTTTTGTCAACAATCTGTAAATGATTACTAATGGATCATTGTTAACCTTATCAATAAGGAAGAAACATGACACCAGGAAACTAAGAATAAATCACAAAATAAGATTAAAAAAAAATTTGAATGGAAAGTTGGGACACATTTGGACTTTGACTAAAAATAGAAGAGTGAGTGCTGTAATATACCCCTTATAAATTTCTAAAGAGTTTATTCAGTAGAAAGAATCGAATAGATGGTTGAAAAGTATTACAAGATCAAAATTGTATGATAAACTTTCTCAAATCGTGCATTGGCTGCAGATAACATAATTGAATATGTTGACTGCTTTACATTTCATCTGGTTTGAAGTGTTTTCTTTATCTCTCCTTTTTTTTTTCTGCAAGGGTCAAACGAAATTTAAACTTGATGTTGTGGTACCATTTTAGGCTTTGCTAAGGAACTAGGCATATAATGAGCATGCATATTTGAGAACTTATGATTAATTTGGTTAGATTTTATGATATTCATAATATACCTAACTAGAGCATAGTGTATTATAAAAAAAGTATTATTTAATGATAGATTTTTTCTTTTCAATGTATACACAAAATGTGCCATGCTACACATAAACAATGATCTGTAGCCTCTAGTTACTTCTATCCTCCGTGTGAAGACTTGCAGGAGAAACATTGCCATTGTTGTACAATGCTTGTAAATAACATGCAAACCTTCTTGCTAGTGTGCAATCCTCTTTTGATTAAGCAATATATCGACTCAGAAGGGGTCCTCACTTTCAGAACGTAAAGCATTCATTCCATAAATTTATTGAGGGAAAGCTGGTGCTAAAGGCAAATGGAATCCTTGCTAAAGTTTGAGACTGTATATACTGATATTAATGCGAAAATCTGACATGAACTATCAATGCCATTTTAATCTGCTCATATATAGGATGATTTATATTTTATGAGAAGAGATTAAAAATTTGAAGTGATGAATCATCTTTATAGCACACATAAGAAAAATGTCTGTTTATACAGTGTTTTCACAATTTGACCTTATTTTACATAAAGGATGGCTTTACTTCGTGGATGAATGTTTGGCCACAATATTTTTTGATGTTGCAGGTGAAGAAGCTACAAAGGGCATGTCTGAGAAATCCTGTGAAGGTTTGATTTTAATAGTTATGCAAAAATTTTCAGCCTTCTCCATGCTTACCTTAACATTTTAAAAAGTTTCAGTTTGTTAATTTCTTTTCAGATTGAAGCAGCATCTAAATATTCCACTGTTGACACACTAAAGCAGCAGTATCGCTTTATTCCTGCAAAGTACAAGGTGCCTGATCTTCTCAGCCTTAAATTTCTTTCAAAGATTTGAAATGTCATATGGATAATTGTGCGTGTGATGATTGTCATGATGGTTTTGTGCTGAAATTCTATCTATATTTGAGAGAGATTAAGTTATTGAAAAGGCATACTTACGTACCAAAAAAGTTATTAAAAAGACATACTTGGTTGTGGTATTTACCCAAGCCTGCATGGTGAGCTTGCATCCAGTTATTGCACGGTGTGAGGTGTGAACAATGCCTGCATAAGGGTGCTACTGTACCCATACCCAGGGCTTTCTAGATCCTCCTCCTTTTTGCATTGTAGTAGGTGAGAGGATAGCAAAACCTGCCGCACAGCCTGTGACACCAGCTGCATTGACAAAACTCTCTAAAACCTTTTGGAAGGCCTACATTGCTGTCCAGTCAACAAAATGATCTAGAAGATGTGAGCATTGTAGCACCCTTATGCGGGAAGGTTCTAGAACACACTCTCTAGCACTAGAGCTTTCTTAAGTGTCTTATAGAGATCTTCTAGAGCCTGGGGTGTCTAAAGAGTTCCTAGTACTATACAAGATATTTATTAATAGGTTCTATTAGGCTAAAACCACTAAATGGTGTTGGCACTCACTCTAGAGGATTATTAGAGCAAAATACAAGCAGTAGAGTGTGCTTATTGTAAGTGTATATTATTGAACTAGGTGTTCTACCAATGAAAGAGAGGACTCTTTTGTATAGGAGAGGCCCCTTACAATTTGTGGCCAAGGTTAGTCAAGTGGTTGAGTATTCAACCAACAAGTTCCAGAATACCCTAGTGCTAGAGCCTTTCTTAGGATCTTTTACAGACCTAGAGTTTGTGGTGTTTGGAAGCTTCCTAGTTCTGTACAAGATATTTACAAGTGGGTGCTGTTAGGCTAACACTTCTAGACTCTATTTAGGAACCTTCTCGAACAGGAGGGCTATAGTGCCCATGTCTGGGTTCTAGGTCCTTTTGTTGCATGGACTGGAAGGTAAGCCTTCTAAAAGGTTTCTGAGGGTTTTGCCTGCACACTACCTGGGGATCACAGGCTATGCAACACAGTTATGCTGCACTGCTGCTCACACCTATTGCTGTTAAGCAGGCTATGTGGAAGCAAACCCATTAACATGCAGATTTGTGAAGGCATGACACGAGTAGAATGACATGGCCCATGCTTATCTAAACTCTCTCTCCTCTTCGAGTTGCTGTTGATAACAACTATATATATTATGATGTGAGAATAAATATGGTTTCTTAATTCAGTTTATTTCTTAAATCTTCTCATTGCCTTCTATGATTAGATAATTAGCACTTGTGGTTCATATGGTTTTTTCATGTTGGAGTGTATTTTGATAAAATAGTTTTGAAAATGAAAACAAACTGGATTAGTATTATTCAGCAAGGGTCTTATGGAGATATATAGAGCATAGTGAGGATTTGTATTTTAAAGCTAGGGTGTATTTGCTGGTTGGAAGCTAGTGAGCTTCAGATAGAGTAGGATGAAGCTTCCAATTGATGATATAAATTCTAGAAAAGAGCATACCTAAAGTAAACTAATATTTCAGCCAGCCACTTTATCCACACTTGAGTGATTAGAAAGTTTCTAAGGTTTGCTCATGGGATTTTTGGTTATTGGAGAGTCTAATATCGTGTTGCTCGGACCATCCATTTTTAATAGTCAACGTATATGTTGCTCAGACTTGGAATGTTTGATGGAGTACTGTGTAATAATGGCTTGACACATATGGCACTGGGTCTGTCGGTTTCACCAAATTCAGTAGGCAACAAAGCTAGAAATTGGCTTGAATTGGTGTCCTACCAAGAGTTTCTTTGTTTACTTTCCTCACCTCTTTGTGATTGCATTCATCTCATACAACAAACACACACAATTTATTGTCTATTAAGGAAAATTGGGGGCTTTAATATTTCATGGATTATGTCTGAATTCTGTCTGCTCTTGCCTTCCGATGTCTTTCCTTTCTGCACATACACCATATTATGCTGTTTACAGTCTGACCAAATTCAGTAAATATGACTTAAAATTAGAAAGTAGTTTGTGCCTTAATTTATTTGTGTTTTGGGCCAGCAGGTGGTTGGTTTAATGATTTTGTTGTTTTCTAGATTCAACCAAAACGCAAATAATGTATAACTTTACATCTTATTGCCATAGTTTGAGCAACTAATTTCCACACACCGACCTATTTTTCTAGACCTCTTTATAGATATATTTAGCTGTCTTCATTTCCAGGGAACTGGGATGTTACATGCTTATACTCATACCTATACCCCAGTTTGGGCAACATAGGTCATCATATGAGCTATGTGTCCTAGAGGGGAGCCATGAATCCCACATTGGTTGTGTACTAGAGTTTGGTTCTATATTTAATTGTTCACACCACCTTTCAATTGTAAGGTGCCTTTTGGGAAAAAGGACAAAACCTTGAGGCAATGGGCCAAAGTGGACAATATTTTGCAGTTAGGTGTGGACAGTGATAGTTGGTATTAGAGTCAGCTCTAGGGGTAGTGCTAGCGATGTGCCACTAAAGACAGTGGGCCCTCAAGTGAGGGGGGGAGTATGTCACAGTCCCAGAGGGAAGCCATAAGTCTCTCATCGGCTGTGTATTAGAGTTTGGTTCTATATTTAAGTGTTCACACCAACCTTCAACTGTGAGGCGTCTTTTGGGAAAAAAAGATAAAATTGTGAGGCCCAATGGGCCAAAGCGGATAATACTTTGTATTTGAGTGTGGATCGTGACACTATGCTGGGCATCATGGACATACTTCAAAGCTTAAAATAAGGCTCGATTCTGCTGATAGGTACGAGTTTTCATGTCATATAATGACATGCATTGTGGTAGAATAAGGAATTTATTTTTTGTAGCTGTGTAACTTGAGTGTAATCTAGCAAACGCTAAAATAAGTTCCGATTGTGCTAATGAATTTTCGTGCCATATCATTACATGCATTATGGTTGAATAAGGAATTTATTTATGTAGCTGGGCAACTAGTAATCTAGCCATCGTAACCTGTTTTTGTTAGTTCTGGAAATGAAGTGTGAAAGATCTCTTAAATTATTGCATTTCTATGTCTTGTGTAAATGTCTCTATTTATATGTTTTATTTTGCTGTAATTGCAGGATTGCTATCTTGTTTATATTTTGACTGAGATGTCAGGATGTACATCTATGGTTTTCACTCGAACATGTGATGCAACTCGCCTTTTGTCCTTTATTCTTCGGAATCTTAGTATAAGGGCCATTCCCATTAGTGGTCAAATGACTCAGGTGTGATATTATTTCGGTGTACTGATTTTTGCTTTTTTTCTACAAAAGCGGAGTCTCCCCCCTAACAACCCACACACCAAACCCACATATACCAACTCCCCCCCCTCCCTCCTTTTTTAAAATATTATTTACTGCAATTTGTTGACAAATTTGTTTGACAGTCAAAGAGGCTTGGAGCCTTAAACAAGTTCAAGTCTGGGGAGTGTAATGTTCTTGTCTGCACTGATGTGGCCAGTAGAGGACTTGACATTCCATCTGTGGATATGGTTATTAATTATGATATCCCTACAAACTCTAAGGTTAGGCTGCACGATCTTTTTTTTTTAATTTGTTGCGGCATATGGCAGGCCTTGAAAAAATTATGCATTCTGTTACTCTATCAAATGATCTGGGTCTTTAAATGGATAGAGCGCATAAAAATTTTCTGCTGGTTCTATCGCTGGCCTTTATTTTTGCTAATTTTTTTAAGTGGATACAGGATTACATCCATCGAGTGGGTAGAACAGCTCGTGCAGGACGATCTGGTGTTGCAATCTCACTAGTGAATCAGTATGAGCTGGAGTGGTATCTGCAGATAGAGAAGCTTATTGGTATGCCACAGCAGCTAAATTTGTTGCTAGGATGTCAATTGATTAGCTTGTCCAGCGAACTAGAATAACCCTTTTTCTTCTGTATTCCAGGCAAAAAGTTACCTGAGTATCCTGCTCAAGAAGAGGAAGTCTTACTATTGTTGGAAAGTGTCGCAGAAGCGAAAAGACTGTCGCAGATGGTAATCCAAGTTCCTTTTAGCTTTATCCATAATTTTATTCCTTTTAGCTTTATCCATAATTTTATCTGATTTGATTATAACCTGGATTGAAAACACTACATATCTAGTTGAAGATATGGTAGTGTTTGGTGCTTCTTTTACTTTACCCTCAGAGTTGGGTATTGAAATCCCAAGTAGAATGTGTGCCCCTCTTGCTTTTGTCAATACTTAATTTGAAGTTGAAAGCATCTTTTATTTATGTAATCATCATCATCAGAGCTTTTATTTCAATAAATTAAGGTAGGCTAGATGAATTAATATTTGAAATCATGTTATATTGTCCATATGGATTCTCTTCTTCCACTCATTTTTATACAAGACAATGCTTTCATTCAACTTTAATATTTTCATATCTTTTCAAATTATTTCATTCAAAGTCTTTTTCGGTCTTCTTTTATTTTTGACCGTTCTTTCATCATTCAAATGTAATCAATAAAATTTGAAATGTGCAGAAACTGAAGGATAATGGAGGCACAAAGAAGAGGAAGGGTGGAGATGATGAGGAGGATATAGAGAGATATCTAGGCATCAAAAGCAGGTCCTCCAAGAAATTTAAGAAAAAATGAGATGAGAGGCCACCATGATATGGTAAGATATTGGACATTAATTACTCCATTTTTAGAAAGGAAAAATGAAAAATGGAAAGAGAGAAGCTTTTGTACAACACAACTAAGTTACCTTGAAAATTTTGTTATAAAATTTTATTAGCTGCAGTTTTTTAAATCATACTATCTCCCGTTCCCATAGCATATTGTTCAAACACGGCATATTTGCATTACGAATTTTACATGGGGCTTATGAAAATACTCAAATTTCATCAAATCATCCATCTTCAAATTAAATATAATATATGCTTTGTTTTTTTAGCAACAGTTTTGCCGCTCTTTTCTCGTGTGTCAATCCTTCCAGAATTTTGCATTATTTATGTCCATGATTATTTTGAATATAATTATCTTAAATCATTCTTTGATATCATAGTTAAAGGTGGCAAAAGTTGACTCGAATTTGAAAATCTGTCCGAACTCGCCTGAGATCAAACTTGGATCAACTCGAATTGATCAAAAAAGTTAAAACCAAAATAGCACGAACTTGACATAATCCGAATTCGATAAAACTTAGATCCGATTTGATTGGAAATTCGTAAAAACTCGAATTTATAATTCGAAAAAATTTGAATTAAAATTATATGATTATTATTTTAAAATAAATAATTGATATATTTTTTTAATTATAAAATTAAATTTTGGATAAAAATAATTATTTTTAGTAGTAAAATATAATTTAAAAAATACTATAGTAGTATTATTGTGTAAGCGGTAGTTTTAATAAAATACATGAATAAATCAAGCTATAGGTAATTAATTATTTGTTATATTAACAAGATTCTAATTTGATATCTTATAACAATAATTTATATATTATATTTTATTATAACAATCTTTTAAGAATAAATTATGTAATTTTTTAATGTGTAATTAATTCTGATAGAATTAATTATTTATTAAAAATAATTAATTTATTATCTATTAAATATAAAATTAAAGTTTAAATAAACATAATATTTCTAATAGTAAATTAAAGTGTAATTTAATAATATACTATAATAGTATTATTGTGTAAGCGGTAGTTTTAATAAAATTTGTTTTTTTATACTTTATTAATATTATGATTAATTATATTTAAATAATAAGTATTATATTAATTAATTCACTACAATAAATGTGACTGGATTTGTTGTGTGACAAGGAAAGGAAATGGCTGCTTAGATGGGGAACAAAAACTAGAAAATTGAATTAAAGCAGGGGAATTGAAATAGTGGAGAAGGAGAAAAAACAGAGGAGAATGAAGAAATGAGACATTGGGTCTTTAACTTTAGTTGCATTTGTGTTTTTAAATTAATTAAAATGGTTTTTTTTAAATGAAAATTTGAGAGGGAATCAATTAAGTAGAGGGAAATGAAAATATGAAAATTTGAGAGGGAAATAAATTAAATTAATTAAAATGGTTTTTTTTAAATGAAAATTTGAGAGGGAAACGAAAATATGAAAATTTGAAGGAAAAATCAAGTAAATTAATTAAAATGATTTTTTAAAATAAAAATTTGGATAAATTTTCATATGCAATTAATTTGTAAATAATTTTGTTGCAAAAGTAATTTATAAATAATTTAATTTGTAAGAGAAATTAATATCTATCAAATAATAACTAGCCAATTGAATATATAAACAATTAGCATTTTGAAAAATAGAAAATAGATTTGCAGTGTTAAACTTTTGAAACACAAATAGGTAGCTAGTATTAAGTATAAAAAAAGTTAAAACAATTTAATTATTATAACATTTAAATGTTCTTTCCTTCATTTTTAATAACGTTAACATGTTACAATTTTTATTATTAAAAAGTTTCAACATTCTTAATTTTTTTACTCTAGATTTCTATTTCTCTAATAATATTCCTATATATGATTGATCATAGGCTTCTTTTTATAGGGATTAGTTAATCCTAGAATTAATATGATTTTTAATAGAATAATAACTAGGAGTTTTAATCCAAGCAAACTATAACTTTGTAATTTTTTTAATTTTTTAAAATTGAAATAATTATTTAAAACAAGAATGAACAAGCCTAGATAATATAATGTGTCTATACATTAAAACATAGCAATATGTAAGTAATAAATATATAAAGAAAAAGTGCAATAAATTTCAAACGATGAGATTTTGAAAATAATGAAAATAATAAGTTTTTGAATAATATAGATAAAAAAATCGATTTTATAAGATATAACATTGATAAAAATAAAATTTTCATGTGAATATAATATAGTTTAAGAGAAAATTGCATTTATGATTATTTTTATTTTATATTCTCAAATTTTATTTTTTAATTTATATTTTATTATAATGAATATTGCTAATGATATTTCGTAACAATTATTTTGATCGTTTTATATACACACCATATTAAGAAAATTTTAACTTGACAATGATTATGAAAAGTCGTCGTAAATCTGATATGAATATGATATAGATATCATAACAAATTTTCTTTTTGTTGTATAAAATATTTAAAAAGTTAATTAAGCAACGACAATAAAAAGTTATTGCAGATACAATAAGATAACGCCCTTTTATTTTATTTTATTTTTTTTTCAATTTGATAGGATTTTGCAACAATAAAAAGTATTATTGTATTTTGGCAAAAAAAAGTATCATTGTAATATAATATTTAAAATTTCAATTAGACAATGACAATAAAAAGTCGTTGCAAGAATAATAAAATATTGTAATGCTTTTTTTTTTCTTGTTGGTAAATTGGTAAGAATTTACAACAACAAAGAATATAATTGCATAAAATTAAAAAAAAAAAAGTAACTATAAAAAGTAGTTGCAAATGTAATGGGAATTTATAACAATATCGTGAGCTTTTGCAATTTATGATTGCTAAAAGCTTACTTTTAGTAGTGTAAATAATAAAAGAAAATATACAAAATTATAATCAAACAAATGATATTATTGTTTTTCTCTTCTAGCTTTCATCATTGAAAAGGTAAAATAAATTGTTTTACATATTACAATAATAGTATTATAAACAAAAATTATATATAAATGTATTAAATATATATAATTAATATTTTGTGATATGATAATTTTTGTGAAACATCAAATATGTCACCAATAATTTTCTCTTTAAATTATTATTTTTTATTTTATTAATTTTTATTTAATTAAAAATAAATTTATTTTCTAATAAATTTAAATGTTTTTATATCGTCACCTATTAATTACACACTAATTTGATTTTAATAGTGACAGATAAATGTGAATATCATAGGAAATTTAAAAAAACTAAATAATCATTATCAAATAATAAAAACAGTAAAATGTAAACATTTATATTTATATGAATATTTATTAAATTTTAACTTTACTTTAGAATTTTATTATATTTTTATTTAACTATATAAAAAATTAAATTAATTATTATATTCAAAATTATAAAATATTTATAACTTATAAAATTTCAAAAATAATTTGACTAAGCCCACTAAACCCGCCGGGTTAGAACTGGACTGAACTCGAAACCGGGTCGAGTCCAAAAAGACCCGAACTCGAAAATAACCTGAACTAAAAAATAACCCAGATCGAACTCGTCCAAACCGGCTCATTTTTCACCTCTAATCATAGTTAGGATAAACATCCAATCAAACAAATATATTTATAAACACTCTCATTCTGTATTTTACACATCCGACATGGTTAAGAAAAAATGTTCATGACTGTATTTTAAATGGTTGAATTGGAATTATCAAAGGTGAGAGAAAAGTGCTTGTAGATGTTGATTGGATACTAGTTCCAAACAATTAATGCTTGATTTTCAGTCACATGGTTGGACTTGGAGTGGACAAAGATTCAAGTAGAAATCTTGACTTGGAGATATACTGCTCTCTTTTTTACAAAATAAAATAAAATTTTATTAAACCTTTCATCATCACTGATGTCAAAATGATGAAATGTTGTAACAAATTCTCGAGGGAAGTAATTGACGCCATTGGTATTGACCATGGATACAAGGACAAGGAGCACTTGCAGTTCGTGTCCACATCGACCTGCAAAACCCAAGTTCAGTGCAGGCTAGCCCACTTAAATCTCTCATCCACAGCTCGGTTTTTGCAGTACATTACTTATTAAGGCTTAATAGCCAAATATCTTCAATCTTTTGCACAAAAAGAATATAAGCTTTCAACATTTTTACATAAAATTTAGTTCATAAAATTTTATTTTACCATAAATTAATTCTCAGTCTGTGATATCCTCGTCACTACCAATTTACATATAACTTTTTCTTTCATATACAACTTGATTAGACTCGTTCATCAATATCATTCATTCTTTTTCTGATAATTGGTATGAATTAGCTCATCATAAATATCTCAAATTCAAGTGAAGCATAATTATTATATTTATATGTATCATTCCAAAGCATAGGATCTTACACAACTTACATAACCTACATTCCCCAAAAATCTTATAGACATCATTGTACTGTAGCACTGTCTGATTTACTTAACAACATAAGTATACTTTCAAGAAGTTTAGGAAGCGTGCCTTGAAGCAATACAGATCCAATAAGCTCTTCTATCGAGAGCGAGATATCACTTCAAATAGTCTGAAAAATAGTTGTAAAGGGGTGAGATTACGCTCAGTAAGAAATATATATAAAAGAGCGTACTATGCCACTATATGTAGTTTTTCCTGCTTGGCTTATAATGTCATGTAAAACCATTATAAAGGATATATCATATACAAGTAAAATCAAGTAATTCAAATACTTTCGATTTCTTTATTCCTTTGAAATCACATATGCAAATATTCAAATACTCCATATACTTTCACGTATCTTAAATCGCGTGAAATCACATGTACAGATATCTTTCAAATAACATGGAGACTATTAGCATTTCAACGGAATCATGCACAAGATAAATCTCATCGGGGATACAGCACATATATCCCGTAAGGGATAATCTCGAGAGATGTCAAATAAGTGGTGTACCCCCGTAGGGGCCAGAAATCCTCCCCTAACCAAACATATAACAGAGACAATTGGCCAATGTCGATAGGCCACAGTGAACACTAATAAGGTGACATCTGTGCTACTGAGGACCGGACTAGGGCTCCTCAGTCAAGTACAGACACAGATAGTGCACAATCATCAAGTAGTTCATAGTCTCAAAACATTTGTCATATACTTCTTTGGTAATACAAATGTACTAGTATAAAGTAGGCTTTAAAGACCTCATTTACAAACAGGGCAGTCGACTAGTTTTATAGGGCAGTCGGCTGCTATCACATATCTTGGTTTATCAAAATTATTTTCTTTTAAAATTTCAGTATTTCTAAATTCTGAAAACACATGGGACAGTCGACTAGTCTATATAGCAATCGATTGGTTTGGAACAGAATACTTTTCGAGAAAAAGGCAGTCGACTGGTTCTATAGCAGTAGACTGTTGTCGCAAACAGAATGCTTCTGAAAACAGGGCAGTCGATTGGCTCCATAGGCAGTCGGCTAGTTTTGAAACAGAATACTTTTCAAGTAAATAACAGTCAACTGGTCATATAGCAACCAACTGGTTTGAAACAGAATGCTTTCTGAAAAATAGCAGTTGACTGGCTTACATGGCAGTCGACTGGTTTGTATCAGTTTTTGAAAAATCTACGCTTTGGTTGTCTTTAGGCAGTCGGCTGTAACTTAAGGCAGTCAGCTGCTCCTAGCAAT
The DNA here is from genome assembly GCA_031772115.1 of Heritiera littoralis. Classification (NCBI taxonomy): domain Eukaryota; kingdom Viridiplantae; phylum Streptophyta; class Magnoliopsida; order Malvales; family Malvaceae; genus Heritiera; species Heritiera littoralis. Next base: position 1,920,393 of record JAPDPK010000055.1, read on the forward strand.
TTGGTGAGTAAAACCCGAAATTGACATTTCTTGCACTTAAATCAGCTTTTATTTCATATATTCCTTACCTCAATAGCCAATAATCCACTAGCTTGGTTGCAATTCAACACTTAGCCTTTACTTTTTCAAGCTGCACAAAAGCCATAACAATTCCAACCTTTAGGAAATCTTTACAAATATTCTATTCCAACTCCACATAACTCCAAACCATAGATAGAATTGAATGAATCACTTTCTAGTCTTACCATTGTTAATCACCAAAATGATAGCAAATTAGACCTCCTCAATCCCTTTGATTAAGCTCTTCATTTTACAGGTATAGCTTAAGCTAGTGATGAGAAGTGATTTTCGTTAAGCAAGCTTAACGATTCGATAACAGGAAATAGTTGTTCCACAAGGTGAATATGATGGAAACTTGAAGAAATGAATGGAAGAGCAAAGATGGCTGCCGATCTTGATGGAGGTGATAATGACTCATTGCTTCATTAAATGTATATTTATCCGACTAACCATTTCAGCCATTGACTATTTGACCATTTAATATTTGACCTTCTTTCTTCCATTCATATGCCACATGTCATTTAACTATGAAAAATATGATATTTATTCTTTTTCATAATCCAATTATTCTCTTAGTATCAAAATTAACTCCTTGACCATTGACTCTCAATTACTCTTATTCCATCCATGTCCCATATACCATTCATATATCAAATTCTCATATTTGTTTACATCATTTAAGCTAGAATACTATACAAATATGAGAAAATTACAGGAAATTGGAGATTTCACATTCTCCCCACCTTAGAGAATTTGGTCCTCCAAATTTAAATCGGGTTACTACTCAAATAGCTTAGGATATCTTTCCTTTATTACACTCTCTAGCTCCCATGTAGCTTCTTCCACCGGATGATACTGCCAGAGAACTTTAACTAATGGAATCGTCTTAGACCGTAACACTCTCTCTTTTCTATCCAAAATCCGAATCGGCTTCTACACATAACTCATGTCTTCCCGAATTTCCAACGGTTCATATTCTATGACATGAGATGGGTTCGGACAATACTTCCGAAGCATGGACACATGAAAGACATTAGCTCCGGAGGTAGTGCCAACCTATATGCAACATCTCCTACTTGGTCCAAGACTTCAAATGGCCTGATGTAACGGGGACTAAGTTTACCTCTTTGACCAAATCTCATGATCCCTTTGGATGGAGAAACTGTTAGCTTTAAATTGACATATATATTTTGAAATGACAAAAACTTAAGTAATCTTAAATGTTTGATTCATATTGTAAATTTGCTTTATCAATTATGATTTCACAAACCATATTAAGTGCTTTTATCAAATATAAAACCATGATTTAATTAATTATCTTTATTGGCTTTAATTAATTTAGAAAACATTTTTTAATTATTGGTTTAAGTAATTTTCTTATGAAATTATTGAATATATTTTAAGAAAATTACTTGATAAATTTTTTGGACTCAAATTCATGTTTTTAAAGTCATGTCATTTAAAAATACTCATGTGATAACCGCAAATTTTCTATTTTCGAAAATTAATATTAAAGAAAATAGATAAGAGGAAATAAATAAATTAAAGTAAATAAATAAAATTTATTTACGAGATGGAATATCGTTGAAATTTCAAAAATTAAGGAAGTGATGAAAATTAGAAATTTAGTGAAAGACATTTAAATTTTGAAAAAAATAATGAAGAGAAGCAAATATTATTTGGTTAAGTTAAAATCCAAATAAAAATAGAATGCGTATAAAAAAATATTTATATAATTAGATTATATAAATATATTTACACATGTTTTTATACAAATACATATGAATGTAAATGCTATATAGTATATATTTATATACGTTAGTATATAGGAATATATATACTATTTCATAAAGTTAAATAATACATATGTATACAATTATAATGTTTTATGTATATATAAAATATATATACATATATGAGAATGTAAAATATAAATTTTACACTGAAAGTTGTATAATTATATATTGTAAATACAACATATAAGTATGTGTAAAGGTTATTAAAGTTTTTAAGGATATAAATATACATATATATATATATACACTAGATATATATTTTTTAAAACATAATATACATATATATATATATATATGTATGTACCTCTTTATATATATATTATATATATAGTACAATACTATATATCATCATCATCATCATCATCATCATCATCATCATCAGAGCCTTTATCCCAATAGATTGGGGTAGGCTATATGAACCAATATCTAAAATCACGTTAGATCATCCATATGTATTCTTTGCCTCCATAGATTCCTATTCAAGGCCATTTGCTCATCTAATTCTAAAGCTTCCATGTCTTTCCAAACTACTTCCTTTCAAGTCTTTTTCGGTCTTCCTCTAGTCTTAATCCTTTTCTCAACATCCATAGCCTCTATTCTCCTAACTGGAGCATCTACAGGTCTACGTCTTACATGTCCAAACCAACGTAAACGATTTTCACACATTTTGTCTTCGATAGGTACCACTCCAATTATCTTACGAATATCATCATTTCTCATTCTATCATTTCTTGTATATCCACATATCCACCGTAACATTCTCATTTCTGTTACATTCATCTTTCGTGTATGTAGCCTCTTAGTCGCCCAACATTCACTACCATATAACAATGTTGGTCTAACAACTGTCCTATAACAATGTTGTCTAAGCAAATATAAGTACAATACTATATATAAATTAATATTATTATATTTAAAATGTATAACATAAATATAAAGTATATATATATTGTTATATTATATCTATATATATACATTATATAAATATAATATAAATTATGATATAGATAAAAATAGAAAAGAGGATAAAATAAAAAAGGAAAGAAATAGGAAGAATCGGGACAGAGCCCGATTCCTTCCCAGCCGAAAACCGCCGGCAACAAACCTACCACTGCCGGTAGGATAAGAGAGAAGAAGAGAAGGGAACGACGCCAGCAATGTGAGAAGAGGAGGCCGGCGGCGGGAAAAACGAAAAACAGAAGCGGAATGGAGGATGCGAAACGGAGGAAACCGGGAAGAGAAAAGAAAATAGGAAACGGCGGTGCCAGTTGATTTGGCCACCGCCACTGCCATCGAAGCACTGCCAGAGGAAGAAGAAAAGGAAGGATGCCACTCGAGGCGTAGTGAACGGCGGAGAAGGGCCGGCGAAGAGTCGAAAGAAACCGAAGGAAAATCGACTCGATCTGCCGCCGTGCCGCCGATCCAGGGCAAACGAAGGGCACCGGTAGCTTCGTCGTGTCGTCGGCCAACTGAAGGGCGCCTGAACCGCCAGAGAACCGGCTGCCGGCGAGGAACCGGCAAGGAAGGAGGTAGACCGGTCTGAACCAATCTGACCGGAAAAGAAGAGGAAAAAGAAAAAGAAAAAGGAAAAAGAAAAAGAAAAAGAAAAAGAAAAGAAAGAGAAAGAAAAGAAAAGAGAAAAAGGAAGAAAGAAAAGAGGAAAAGAAGAAAGAGAGAGAAAAAGGAGAATTTTGAGAATTCGAAAGATTCTCGAGAATTCGGCAACTCGGAAATTACGAAAATTTGGTAAGAATTTCGAAAAATGATTTCGAGTAAAAATTTAATAAATTATTTATGAAAATTCTAAAATTTAGAATTTTAATTTTCAGAAATAATTCTCGACGATCGAGATGAGGAATCGGGAGAGATGGAGTACGGGCGCGACCGATAAGAGGAAGTCGCCGACCCGGAAAAGGTAAGGGATGCATGTACAGCACTGTAAGGATATTCAATCTGCATGATTTTAATTATGAAATATTTTATGAAAATATTTATGAAAATATTGCGATGAATGATTGGTTGGAAAAATGTGGTGAAGTATCGTTTGAAATTATAAACTGTATTTTTCGTGCAGGAGGCCAGCCAATCGGCAGCCGTTATACTGCCGAAAAATTATCAAAAATTTCTAGAAAATTTCATAAAATCATAATAAATGATTTTATTTCACAAGAAATGATTTTCAACCACGAAAATCGAGAAAATGAATATTTTTCATAAAAACATGAATAAATGAAAGTGATTTTAAAATATTCATGTTTTCGAGAATGGTGATAATAAAATCACCGAAAATTCTCATGATATGTAAATTACACGTAATACGAGATGGAAAATGAAAAGAAATAAAGTGAATATTTTTATATATATTTCTTAAATATTCACTAAATGATTTTATAACCTTTATGGTTTTAAATTATGAAATTATATATTTTTATAAATTCCATAAAGGTTATTTTATGATGAAAAATACGGTTTTGAGACTAGATGACATCCTATCATGCTGATATGTGACATGTGATATGTAATATGTGATATGTGATATGTAGTCCCGGCTGACACTTGATCAGTGATCCGTCGAGGACAATTATAGACTATGGCTATAGATCTGACATGATTATTTATACCCTTCGGGGTCTATAGCATGATATGAGTAATGACCCAGTGGATGGGATGGGCTGGGCGTGCGTGCCTAAGTCTCCATATATGAGAAATGTTTTATATGATATGTTATATGTTAAATGTAAACGTTTTACATGACATCATTTTACATAATGCTTATTTCAGTACTGATTTTAGTACCACGAGATGATCTTCATATGACATGTGATATGAACATGTAATATGTTTTTAAAAGGAAAAGAGTTTATAAGTCTAATATTCTTACTATGATTTTAAATTGAATATTAGACTATATGTGACATGAATATGTGATATGTTTTCAAAAAAAAAAGGAAAGAGGAGGAAAATAAATCTAATATTCTTATTTTAATTTTTAAATTGAATATTAGATTTAAATGATATATATGTTATATGAAAAGGATTTAATAGCTGATTTTGCTATTTAAAGTACTGTACTAATTATGGTTGTACAATAAAACATGAAATAAGTTTTAAATGAGAATGATGAGAATTTAACTAATATTCTTTTCAAAGAATATATGAATTTTAGTTACTTTATTTAGATGCTTTATTTTATAAAAGCATTATTTTGAAAAGAATATGAAAATGTTATAGAATAAAAAGGTAAAAACGATTAAAATTCCAAACGAAAAGGAAATTATTCTCTATAGTTGCTTCTAAGTTTCGGGACAAGGTAGGTATTTCAAAATACCTACCTTACTCCATTCGAATCCCTAGCCGACTGTAGTATCCTTCCTACATGCGAGCCTAGAGCCCATAGGAAAAAAATGAAAAAGTTTTTCAGCATATAGATAGCTAAGTATCAAGTGAGGCATATAATTCCCTTACTGAGCCGTGGTTTGCTCACCCCTTAATATTAACATTTCAGGTTTTCGAGGACTAAGAGTCTAACATCTAAAGGACTTCGGTTGTGCATTTGGGGACAATGCGATAGCTCAACTTATGACATGAGGTACGATCATTTATTTTTCGTATTTAGACATTTTCACAGTACTATTTTCTTATGAAGTAAGATAGGGGATGTATTTCATATTATAATTTAATATGAAATTGTTAATATGTAAAAGAAAAGTAAAGTATCGCTGACAGCCCAACTATATAAGATGTATAGAATAAGGTGAAAAATAGGGTCACGGGCTGTGACAACTCAAAATTGGTTTTAGATGTTTTTAATGCCTAAAGACCTAGAAAAGGCAAATGAATATTGTAAGGGATGGATCCCCTGAGCAAAGGGATGGGTCCCCTGTCTGAAGGGATGGATCCCCTGATCAAAGGGATGGATCCCCTGTCTGAAGGGATGGATCCCCTGATCAAAGGGATCGATCCCCTGAGAAAAGAGATCGATGCCTTTATGGAAGAATGGCTTCCAAGGTCCCTCAAGCCAAGAATCAAGATTCTAGACTAAAGGGATCGATCCCTTTGGGCATGGGATTGATCCGTCGGGACGAAAAAGTGCTGTAACAGCTAGTTTTGTGAGACACAACAGTCATATTCAAGTTTTGGCTCCAACCAACGTCTAGAACACATCCAATGGACTATAAATAGAGGCTTGGGAGCTGAAGAAAGGAGAGAGAGCACCCAAGACATATCATTCTTCAATTTCTTCATCTCTTCAAGCAAATCAAAGAGTTCAAGAGCTAGAATTCAATATCTTCTATCACTCTCATATTCCTTGTATAGAATAGCACAAATATTGTATAGGCTTTTTCCTTGTGCTTAATCTTTGTAATCATTTGCCTACCTAGAGGTCTTTCTTTGATTACATCTCTTGTAAACCAAATCATTCCTTGTAAAAGGGGAGGTTTCTCTTTAGCCTAAGAAAAAGAGAGAGGTTTCTCTTAAGCCTAGAAAAAGAGGGAGGTTTCTCTTGAGCCTGCAAAAAGAGGGAGTGTAACACAAATTCAAGAATAGTGAATTTGGGGAAAATCCTTGGGAGCGTCTCAAGGCAAAGGATGTAGGCAAGGTTGCCGAACCTCTATAAATCACTGGCGTACAATTCTCTTTTCCTACTCTCTTTAATTATTTGCAATTATATTTGTGTTCATTGTATTGAATTTATATTGTATAATTGCCTAGCTTAGAGAACTTAGAAAACACTCAAATAGGCTAGAGAATTTAGAAGAATCGAAAAACGGGCATAAGGTTACCTAAGAACCGATTCACCCCCCTTCTCGGTATAGCCTATAGAGCCAATAGAAACTTTTAAACACACTGAATCCCCAACCAAAAACTCAAGTGGTTGTCGTCGAGTATATGCATAACTCTTTTGTCGACTTTGAGCTGTCTTAAGTCTTTGACAAATCAATTCAACATCCTTAGAGGCTTGCTCGACTAAATCTAGAGCTAATAACTTGTGCTCGCCCACTTCTTCCCAACCAATAGCGGATTGACACCTTCTACCATATAAAGCTTCATATGGCGCAATCCTAATGCTTGCATGATAGCCATTGTTGTATGCAAACTTAGCCAATGGTAGATGGTCATCCCAGGAGCATTTAAAGTCCAAAGCACAAGCTCTTAACATATCCTCGAGCGTCTGAATCGTGCGCTCGGACTGACCATTAGTCTGCGGATGAAAAGCTGTGCTAAAGTTCAATTGAGATCCCATGGCTTCTTGGAAATGTTCCCAAAAATGAGAAGTAAACCTGGAATCTCTGTCGGAGGTGATGCTCACTGGAACTCCATATAGTCGGACAATTTCTTTCACATACAAATCTGTCAAAGCACAAGTGTATCCACAATGACCCAAATACTGTCATGATTCCTTTTGGTCCGTGGTAGTCCCATAATGAAATCCATCGTAATGTGCTCCCACTTCCACATAGGTGTAGGTAGAGGTTGCAACAAACCGGCTGGTCTTTGGTGTTCTACCTTAACCTGTTGGCATGTGAGACACTTTGCTACAAATTCTACTATGTCTCTCTTCATGCCCACCTACCAATACACCTTGCAATGATTATGATACATCTTCCTATTTCCCGAGTGCAACGTGCATTTAGTGGCATGTGCTTCAGCCAAAATCAACTTCTTCAACTCCTTATCATTAGAAACACATATACGGTTATTAAACCTCAAAATTCCTTCACTACCAATAGCAAACTCTGAGGGCATACATGATTGAATCTGATTCATAGCCTCGATACACTGAGCATCCTCCCTCTGAGAAATCCGAATTCTATCCATCAATTTTGGTTCAATCATCGGACTAGCTATCATCCCAAATTGCTCATGAGGTGTAACATTTAAACTAAGGATTGCAAACTGCTCTAGCAACTCGTATTCTCTTACCATCATGTAAGATATTTCCCACATGTTTACGACTTAGAGCATCCGCCACCACATTGGCTTTTCCGAGTGGTACAAGATATCATAGTCATAGTCATTCAGAAGCTTGAGCCATCTCCTTTATCTCATGTTCAATTCCCTATGAGAAAACAAATACTTTAAGCTTTTATGATCAGTATAAATCTGAAATTTCTCACCATACATGCCTCCAAATCTTTAAAGAAAATACCACTGCAGCTAACTCCAAGTCATGAGTTAGGTAGTTCTTCTCATGGTCCTTTAATTGACGAGAACCATATGCAACTACCTTACCGTGCTACATTAGCACACAACCCAAACCTTGTCCAAAGGCATCACTATACACTGAAAATCCACCAGAACTGTAACGGCCTAGCCCAACCGGCCATGGCCACCCTTTTTGGGCCCACGATAACGATCGCTGTGACAACGCTACTCATCCGTATTGTCCTCTCTGTGAGGCGATGGGCTACCTACTGGGACCACACAGGTCCACCTCACGCAAGGCTTTATCGGGAATAATTTCCCACTTCGTGTCCGCCATGACTCGAACATAGGACTTTGCCTATGTCAAATCATGACTAACCATTAGGCCTCTAGCCTATCTACACTGACACGAGGCTAGACAACTATGCTCTGATACCATTATGTAACGATCTCGAAAGCCGGGATTTTTGGGCTAACTTTTTCCTTTACTTATTGTGTTTGTCACTCGCTCAGTGTAGCTAAAACCTAACGAGTACAATCCTACTCTTATAGTTGTTTAAGACTAGTTGTTTACGGTCCCATTAAAGTCTTCTTGTAAGGTGTGCCAAAAACGACACTGAAAAATTTCGCCCCTATTTTGGGCTATTGTCCATCCCCATACTAAGTACATCATCATATCAACATGTAGAAATTTCCAATATCAAAATAACATCTGACATAGTTGATGTCCATTGATTTCAATATATATATCGAGATTACAACTTAATCACATAGCACAGTTGTTTACAGACTCGATATTCCCTAATACTTACATCCCAAATCCTATACACTGTGTACACAAAAGAATTTAGTCTGGGATATAAACAAAAGAACAAAAGGATTATACCTTTATCCAAATTATAATTTTCTGTAGCTCGTACAAAATAACTCTCGGTGCACCACTCTCACGCCGAGTCTACCTGAAGTAATCTGTGAGGTGGAAGGAGGGGGGGTGAGCTAATGCCCAGTAAGAAAATATATGCCAAGTGATATTAAACACCTATTGTACTATGTGCATGAAGATGCATGTTAAAACCAAGTAATATTGGTAATTAATGTATTTTACAAAAATCGATACATCGAGGTCCAAAACATACGTACAATGTAAAATATACACAATGATGCAAGATCGGTTAGACCAAAAGCAAAACTTGAAATAGATATAAAGCCAAGATCTTGTAGGCTCGATTCAATATCATATTTTACTTATTGAAAACATAACCATACCCCAGTTTAAATACAAAATCCTGGAAACGTGGTATGTCCTTTCATATAATTCGGTAATGTAATCGGGAATTGGTAATATAACCATGAAACTTTTACACGAGAACGTTCATTGTGGCCATCAATGGTTCTCTCTTATAGGCACCCATTGGCCATGCCGGCATAAACGATACCATGAAGGTATCTCACGATGTCACAAAGACATCTCACGATACCACAAAGGCATCTCTACGATACCACAAAGGCATCTCCACGATGTCACGAAGACATCTCCACGATACCACGAAGGCATCTCCACGATACCACGAAGGCATCTCCACAATGTCACAAAGACATCTCACGATACCGTAAAGGCATCTTACATATCAAAATCCGTAGAAAGACAACTTTTCAAAACACTATTGTATTACTTAAGTATGTGTATCATTTAAAACAATGTCTTTTGAAACTTCAGAATGATTAAACATGCTTGGAATATTTAACACTTAATCCCTACATGTGAAATCACTTTAGTAGAGCTGTCCGAGTAAACCATTTCAACTCATATAGATCAAACTCAATCCTTTAGCAAAATAATATTTTCGTAAAGCATGCGGATCTCAATGCAGAGTTTAATCTATGAATTTCATGATGATATTGGCATATACTACCAACATAGGCTAACTCGTATGAAGTACACCTAGGTAACTTCCAACCGAAAATCCGGCATTATAACGGCGTAATACTAACTACCCCCAATATCCTATTTGCACAAGCATATTCAACCTGCATTATCTTCCAAAGACCTCAATACATAATATGCAACATGTATACAAGTCCAATCTCATTCAACCATAGCATAGCTTCAATTTGTAGCTTATGCAAGAATAAATATCTACAACAGCCACAATACATTTATCTCATAAACTAGGGATATACATATATATATATATTTCTATATAAATTTCAATACATATATATTCAACACGAAGCAATTATATTTAAATTCAACTAAATATATTATAGTTATGTATTGATATATATATATATATATATATATATATATATATGTATTGACTAGGGTTAATATATTTGTATACATTTTAACTTAATATTTATGAGTATATTTATTTTTAACTAGAGGCATATATATATATATATAAATTTATTAAAATGCATAAACATGACATAGCACTAATAGGTACCATAACAACCTTGGAATATTTTTCTTACCTATAAAATACCTCACTAGGATTTAGTATCCAACCCTTTCACCTTGCACTTAGCACTTCCTTGTATTTTACTTCTCTCTTAGGCCCTTTGAAAGCTTTCAATCGAACCCTTCCCTACTGCTTGTTCCTCACTGTTTTGGAGCTTTTGTTTGTTCAAAATGTAGTGATCCTATGTTCATACAAAACCTTAGTAATTAATCTACTATACACCAAAACAACTCTTAAGCTAAAGAGCATTCTTACCTTAAATTCCTAAGTGACCAAGACCTTTAAAACCTAAGTGTGCTTCACCAATTCAATTAGTAGCCACCGCAAGTTTCCCTACCATCAGCCTCCCGGTTCCAGCTGCTGTCCCCATCATTTCCCTTGTTTGCATGTTAGTTACTACTCTGCCTCACGACTCTGCTTCAGCTAAAAATACCCCTTTGTTACTGCTCTACTTCTGACCAAGGAAGAGAAGTCAGCGCACTTCTTGTCTCCCTTCCTACTTCTCTTTCTTTCTTTTTTTTTTTCCTGTTTTTCTCGTTGCTTCTGGCTTTGCTGCCTTCACAGAGTTGCTGCTCTGTTTCTTCTCCAAACAGCCCTCTCTTCTTTGTAATTTTTAAAAGAGAATATCTAGCAACTTACTCTTCCTCCAAATCTCCTCTGCATTGCTCGTTTCAGCTGCTTTGCTTCTTTATTTTCAGCAGCTAATCAGGCCATTTTAGCCTTCGCTTTTGCATTGATTCACAGCGACAGTTTGCACTCTTTCTTTCTTTGTTCTTTTCCATCAGCTGCAACTCCTATTTCACCCCTCTTTTAAACCCCAACTATCAACCCGGAATGACGCTAATATCTGCCCACTAACTTAGTACCCAATAGCAGCTTTTGACCACCCCAAATGCCACTGCTTCTAGCCCTTCCCGATTCCTTTTTCTTCGCTTAGAGCCGTCAATGGCACCCCCCCCCCCCTCTTTTTTTTTTTTCACAAATTTCCTTTCTTTTCTTCTTTCTCAGTGTAGCCCTCAGCCTTGAATCCTCCCCTTACCCGTTAAATCAGCCCCCTCTTTTTGTGTGTGAAAGACTCCCACATTAGTGGGAGTAGTTTGAATACTGTTGGCTTCCTTGAGAAGCCAACAGGATATTTATTTATTTATTTTAGTCTTATCATTATTTTTATATCTATATTACACTAATATATGTGTAAGGTGTATATTAATATATACGTAATGCATAATACATAAGTTCTAAATATTTATTTTTTTTGTAGCTTTTTATATATTGATTTCATTTATTTTGTTGTGTTAATTTTATGTGTATGTATGTACATATTTAATTGTATGTTTACTAGTATACATGATTATTATTTCTTATATGCGTTATTTCATTTCTCTTCTTATTTTAGGAAATAACAATTAAATTCTTACTAGTATTGCAAGTTCATATTTTCGCTATTTACATAGAATCTCATGTATGTTTGAGTTCACAATACTAGCTTGCTAATATTAATTTAGACACGTTTGTTTACCCACTCATTGATATATCACCAAAATTATCCACGGAAGAATTTATTTAATTAAATTAACTTAATTTATTTAACTAGTAAATATTTTATCACCTTGCATCTAGTGAATAAATTCCTATTTAACAAGGTAGAGTTACTTGTAGCTTAGAACTTGACTCGGTAGAGTTACCTCGTGTTGGCTAGTTTGCTTACTCGCCTGCCTATACATTTGAGTCCCTACAACAATATCCAAGTAGTTATTATCTGATCATATATTATAATAATTTTAATTAAAGAATTAATTTAGTAGGGTCCAAAATTTTTGGTTATCATAAGAACCACTAGGAATGGTGCGAATGGGTGCAGTCATTAACTTGTGCTTCAATTCTTGGAAACTACTCTCACAGGCATCATTCCATTCAAATTTCACCTCTTTGAGCGTTAAGTGCATCAAGGGAGCAGCTAACCTCGAGAAACCCTCCACAAATCTCCGATAGTAGCCAGCTAGACCCAAGAAACTCCTAATCTCCGTAACTGTTTTTGGTCTCTCCCATTGCACTACAGCTTCTATCTTTGATGGATCGACCAAAACTCCATCTTTATTAATTATATGACCCAAAAAGGAGATTTGATCTAGCCAAAATTCACATTTACTTAACTTGGCATACAATCCCCGATCTCTGAGGGTTTGTAGAACTATCTTCAAATGCTGCTCATGCTCGTCCCGAGATCTCGAATATACCAATATGTTATCAATAAAAACAATGACAAACTGGTCCAAGTACTGTTTGAACACATCGTTCATCAAGTTCATAAACACTGCGGGTGCATTGGTTAAACCAAACGGCATCACTAGGAATTGATAGTGACCATACCGTGTCCTGAATGCAGTCTTAGGGATATCTTCACTCCGGATCTTCAATTGATGATATCTTGATCTCAAGTCTATCTTGGAAAAGATTTGTGCACCCTTAAGCTGATCAAAGAGATCGTCAATCCTGGGGAGAGGATCCTTGTTCTTGATTGTCACCTTATTCAGCCATCAGTAGTTGATACACAGCCTCATGCTGCCATCCTTCTTCCGGACAAACAACACAAAAGCACCCCAAAGGGATACGCTGGGTTGTATGAACCCCTTATCTAGTAACTCCTGAAGTTGCTTCTTCAATTCCTCCAATTCCACTAGAGCCATTCGGTAAGGAGGTCTCAAAATGGGCTCGGTCCCCAACACCAAATCGATAGTAAACTCGATTTCCCTATCCAGAGGAAGTCCTAGAAGATCGTCCGGAAACACCTTGGGAAATTCCATGACTACCGAAATTTCATGAAGTTCGAGACATTTCTTTTCTATGTCGACCACATAAGCTATAAATCCTTCACATAACCAACATTACTTTTTATTAATTCCATTTACAATTAAGTCAATTAATAAACATACTTTGTATTAAACATACTTTGTATTAAACATTTGCAAAATTTACAACATAGCTAACAATAGAGCTGATTATTGGGCTGGGTTGGCTCGACCCGGTTCGCAATCGGATCGGGCTAACCCGGCCCAATAACCGAACCGGTATTGTACCGATTCTTATTAATTGGAACTGGCCCCGCTAAGGGCCTGACCCATTAAGGACCGAGACTGTCCGGTTTTGGTTGAACTGGTCCGATTCAAATTAAAAAAACAAAAAAAATAAATGAAGGAAGGCTGCCACTATGCACTACGCAGTGGTAGCCTTCTTCTAGAGGCAAGTCAAAAAGTGCTGTGACTTGCCTCATTCCATTAATCCTTTTTTTTTAAAAATTTTTTTATTTTAAAAATTTTATTTTAATTTTTTTCCTATAAATACCTTATTCTATCTTCTATTTTTCTTTACATTTCTTCTATATTTTCTCTCAAATCTACTATCTACATTTATCTACTTTTATTCTCTTCACTCACATACTCTTTCAATATTCACTCAAACTCTCTCAAATTCACTTAAATTACCTTACTCCAAATTTATAATATCATCATTTCCTTTCTAAATTTCATTTTTCTTTTTATTTTATAATTTTACAAATTTTACTTTTAATTTTCAAGTTTTAATTTCCAAATTCTAATATATTATATATATATCCCTTATTCCAAATTTATAATATCATCATTTTCTTTCTAAATTTCATTTTTCTTTTTATTTTATAATTTTACAAATTTTACTTTTAATTTTCAAGTTTCAATTTCCAATTTCCAAATTCCAATATATTATATATCATACATCTATTTTTTTTTAATTTTTAACATATATTTATTTTCAAAAAAATATAAAAATGTCAAATTTCTTTCGTCGTTCATGCTCCGTTTCTCGACCTTTTGGTTCCACTGAAATTTCTAATTTGGGTGATGAATCATTTAATGAAATTGAACCCAATATTCATCCGGAGGAGGAGCTTTCTTTGGCACCATCGTTTGGTCGTGGTCGTGGTCGTGGAGGAGGCCATGCTCAAACACAATCATCAGCTGCCACCACTGCTGCTACATCATCATCAAAACCGAAGTTTAGTAAAAAAAAAAAACAAGCAGGGTATGGAAGTATTTTGACATTGTAGCAAAAGAAGGTGAAACAAATAAATATTGTGCTATCTGTAAATTGTGCAAAGGTGTTTACTCTTATAACTCCGGTGGAGGTGGTGGCGGTACAGGTACGTATAAAAGACATTTAATTACTATACATAAAATTAATCTTGATGCCGAAGAAAATGAAATTTTAAAAGGTAAACAATCCCAAATTAATACACATGATGGTAGAAAAAATTTTAATTTTGATAATGTTCAAGCTAGACGTGGTTTAGTTAGATTTGTAGTTAGGACTGAACAACCATTCACAATTTGTGAAAAAATAGGATATTTAGAATTTTTTTGTGTTGGCTCTATAGGCTATACCGAGAGGGGGGTGAATCGGTTTTTCGCTAACCTTAAGCCCGTTTTTCGATTCTTCTAAATTCTCTAGCCTATATTGATATTTTCTAAGTCCTCTAAGCTAGGCAATTAGACAATATACATTCAATACAATAAACTCAAATATAATTGCAAATAAGTAGAGAGAGTAAGGATAGAGAAATGTACGCAAGCGATTTATAGAGGTTCGGCAACCTTGCCTACGTCCTCTACCTTGAGACGCTCCCAAGGATTTTCTCCAAATCTACTATCTTGAATTTATGATTACAATCCCTCTTTTTCTTAGGCTCAAGAGTAACCTCCCTCTTTTCTAGGCTCAAGAGAAACCTCCATCTTTTTCTAGGCTCAAGAGAAACCTCCCTCTTTTTCTAAGGCTTAAGAGAAACCTCCCCTTTACAAGGAATGATGGGTTACAAATAATGTAATCAAAGAAGGACCTTTAGATAGGCAAGTGATTACAGAAATTAGGCACAAAGAAAAGCCTATACAGTGTTTGTGCTAAACAATACAAGAGATATATGAATGATAGAAAATGAGGAATTTGTAGCTCTTGATTTGTTGTTGAGGCTTGAGGATTTGAGGAATATGTGTTTTGGACTTGCTGAGTAGTTCCCCTTGGTTGCTTCAGCTTCTAAGCCTCTATTTATAGTCCCTTGGATGGTTTGTGAACGTTGGGTGGAGCCAAATTTGAATATGACCGTTGTATCTCACAAAACTAGCCGTTACAGGCTATTTTTGGGCAAAGGGATCGATCCGTTTCCATAGGGGATCGATCCCTTCATTCCAGAATTCTTTATTCTGGGCTGAAGGACCTTTCCTTCCGCCAAAATGCCTACTGCCAAAAATGGATCGATCCCTTCCTTTAGGGGATCGATCCCATGCCTCCAGAGAGCTATTTTCCTGCACTTTTGGGTTAGAAATGATATGAACTTTGATCCTAATCCAACCCAAAACATTTTGACATTTTTGTGGGAGTTTTTCTTAACTTTCTCTGATGAAAACATGGTCCAAAAATTCATTAAGTGATTTTCTAAAATATTCAAAACATTTACAAAGTATTAAGACCAATAAGAATATGTAATTAAATCATGATCTTAATGTTTGATATGATCACTTGAAAATGGATTGAGAAAATAATATGTGGTAAAACAAATTTACAATATGAATTAAGACATTGAAGCGTAGTTAAGTTTTTGTCATTTCAAAATACATATAGCAATTTAAAGCTAACAATCTCCCCCTTTTTGATATGACAAAACTTAATGTAAATTTGCTTTGAAAATTCTTTGATAAAATACTCTCCTTCAAATAAAGCAGGATTTTATAAAGCTCCCCCTTAATATAAGCATGAGTTTTGAAAATGAATTTTCAAACTATTTCTCCCCCATTATCTCTCCCCTTTAATATCTCTCCCTTTTAATATCTATCTCTCCCCCTTTTTGTCATAGCAAAAAGAAAGAAAAAATAATAAAGAATATGCTCCCCCTAAAATCATGGCTATATGAGAAGAGATAAAAATATGCTCCATCCAACAAGAAACAAGTTAGTACATGGGACTCATAGCACAAATAAATAAGTCAATTGTTCATAAAGAGTATGAAATATTCATGCAAAGAACATAACTTATGATTCTATACCAATTGTTTATAAATAATTTTGCAAGAAGTTCACAATTGGTAAGAAATGAAGCAAGTTGAGTATAAATATCTACTAAGGACTATGACTTGCTTATTTCAATTCTATCAAGCACCTAAGTATATCAATTGTTCTTTTAAGTCCAACTAAGGTGCATGGCAATACATCATGATTATGAGCTAAAATTAGATGACATATCATATGCATGAGCTCATAAATCATGTCCAAGCAAGAGTGTGCATAGAATCAAAACATATAGCAATTAACTTCAAATTCTAGCACACGAGTTTCATGCAAAAATATCCTAAGAGAATTCTTCTCTATTTGTCATTTCAAACTAAAGAGCATGAGAAGAATTGTCAATTTAAAGCTCATAGTAATTGGCAATTTAGATTTGGCTTACCAATTATTGAAAATATGGTTGCCAATGATACTAATTGTTATTTCAATCTAAATACCAATTGTTACTAATGGTTGACTTAGTCATTTTGCATGAATCCAATATTTATGTGTAGTGTGTTCATGTCAAGAAAATAATCATTCTAAATATGCAAGAACACAATCACACATCATCAAATATGCATATGGATTAATTAAACATTAGCACACCATCATAAAGTATTAATCCATATTCATATTCACAAATTTATATTATATGGAAGATTCAAACAAACAAGGTATTCAAGCAAACACATTTTCTTCCATGGTTTCAAGCACAAAAATCCTATGCTCATTTTCCAATTCAAGTCCTTAACCAATTATGAGCAAGGAAAGATTCAAAATTACCATTCTAATCAATTAAGAGCCATATCCCTAGTTGTTATCATCATTGAACGTTCTAGAGGGTATATGCTATTTTAACTAAAATGGCTTCACTTAAGTGAATCAATATTATCAAGCTAAAATATATTTTATCATCAAAATCCATAAGCTATGAGTGAGGTTAAGCACATAATATCATGAAAACAACTATTCTCATCTCATAGGCATGATTATTGATTCAACTTAAGCAAACATGCATGTTCAACATCAAAACACTCAAGATTCACTGCATGTGTATCAATTGTTGGTGTTGTCATTAACGCTCAAGTTCTTTAATAATTTGGCCATAAAGAATTAATTTCATGGACGATAAATTTTCATGCAATTAACATTTAGGATCCATTTACCATCACAAATTATAGGACAATGACCATTACCAATTGTTGAATTTACATTTGGAATCAATCCACTGGATGTATAATTATCATGAAACCTAGTGTGGAATGATAAATCAAGCTAAGAGACATAATCCTATAAGCATGCTTGACTAAGATGAACAAAAAGGAATGATGAAGATTCATTATGCACTAGTTCATCAATTTCTCAAATATATCCATAAATTCTTGAAATATTTCTCAAAATTATGTTTAAGCATTCATTGAAAGTATATTTCAAGATTATTTCAAGATTCATGAATGTTTTCAACAAGAAAAATGATTTTGCACTTGTGAGCTCAAGAAAAATGATATTAATTGTTGAGAGTGATACCATTTGTTGGAAATGATACAAATTGATAGAGTTGAGGCATGATATCAATGATAAATGATTTTTCATATATTAAAGTTCATCAAAAAGAAGTTAAAACAATGAATTTTAAGTTGAGAAGAGAGAAAGTATCAAAATAATGAAAAGTTCTTCTCAATTTCGGTTGAAAACATGCAGAAAAGCCTTTCTGGCCTGGGGGGATCGATCCCTTGAGGAAGGGGATCGATCCCTTAACTCCAGAATGCAGATTTCCTGCATTCTGCTCAAGGGGGATCAATCCTGCTTGTTGAGGGATCGATCCCTCATCCTGTTTCTGCAGTTTTTGACAGAAAATCCAACCTTTGAGGTGCCAAAACTTCGTTTTTGAGTATTTTAAGTCCAAGTAAAGGTTTAAACATTTGTAAAACATGATTTTGGACTTGTATGAATGAAAAACATGAATTAGAAACCATTTTACAAAAGATTTTGCAATTTTGGAAGAATTTACACAATAAAATGCATTTTTGGCCTCAAAGGAGGTCATTTTGAGAGTTATGCTTGTTTTGGCAAAACCAATGCATTCAATTACATAAATATGTCAAAACAAACTTGTTAACATAGGTTTTAGGCATATATATCATCAAAGCATACATCTTGTGAACAACATGCCATGATTTCCAACATATAAGTTCTTCATTAATGCACATGACATGGCATTTTGCATATATGACATATTTGGCAACTTGAGGCAAGTAAATACATTATCAACACATAGAAAACTTGCTCAAAATGCAGAAATCCAATAATCATTTCAAAATCATAAATCATGCATTTCATTCAATGCATCAAGTACAATTCATCAAACATTCAAAGATCATTGTCATGCCATTTTGTTCAATCATTCAACTCACAATGCATCAAGAATCATTAACCAAATTTCTCATCAAAGCACAAATAATCAAATAATAGTTTTAAGGAGTAAGGAATTAAGCTTACAAAACTCCTTTGCTTGAGAATGCTTTGCCTTGAATTGTTGAATCCACCTTGAGGTATCCTTTGAAGAATTGTTGTGATGGATCCTTAAGCTTTTCCTTTTTCTCATTGGCACAAGCAATCTCCATAAAGGTGTGTAGAGCATTCAACCCCATTGTTTCTTTGTAACTTCATGCTCTAACACTCTTACAACTAACAAATTTATGCATGCTTTGGTACCCAAATTTTCTTGGGTCCATGAGAGTTAGTGCAAATAATTGTTGATCTTTTGGGGATCCATTTCAAGCTCAATTCATCATTATTCATAGCATGCTTTGGCACCCATATTTTTCTAACTACTCTTCCTCTAAATGTGGTTTTTCTATATGTGCATGCTTGTGAAGAGTGTCCTATTCTATTGCATAGTGAGCATGTAAGAGATAAATCATGCATAGTATTTTTGCTCACTAGGAAATTCTTTAGATGAGTTTCTTTTTGTATTGCATTATATCCTAAGCCATCTTTGTCAAAGAAAGCTCTTTGGGTCTCAAGCATGTG
Organism: Heritiera littoralis; assembly: GCA_031772115.1. NCBI lineage: Eukaryota > Viridiplantae > Streptophyta > Magnoliopsida > Malvales > Malvaceae > Heritiera > Heritiera littoralis. The sequence goes on from JAPDPK010000055.1 coordinate 1,939,959, forward strand.
ATCTAATTTTTGTTGACCCATATAGAACCTAGAGAATGAGTTATGCAAATTTGTATTCTTTTTATTTAACTCATTTATTTCTAAGTTGGCCTCTTCTAGTTTCTTCTCTAATTCTAGCTTAACATTGGTCAATGTTTCCTTTTCTATTTTCAAATTAGCAATGATTTTCTTATATTTAGAATTCATGCATTGAAATTCATTTGCTAATCATTAAAAGCATTTTGTAACTCATCAAATGTAAAATCATTATCTTCACTAGAACTAGAGCTAGCCTCATCATCACTAATAGCCATAAAGCATGAGTAGGCTACCTCATTATCTATGTTTTCCTCATCGGAGCTATCACTATCGCTCCATGCAGCCACAAATGCTTTCTTCCTAGGTTTCCTATTCTTTTCCTTCCTAAGTAAGGGGCAATCTAACTTAGTATGACCCGGTTCATTACACTCATAACACACTAAGGGGTCTTTTTCTCTTCTACTTGACTCTCCCCTATGATGTCTCCTATTTTGCTCTCTCTCATTCATTCTCATGAACCTATTGAATCTTTTGGCAAACATTTCCATTTCTTTTTCTTCCTCATTTCCACTCTCATCACTATCATCTTCAATGACCTCATGAGTGGAAGCCTTAAGTGCTACCCCTACTTTCTTTGAAGGCACTTCATTTCTTTTCATTTTCATTTCATATGTAAGTAGGGAGCCCATAAGCTCATCTAGAGACAAGGTATTTGGATCCTTTGACTCTTCTATTGCGGTTACCTTTGCCTCCCATGACTTAGGCAAGCTATTCAAAATTTTTTTTACCATTTCAACATTGGAATAAGCCTTGCCTAGAGCCTTAAGTCCATTAATTATATCATTAAACCTAGTGAACATTTCGCTAATGGACTCATTTTCTTTCATCCTAAATAGCTCATAATCATGTGTGAGCATTCCTACTTTGGTCTCTCTAACTTGATTTGTCCCTTCATGTGTGATGGTTAGTTTATCCCATATTTGTTTAGCATTCTCACATAAGGATACTCTATTATACTCATTGGGACCTAATGCACAAAAGAGGGTGTGCATAGCCTTGGCATTCAATTGTGCCAATCTCATGTCATTGGTGTCCCATTCATCTTCGCTCTTAGGGACATCTTTTCTGTCTACTTTCTTTATTGGGATTCTAGCGCCATTAACAATTACTCTCCACACTTCATAGTCATTGGATTGCATAAATAACATCATCCTAATTTTCTAATAGGAGTAATTCTCACTATTGAAGAGTGGAGGTCTAACTAATGAGTGTCCCTCTTCTCCTAGGGGTGTGCCTACATTCAAGTGAGCCATTTAAGATTGTTTTGCTTGATAGAGGTTAGTCTAAATCAATCTCGAGCCCAAGCTCTGATACCAATTGTTGGCTCTATAGGCTATACCGAGAGGGGGGTGAATCGGTTTTTCGCTAACCTTAAGCCCGTTTTTCGATTCTTCTAAACTCTCTAGCCTATATTGATATTTTCTAAGTTCTCTAAGCTAGGTAATTAGACAATATACATTCAATACAATAAACTCAAATATAATTGCAAATAAGTAAAGAGAGTAAGGATAGAGAAATGTACGCAAGCGATTTATAAAGGTTCGGCAACCTTGCCTACGTCCTTTACCTTGAGACTCTCCCAAGGATTTTCTCCAAATCTATTATCTTGAATTTGTGATTACAATTCCTCTTTTTCTTAGGCCAAGAGTAACCTCCCTCTTTTTCTAGGCTCAAGAGAAACCTCCCTCTTTTTCTAGGCACAAGAGAAACGTCCCTCTTTTTTAAGGCTTAAGAGAAACCTCCCCTTTACAAGGAATGATGGGTTACAAATAATGTAATCAAAGAAGGGCCTCTAGATAGGCAAGTGATTACAAAAATTAGGCATAAAGAAAAGCCTATACAATGTTTGTGCTAAACAATACAAGAGATATATGAATGATAGAAAATGAGGAATTTGTAGCTCTTGATTTGTTGTTGAGGCTTGAGGATTTGAGGAATATGTGTTTTGGACTTGCTGAGTAGTTCCCTTTGGTTGCTTTAGCTTCTAAGCCTCTATTTATAGTCCCTTGGATGGTTTGTGAACGTTGGGTGGAGCCAAATTTGAATATGACCGTTGTATCTCACAAAACTAGCCTTTACAGGCTATTTTCGGGCAAAGGGATCGATCCCTTTCCATAGGGGATCGATCCCTTCATTCCAGAATGCTTTATTCTGGGTTGAGGGACCTTTCCTTCCGCCAAAATGCCTACTGCCAAAAAGGGATCGATCCCTTCCTTTAGGGGATCGATCCCATGCCTCCAGAGAGCTATTTTCCTGCACTTTTGGGTTAGAAATAATATGAACTTTGATCCTAATCCAACCCAAAACATTTTGACATTTTTGTGGGAGTTTTTCTTGACTTTCTCTGATGAAAACATGGTCCAAAAATTCATTAAGTGATTTTCTAAAATATTCAAAACATTTACAAAGTATTAAGACCAATAAGAATATGTAATTAAATCATGGTCTTAATGTTTGATATGATCACTTGAAAATGGATTGAGAAAATCATATGTGGTAAAGTAAATTTACAATATGAATTAAGACATTGAAGCGTACTTAAGTTTTTGTCATTTCAAAATACATATAGCAATTTAAAGCTAACAGTTTGTAAATATTTACAACCCGCATATAAATCTGTTTCTAGACATACATTAAAAAAAGATTGCATGGATATGTTTAAAGAATATAGACAAGCTTTAATTGATAAACTTAGTAATATTTCATCTAGGGTTAGTTTAACTAGTGATATATGGACTAGTACTAATGGTATAAGTTATCTTGTTATAACTTGTCATTGGATAGATGAAGATTGGTCCATGCAAAAACGAATTTTATCTTTAGATGTAATAGAAGAAGCACATAATTCATATACTATTCATAAATATATTACTAAAGTTTGTAAATTATATGGACTAGAAAACAATAGAGTTTTTGCTATCACTTTTGATAATGCTTCGAGTAATACTGCAGCTATTCCTCATTTAATTAAAAGTTTAAACCCTGTTATGCAAGGTATATTTTTTCATGCAAGATGTGCATCTCATATTATAAATTTATGTGTTCAAAGTGGTTTTAGTTCTAGTGGTACTGGTAGTGGCATAGGTCCAATTGATAAAATTAAAATTTTAGCAAAATGGATTCGCACACCAAGTAATAAACGTGAATGGAAGCAAATTTGTATAGCAAATAATATACATGTTAAAGCGTTTCCACTTCCCGTGGAAACAAGATGGAATTCACTTCATTGTTTGCTTTCTTCTATTTTACCTTATAAAGAACTTGTTACTCCTTTTTATAACAATTATACAAGTAGCATGCATTTAGTACTTTTTGAAGAAGATTGGACTTTTATTGAATATCGTGTAGATTTATTATCTATTTTTAAAGATGCAATCGAAAGATTTTCAACTCAATTTTATCCAACTACACCGTATTTTGTTCCTATTATCTACACAATGTTTGAAAAATTTGTAAAATTTAGGAATCATGAAACTTTAAGTTCTTTTGTATATGATATGGAGGAAAAATTTAAAAAATATTGGGCAATAATTCCTCCTATTTATTGTATTGCAACTTTACTAGATCCTAGTCAAGGTGAGGTAAACATAGAGATTTTTTTTGATTGTTATATAGAATTTCTTGGTCTTGATTCTATTAAGGATCAAAAGTCCTCAATTAACAATATTTTTCGAGAATTGTTTAATGTTTATGAAGTAGAAAGGGAGCAGTTCAACTTTAACCGAGTAGAATAAAATTCATACGAAGAAACCAAGAGTAGCAAAAAAGGAAAATGCATTTTAAACGTAATTAAGGAAGCAGCAAAGAAGAGAATGAAGCTAAAAGGAACAGCCAGCGGATCGGGATCAACAACTCGACGAAGTTCTAGCTTCAATGAGCTAGGATTTTTTTTAAGTCAAGATTTTTCTGTAGATGAAAACTTTGATCTTCTCCAATGGTGGAAAGAAAACCAAAAACAATTTCCAATTTTAGCTTCAATGGTCTGAGATGTTTTTGTGGTGCAAGTTTCTTCTGTTGGTTCAGAATTCGCATCCTCGACGTGTGGAAGAATTATTGGAGACCATCGAACCACTCTTAATCTAGATTCATTGTGCATGTTAACATGCCTTAAAGATTGGTTTGATGCGGAATCGCGCAATGTCGAACTTGGAATGGCCAATGAATTCACTGATAATAATTTAGAAGAGGAGGAAGAAATTTCCAAGGCAATTCGTATAAATTATGAAGAATAGAGAATAATCTTTTTTTTTGTAAATTGTATGTAAAATTGTAAATAAGTTTAGTCATAGTAAATATTTTTATAGACTACGGTCCTGTGGTTTTGACCCTTCTAACTTTTGAAGGGGTTTTCCACGTAAAAAATCTTTGGTCTCCTACTCTCTCCTTTTTCTCCTTTGTTGTTGTTGTTGTTGTTGTTGTTGTTGTTGTTGTTGTTGTTGTTATTATTATTATTATTATTATTATTATTATTATTATTATTATTACATACCAAATTAATTAATGTTATACTTATCTATGTTTAAAATAAATTTACAATACAAAATGAATGAATATTTTAAAAACATATTAAATAAATGAATAAATATTAAGTAAATGATATTTCAAATATAATAAATTATTTTAAATGCAAAATAAATATAATAAATGAATATAAATAATGATTTGCAAAATGATATTGCAAAATGAATATAATAATAATATTCATAATATCATTATTTGTATTTTGAATCAAATATCATTTTATCATAATAACTTTATTATAATATTATATTCATAATATAACTTTATTTTATTATAACAATAATTTTACTAGATAATTTTATAGTAATTTATTTTTACATTATTGTTACATTACTTAAATAAATTATAATAACTTTATAATAAATTATTGTTAAATTAAACTACTAACATTATTTATTATAAAAATAAATTTATTAGATTAAATTATAAAAATATATTAATATAAATATATATTAAAATAAATTGATATAAATTTTAAACAATAAAAATTTTAAATTTATCAATTTAAAAAAAATAAAAACTGGACCGAATCGATTTAAATCGGTTCGGTTCGGTTTTTAAGCGAATCGATCCTACGAACTGGGCTGGTTCACACCTTAATATCATGCGAACCGGCTTGGCTCGGATTGGTTCGCTACCGGTTCAGACCAATTTTCCTTTAGTATGGGCCGGAACCGGTGAAAACTAGTCCGAAACCGGTCCGGTCCGGTCCGGCCCATAACTAAGTCTAGCTAACGGGAGTAGAGAAGATCACACTTTTAGCATAACAGTCCAATATCACATGATTCTTAGCTAACCAATCCATTCTTAATATGACATCAAATCCATAAATATTCAATCGGATTAGGCCAGCTATCGATTCTCTCTCTCCTACCTATAGCTTACAACCACGATACACTATGTCTGTCATTGTGATTCCTTAAATGGAGTACTTATTTGCAACAATTGTCCTAAAGGTTCAGGTTTAATAGGTAATTTTATAGCAACCATAGGAGAATCAAATGAGTGAGTGGAGCCTGGATCAAATAATGCAAAAACATGTGTATCATAAAGGTAAATCTTACCCTGAATCATCTTGGATGAAGCATCGGTGGACTCTTTATCAATAGTGAATACTCGTCCTTGAGACAGCTTTCTTTCCCTTCTCCGCAGCTGTGGCCTTAGGTTATGGTTGGGTGGTCTTCTCTGATTCCTTGGGAACTCTCTGATTCATCTCGGGACAATCCTTAATCCTATGTCCCTGTTCATCGCACCAATAACAAGCCCTAGTAGCCATGCGGCATGCTTGTGACCCATGAAACTTCTCGCAATGCTCACATCTTTGCATAGTACTCTTCGGTGAGCTAGCGGTACTACCAGCTGAATATCGGGATCTCTCATCACTTATCTTGATCCCGGTAGATCTAGGAGTCCCTGTCGAAGCTCTGCCATATGGTCTGCTTCTCCTAGATGGATATTTGTCACTGGAGGTTCTCTCATCTGACTTTCGTTTCATCAGTTCTTTGCCTTTACCCTTGGCTCGGAAATCAGCATGATGAAATTCGTAGTCCTGCTCACACAACTGAGCCTTACGGACTGCCTCTTTATAAGTGGTGATATCCATAGGATACAACTTGGATCTAATATAAGGCTTCAATCCTTTTATAAATCAATAAATCTTATGTTCTTCACTCCTGAGGACCTCGGGGTCAAATCTACTCAAGGTAATGAACTTTGACTCATATTGATTAACGACATTGTCCCCTAAGTCAAGTTCAAAAACTCGATCTTTAACCTAGTCTGATCAGTGCGTGGGATGACTGTTCATTAAAGGCCTCTAAAAATCTATCCCACGTAACCTCGGCATGTCGAGCCTCCAAAATGGTCTGAGTGGATTGCCACCACTATTCTGCATCATCCACTAATAAATAAGCAGCCAAACCCACCTTCTCCCTTTCGAAGCATGTCATGTATTCGAAGGATTTAGTGACCGCCTTCACCCAGTTCTCTGTGACCAACAGGTCTCTATCCCCCTTAAACTTTGGAGGATCCAGCTTCTTAAATTCTTTAATCAAAGTAACACTGCAATAAGCCTTAGGATCTCGCCTTTTAGGAGCTTGAGTTGGTGGGGGCTGTATAGTAGGAGTAGGAGGAACAGTAGGAGTAGCTGTTGGTGCACTAGTGGCCATATTTAGGAAGTTCGCCATAAACTGGGTGAACATCGTGGCCATATTTTCCATATGCTACTCCATTTTAGCTAGCCTAGTGTTCGGGCCATGCGTTGGAGATGGAGGAGGAGACTGTGTTGGGGGTGGTTCTGTTCGACCCCTTCCTTGTCCTTTACTAGTACCCCTTCTACGTGAGCTCATTTTGCCGATATAATCACCAAATTGAGCTATTTAGTATAACTATAAACAGTTATACTATGCATGCGTATTCAGACAAGTACAATACTTTGGGGATGTACACTAATTCTAGTTTATTGGCATTGACAAACATCAGACTAATTTGCTTTGATACCAATATGTGATATCCTCGTCACTACCAATTTACATATAACTTTTTCTTTCACATACAACTTGATTAGACTCGTTCGTGAATGTCATTCCTTCTTCTTCTGATGATTGGTATGAATTAGCTCATCATAAATATCTCAAATTCAAGTGAAGCATAATTATTATATTTATATGTATCATTCCAAACCATAGGATCTTACACAACTTACATAACCTAAATTCCTCAAAAATCTTATAGACATCACTGTACTGTAGCACTGTTTGATTTACATAACAACATAAGTATACCTTCAAGAAGTTTAGGAAGCGTGCCTCGAAGGAATACAGATCCAATAAGCTCTTCTATCGAGAGCGAGTTATCACTTCAAATAGTCTGAAAAATAGTTGTAAATGGGTGAGTTTATGTTCAGTAAGAAATATATATAAAAGAGCATATTATGCCATTAAATGTAGTTTTTCCTGCTTGGCTCTATAATGTCACGTAAAACCATTATAAAGCATATATCATATACAAGTAAAATCAAGTAATTCAAATACTTACGATTTCTTTATTCCTTTGAAATCACATATGCAAATATTCAAATACTCTAGATACTTTCACGTATCTCAAATCGCGTGAAATCACATGTACAGATATCTTTCAAATAACATGAAGACTATTAGCATTTCAACGGAATCATGCACTAGATAAATCTCATCAGGGATACAGCACATATATCCCGTAAGGGATAATCCCGAGAGATGACAAATAAGTGGCGTACCTCCGTAGGGGCCAGGAGTGTGACGTCCCCACCACTTCATCTTTTCACTTAACTTTTTCTTATTATCTTATCCGACATTATTTGATTTAGTTTATCCAGTGTCATTCTTCCCTTATTCTTAAGCTAATTATCCAATAGCTCCTAAAATTTTATTCACTTTCCATAAACATAGAAATGATATATATATCATTCCATTTCCACAGGATCTCATACATCATCTTAACTTACATCCCCGACATCTTATATACATAAAGACTACTTGTACTGTACCGTAGCTGAATTAGAATTTACTATATATATGAACATATAAGTATACCTTCTATGATAACTGGGAAGCGTATCGAGAAGGTACACTGCAATCTTTCAAAAACAAGCTCCTCTAATCGGAGCGAGGTTCACTTCAGGTAATCTGTAGGAAAAATGGTCGTAAAAGGGTGAGTTTACGCTCAGTAAGAAAATTATGTAAAAGAGCATGCTATGCCTCTATATGCATTTTTCCTACTTGGCTCTATAATGTCATGTAAAGCATTATAAAGCATGCATCATAAACATCTTTCATGCATTGTTTGCAATCGTGCATATTTATTTCAATGACATGGCAAACATACTTTCTTTAAAACATCATACTTAAACTTCTTTCTTTAAAACATCATACTTCATATCATACTTTAAAACATACATCATACTTCTTTACTTTAAAACATACATCGTATATCCTTTGAAATAGGATGGAGACTATGTACAATTATTTAAGCGATTGCATCGTCATATAAATCGTTCATTCCCATTTATATGACTCTAATCATGCATTAGTACAGTGGTATACCATGTAGAGGTCAGGGATTCTCTCCTGCCTTAATAATACCACAGTGAGCACTAGTCAGGTGTCACTTATGGTCTTGAGGACCGGACTAGGGTTCCTCGCTTAACATACATATTACTGAGGACTTGATCAGAGTCTCTCAGCCATCAGAAATGCATAATTATCACGCAGTCTATAGTCTCAAAACATTTATAATATACCTTTTTCAGAAAACACTTTTGTGTTTAAATCAAATAAGCTTTGAAAGCTCTTTTCATACATGGCAGTTGACTGGTCTCATAGGGCAGTTGACTGCTCTTTCATAACTTCTTTTATCGAAATTAATTTCATTTAAATTTCTGATATTTTCATCTTTGAAAATACATGGGGGCAGTCGACTGGTCATATAGCAGTCGACTGTTTTTGAAACAGAATGCATTTTGGCAAATAGCAGTCGACTGGTTTGAAACAGAATGCTTCTGGGTAAATAGCAGTCGACTGGATTACATAGCAGTCGATTGGTTTGAACTAGTTTTCGAAAAACGGCGTTTTGGTTGTCTCTAGGCAGTCGGCTGCTACTAACCTAATTGGCACTACGAGACAAATCCGAAAATGTCATTTTTCCTGCACAAAACAACTAGTACATCTCTCCAAACCACATCAAAACATCATAAAACATGCGGACATAGCCGCCTTACGTCCGTTACATAAATTTCTTACCTCGATTCCTTCGAGAACGCAAGATCACTTGATGCGTCACCCTTAGCTTTTCACTTCTTCAACCTAAAATCATCATATCAATTCAAATCTTTAAACCATCATCATACATATATCATACTAACTCAAAACAACTCCAAATCATAAACAAAGTTGTAAGAATCATCTTCTTCTCTTACCTTCACTAGAGACCAAAATCTCAAACTTTGAGATCTCCTCCAATACTTGAAATCAATCCACCAAACTCTAGATATCACATAGTCTAGTGGCAAGGATCATTTTTTGTTCAACCAACTAGTTGAATCGATGGGAGATTGAGGGGGTTTGTCAAGGTAGCTATGGAGGAACTTGAGGAAAATTTGATGGAACGAGAGGGAGAGCTGGAAGGGGGTTGGCGTGGGGTGATGAGATGAAGGTGGTGAGTCATGCAATATGCATTAAATGCATGCTTATCCATTGAGTTCATCTCAGCCTTTGACCCTTCCCTTGACTCTTGACCATTTAATTTCTCTTCCTCCCTTTCTCCTATGACTCATTTACTTAACTCCAATCAAAATTCTGATTTTAATTTCTTGTCTCATACTCTTAATATTTTTCTGATATTAGTTTCCTTGACCATTTGACCTCTTTAACATTTAATTACCAAAATTCTGATATAATTTTCTTTATACTCCATTCATTTCCATAACAATAAAATAAGCTCTTGATTTATTTGGCTATCAATTTTCTTATTTCTTTCATACTCCATACATCATGCATACATCATTTATACCTCAATTACACATCAACTTCATATTTATTTAATCATATGGAATTAAAATACTTTACAAACATGGAGGAATACATGGAAATTGGGGATTTCACAAGGAGTCCTCCCCTAGCCAAACATATAACGGAGACAATTGACCAATGTCGATAGGCCATAGTGAACACTAGTCAGGTGACATATGTGGCACTGAGGACTAGACTAGAGCTCCTCAGTTAAGTACATATACAGATAGTGCACAATCATCAAGTAGTTCATAGTCTCAAAACATTTGTCATATACTTCTTTGGTAATACAAATGTACTTGTATAAAGTAGGCTTTAAAGACCTCATTTACAAACAGGGCAGTCGACTGGTTTTATAGGTAGTCGGCTGCTATCACATATCTTGGTTTATCGAAATTATTTTCTTTTAAAATTTCGATATTTCTAAATTCTGAAAACACATGGGGCAGTCGAATGGTCCCATATAGCAGTCGAATGGTTTTGGAACAGAATACTTTTCGAGAAAAAGGTAGTCGATTGCTTCTATAGCGGTCGACTGTTTTCGCAAACAGAATGCTTCTGAAAATAGGGCAGTCGACTAGCTCCATAAGCAGTTGGCTGGTTTTGAAACAGAAGACTTTTCAAGTAAATAGCAGTTGACATGTTTGAAACAGAATGCTTTCTAAAAAATAGCAGTCGACTAGCTTACATGGCAGTCGATTGGTTTGTATCGGTTTTCGAAAAATCTATGCTTTGGTTGTCTCTAGGTAGTCGGCTTCTACTTAAGGCAGTCGGCTACTCCTAGTAATTTAGTAACTAGGAGTAAAACCCGAAATTGACACTTCCTGCACTTAAATCAGCTTTTATTTCATCCCAAAGCATTTAAAGCATGTAGACATAGACATCCTACGTCCGTTACATATATTCTTTACCTCAATAGCCAATAATCCACTAGCTTGGTTGCAATTCAACACTTAGCCTTTACTTCTTCAAGCTGCACAAAAGCCATAACAATTCCAACCTTTAAGAAATCTTTACAAATATTCTATACCAACTCCACATAACTCCAAACCATGGACAAAATTGAATGAATCAATTTCTTCTCTTACCTTTGTTAATCACCAAAAATGACAGCAAATTAGATCTCCTCAATCCCTTTGATTCAGCTCTTCATATTACAGGTATAGCTTAAGCTAGTGATGAGGAGCGATTTTTGTTAAGCAAGCTTAACGATTCGATAACAGGAAATGATTGTTCTACAAGGTGAATATGATGGAAACATGAAGAAATGAATGGGAGAGCAAAGATGACTGCAGATCTTAATGGAAGTGAGAATGACTCATTGCTTCATTAAATGTATATTTATCCAACTAACCATTTCAGCCATTGACTATTTGACCATTTAATATTTGACCTTCTTTCTTCCATTCATATGCCACATGTCATTTAACTATAAAAAATCTTATATTTATTCTGTTTCATAATCCAATTATTCTCATAGTATCAAAACTAACTCCTTGACCATTTGAATCTCAATTACTCTTATTCCATCTATGTCCCATATATGTCAAATTCTCATATTTATTTACATCATTTAAGCTGGAATACTATACAAATGTGAGAAAATTATAGGAAATTGAGGATTTCACACCGTCTTTCAAAATCATACAATTATATCTAAATCTATTAAATGACACTAACTTCAGTTAGTATTGCATGCGTGAGATGTTACATGGCAACTAATTAAGCTATTTATGTCAACTTCCAATTCCATGTATGATGTCCAAATAGCAGTTAGTGTTGTTTAATAGATTTGGCCTTAATTGTATGATTTTGAAAGTTTGAGAGTTTATTTACAGTAAAATAAAAATTTATAAACTGAATTACATGATAAAATATTGAGGGTTTAATTCTATTTTATACAAAAGGTCAAGGATATATTTGACTATTAAGTCGTTCATTAATGGAGAACCTAAATACAAGTCTAGCTAATCTATTGTATCACCTAGTCCATTCCTATTGGATTTTGCATATCTTTCCTTTCTTATCGCTTTGATGTTAAAAAACATGAAAGAAATGAAGTGGCAAACTAAAAATGAACTGGACAATCGGTGAATGAAAAAAAAAGGAAGAACATTATAGGAAAAAACGTTATAGAGTAGACAAAAGAAAAATAAAAAGCTAGGCTGTGTAGACCCGAAGAGTTAACATGATTTAGAATTTTTGTGTAGGGTGGGATAGGATGGGAGACACAGTCCCATGGATGTTGGCATGTGGTAAGCAGAGGCTTCAATCAAGGCCTAATCTCTTTCTTTCTTTCAGTTTGATTGACATTTGACACCTCTTTCAGTAGTCAATAAGAGAGGTTTGAAACTTCTGTCTGTATTCTGTGATAGTGAGACAAGTTGGTATCTATCCGATGGTTGACAGGTTTTATGTATTTGCATTAGAATGAATAAACGATGCATAAGTAGTCAAATTCAACATTAACCTAATTAAGAATTAGAATTTATTAATCCCCTTACCCAATAAGGTGGTTGGGATTTTAGTTAAGGAAGTTTGTTACAATATCAGACAAATTAGCGAAGCATGCCATTAATGAATCATATGTTCTTAAACACAAGATTAGATACTATTAATTAAATGCAAAGAAAGAGTTCTCATTACCTATGGGTTGTGGCTTAGTTGGCAACGCAAGCTGAGTTTGTAGGAACAGCTTTCGGGTTCTCGACTCTCACTAAACACACCTTTGGGAAAGGGTGAAGAGCCTTAACTGTGACTAAATTCCGAATAGGATTAGTCTCAGACCTCTAAAACGGATGAAGATACTTGTGGTTTACATAAAAAAAAGGAAAGAGTTCTAATCATGGATAAGCTGATTTGTCAGTTGCGTGAACATAAGCGCAAACTAAGAACTCTTCCCACTTTTTTGCTAAATTTTCTGTCTTGAAAAAAAATTTAGGTAGAAGGTCATGCCATCCACTCTTTTATATATATATATATATATATATATATATATATATATGTCAATGATGTTGACTAAACAAGGCTCCCCAGGAAAACAAAAGGTTTAAAGATGGAAGAGGACAAAAACGAGATATGAATGTGCAGTTTGAAATAGACATGAGAAATTGTTTTACCTCTGTTTCTTGTTAGCACTTGTAAAATACAAAAATTATTTTTCATAATTTATGTCGATATACGAAACACTAAATATATATTTTTTATTTTTATTCATATATAAATTTTAATTAAACTTTATGTAGTGTTATTTTATGGATTATTATCTTATCCATTGCCAGTAAAATTTTTTAATTTCACAAGTAGAAGTAAGATAATGATACGTGTCCCATTTTATTTAGTTTTTATTTTCTTAATATTTTTAAAGGATATGTTTCATCATCTTAATTTCATTGTGGAATTAAAAACCTCCACTAGCAGTAGATAGAATAATAATCCTATTGTTATATCATATTTAAAATTATAAATTTAGATTGAATCCTAAAAAATGTTTTTCTAAGGCTTACTTTGGATCCTAGTGCAGCAAGTTTGGTGCGTTTGGAGAGGAAAAAGATAAAAATTTCTTAGAATAAATTTACTCTTTTATTCTTACATTATAGTTTTTATTATTTTATTAAAAATGTATATCTTTAAGCATTTTTTCATTATTTTTAATCTTATCGAAACCAATCTCATCGTCCATTTAAATTAGTCTTAATTAAACTACCACTAGAATTTATTATTATTTTTTTTAACTTCTTCAGATTTTTTTTTGATCATAAACTGAAATTTATTTATTTATTGCTCTAGAAGTACATCAGGATCACTGAAAGGTAAGGAATCTGTTGAATCCCATACTTTAAGCTCTCCAAAATTACAATCAATCCTTGCTAACTTATGAGCAAAGGAATTTATTGATCTACTAATGTACTTAATGCTAATTGAACTAAACTTGGCCATTTGCAAGTGAATATCTGCTAGGAGATCGCCTCCCTTCCAGTATGAAGTTTGTGTAGAATTTATCTCTTGGACCGCCAGCAAACAGTCACTCTCCAGAATGGCCATCTTGAATCCAGCCCTCAAAGCCATGTCCAAACCAAACTAAATGGCCAATACCTTCGCAAACAACACTGTAGGAATTTTTGGCAATGCTCTCACCGCACACAGATGCACTAAACCTGAGTTAGTCTTTATAACCAGCCTCAACGTTGCTTAAGAAGGGGAAAATGAGGCATCAACATTAATCTTAACCTGACCCATAGGTGGCAGCTGCCAACCTAATCCCTGATTCAACACTCTTTTTGTCCCAAACTCTGAACGAATAGACCTAGTATCTCGGAGAAGCAGCAAAACCTGAGATGCTAGAATCGAGGACACCCAACACTTTCCATCATGAAAAGCTGTATTCCGATTATTCCACAATATCTAGCAAACGACAGCAAACTTGTCTTGATCTCCCTTTGTCTGCAACTGAGTAAACAAACCATCCCAAAACTGTAAATTAGATAGAGGGTCCAACTCAACCTCATTAATCCAAGGAATCGTTTGACTCCATACATCAACACTAAGTGGACAATGGAAGATTACATGGTACCAATGTTCCTCAGGCGACCCACAAACCGGACATAACTCCTCCACCGGAATTTGCTTCATTTGTAACTGCCGTGTAGTGGGCAATATATTATGCAATAGGAGCCACATGAAAAACTGAATCTTAGGTAATGTATAAAGAGACCAGATGGCTTTCTAACACAGTACTTGAGCCATCTCCGAATGTTTTCCCAATAGCTTCCTGGCAACATAGTAAGCCGAGTTCACAGTGAATTGCCCCAATTGAGAATCAGCCCAAATAAGCTTAACAGGCAGCAAGGTTGAGGATAAAGGGATGGATAGGATTGCATTGTAGTCCTCCCCAACAAAAAGCTCCTGCACCATATCCATTATCCATGTTCTGGAGTCCTTATCAATCAAAGTAGCAACTCTCATAGGTGTTGGAGTACCTGTAAACTACTGCACCAGTCTATAATATGGAGGTTTGTGAAGCCACAGATCCTACCAAACATCAATAAGCCGCCCATCTCTAACCCTCCAAATAGATCCTGTATCCACCACTGCTTTGTCGTGCAATAAACTTCTCCACAAATAAGAAGGTTGGTAGCCTGCTGTGGCAATCCAGATAGGACCATAAGGAAAGTATTTCCCTTTCAAGAGCCGAAAACACAAGGTGTTATCATTGTGCACCAGCTGCCACCACTGTTTTACCAAGAGAGCTAGATTAAATGATTCAAAATCTTTGAAACCCAGTCCACCCTCTGACTTAGAGAGACATAAGTCATCAAACCTCTTCCAATGTATTTTTCTTTTAGTCGTAGTTCCACCCCACCAAAACCGAGCAATCATGTCATTGAGTTGTGACAACAAAGAGACAGGTAACCGGAAGCAAGACATGTAATATTGCGATAAAATCATGGCCACAGAATTAATAAGTACACATTTACCTGCATATGAAAGTAGATGGCTCTGCCAACCTTGGACATGATTCTAGAGTCGGTCCTTAATTCTTTGGAACTCCAGCCTTTTTGATCACCTGAGCAGAAGCGGCAAGCCAAGATATTAGTCATGGACAATTAGACTACTAACATTCAACCTCCCAATCATTGAAAGTCGTTCCTCCCGAGACAAATTGCTACTAAAGAAAATAGCAGATTTTTGGAGGTTCACATGTTACCCGTCTCAATTTCATAGAATTTAGGACTCTTATCACTGAGTCACTGCTATGGCAGTGGCTTGAAAAGATAGTAGAGCATTATTTGTAAACAACTAATGAAAAATTGAGGGAGATTGACATGCAATTCGTAAACCAGAAATAGTGCCCTGTCTCATAGCATCTTGTAGCAAAAAAGACAGTACTTCAACACTTAGAATGAAGAGGTAGGGGGAAAGCAGATCACCCTAGCGTAATCCCTTTGTCGGAATAATCTTCCTACTACTCATCCCATTAATCAGAACCGAATGACTGATTGTACGCACACACTTCATTATTAATGAGATCCATCTCTTTGAGAAACCCAAAGCCCTCATCACTCCTTCCAAATAATGCCACTCCACTCGATCATAGGCTTTCGCCATGTCCAATTTCATAGCAGCCACACCCATGTTCCCTATTTGTTTCCACTTTATATAATTGAACAATTCAAGCGCAACCATTGCATTGTCAAAAATGCTCCTGCCTAGGACAAAAGCACTCTGCATATCTCCCACAATCTTTGGTAGAACTTGTTGCATCCTATTTACCAGAACTTTAGACACAGGTTTGTAGATAACATTGCACAAGTTGATGGGCCTATAATCCTTGATTGTCTGAGGTGCAACAACTTTCGGTATAAGCACAATGGTAGTGTTATTAACATTTCTAATATCAAGATCCCCATTGAGAAAATGCAGAACAATACTAACCACCTCTAGACCCAAGAAATGCCAATAAGTTTGAAAGAAAGCCACTGTCATGCCATCCAGTCCCGGTGACTTTCCTTACCGTATATTCCACATAACCTTAGTCACCTCTTCCTCCGTAAACTCCATCCCAAGTAAAGCATTATCTTCTACCGAAACCCTACTATCTATGCCAGAAATGATGTCATTAGTAGGAGGGAGACCTGTTGTGATGAAGATCTCAGTAAAGTAATTCATTATCTCACGATGAATGGCTTCTGGAGTGTCAAGGAGGCCCCCTTCAGCATCTTGCAACTGCATAATAGCATTACGCTGTCTTCTATGCGAGGCTTTGGCATGGAAAAAATGGGTATTACGGTTGCCATCATACAGCCAAAGCACCTTTGATCTCTACCTCCACACAACCTCCTTTGAATGTAGTAATTCCTGTAGTTGGGATTGTATACGACTAACCTTTAGCCAATCTCGATTGGGCAGTGGCACACTCAAAAGATGATCAAGAGAAGCAGTGTAACACCGTATCTGATGGCCCACATGACCCACTTCTCTCCAATTCCATTCCCGTAAAGCCAAACCACATGTAGTAAATTTAGAGGCGATACTTTGGAAATCAGTTGCAACTTGATCTTTCCCAACACCTAATACAGTCTCCTCACACCCACTATACTTAAGCCATATGTCTTCAAATCGAAAGAATTTCTGGCCATGTGTTTGCAGTTGGTTGCCCATAGTGTCAAGTAAAACAAAAGAATGGTTTGAGGTAGTGGAAGTCCGATGCTCTTCAATGGCATGAGGAAATATTCTCCACCAATCTTGGGTCCCAAAACCTCGATCTAGTCTTTCTTCCACTCTATTGGTACCCTGACCATGCCCCCAAGTATGCCAATACCCCTTCATTAGAAACACCAAGAAACCACATTCATCAACAACTTGTTGGAAAGCTCACAATTGCCCAGGAGGCCGCATTGGACCTCCTTGCTTTTCATCACTCCTCAAGATTTCATTGAAGTTGCCTGCATAGCACCAAGGCAATGTATACCCTCTACGTAACTAGCATAGAATAGACCATGAATCACACCTCCGATTAGTAACAGGGTTGCCATAGAACCCCGTGAATCTGAATGATGAACCCTCGGTGCCCTCCATAATAGATGCATCAATATGATGAGAAGAGTAGGAAGTAATGTTCACTTGGAAACTATCAACCCACATAAGACTTAGACTACCTGATCTACAGCAACTATCAACCACAAAACAACCATCATAGCCTTATATATGTTGTAACCAAATCATTTCAGAACTTTTCCTCTTCGTTTTAGAGAGGAAAAGTAGTTAGGGTCTATAAGACTTGACCATTTTGGTCAACTCATGAACTGAGCAAAGGGACCCCAACCTTCGACAATTCTAACATATTGCTCTCGTGGTGCCTGGTAGGGTTGGCTTGAAGAGCCAACCTCTGTCGATCGAAAAGTATCATGAAATTCTACCCCAGCCAAAGCCTCTTTCTCCTTAACTTGCTTATTATCAGTATCACCATATGAGGAAACCAACACATCCAAGCCACGTTTCCTGATCACTACACTTGCATTCTTATGAATAGACCTTGAACCCTGCCACATTTTCCCTGTTGATTTCCCAGCACAGACATCAGTATTTGTAGGCAGGATTGATGGTAGCGCCTGAGTCATTGAACCCCTAGAAACTGAACTAAATGGCCCCAATATCTCTGCTCGCAGCCAAGGACCATAGCCCCTTTGCACAGCACCCATTGTCTTCCTCTGGCCAATAGCAACATCATAGTCAGCCTCCATATGTGTAAGGCATCCATAAACATAACAGAAATTAGGAAGACGCTCATAACGGAAGGAGACCAGCATAGAACCACCATTATCAGGCAAGTGAATTCTCGTCCCACACTTCAGTAGTTGCATCACATCCACGACAACTCGTATGCGCAACCATTTACCCCATGCTATCGTACCCCCATGCATATCAACCTCTGCTACAGAACCAATACTTTCATCGAGAACAATTCCCATCTTTTGCGTCATCATGCAGAGGGGCAAACCATGAACCTGGACCTAGAATGGGTAGAAACGGAAGACAATTTGCTCTGGGATGGCTGCACTATCAAGTTTTGACAATAAAAATAAAGACTTATTAAAAGTCCATGGTTAGAAAACCAGAGCACGATCTTTATCAGTATAGTTCCCAAACGAAAAGATAAACATGTGATCACCAATCTCTCGAATGGATAGGCTAGAAGTAACTCTCCAAACTCTTGCGAAAACAGTCCTAATTGCTTCAAGATAAACCACTCTTGGAAAGTAATTATCCCAGCAAGTAATACTTTTCAGTTTCAGATGTCGAAGAGACCCAATCTTTCTCACTAACCAGGTTATGGTTCTCATCGTCATTGAGGGACAGCCTCACCCAAACATCCTCTAGACTCTCAGTCATCACGCAGTCTCAGATTAAAATACAATAGCAATAACAAAACAAAGAAAACAATCACACAGTGCATGAAAACACAGTGAATGAATTGGTGACAAACTTGCAAGGAAAGACAAGAAAGGACTTTCACAAACTGTTTTGAAACATGTAATTGTCAAGAAACATGTAACCGTCAGAGAGAAAAAACATGTTTTCACTTTTCGTTAACACTCTCTAGTTTCTCTAACTTCTTCGGATTTATATGCATGGTTATTGGGAGTAGAAAACTGTGGAATAAAGTATGTACTCACATGGTCAAATACCCCCAATAATTGCTTATGCATGGTGTAACAAATTAAGGTGACTAATTTGCATAATATCAATCAATTATATAAAAAATCTGAATCAGACGGCTGCGATACCTCGTGTTGTCCCCATAGTTTGGAATGTGCATATCTTGCCAACGGACTTAGCTGGGAAAGTGTGATAAACTTGAAGGAGATTAAATTGAAGATAATAAAATATATAGTTATGCAGAAAGATTGTAACCCAAGAATGATTGCTAAATACTAAATCCAAGTCACCTAACAACTAAGTGGTGAGCGTGAATGGCCTAAAATTAAACACGATTAATAGAATTAATCTACAAGTTGTAGCCACTATAAAAGGAAGATAGAAATCATATTGCTTTAATTAAGCCAAGGAAACTAGCAAACTTCATATGGCATGATAAAAGAAGAAGCTGCTAATGAGGCCTTGGCTTAGTGGCAAGGAGGAGGCTCTGAGCCTTTGAGGTCTCAGGTTCGAGTCTCACTAAGTGTGAGCTTGAGTTAATCTAGTTATTTGCTAGTTTGTTTTAGTTTGTTATAGTTATTTACTAGTTTACCTAGTTTGAGTAATGTGATTTTTATAGTTATCTATTCATAAAATGTAATATGTTGATTGTGATTGTAACTTCTAATGAAAATGTAGTACTCAAAAAAATAAAAAATAAAAGAAGAAGCTAAGGAGGGTTTGGTGCTGGATGCGTGTGACTATGGCATCATCATGTATATGCTAGTAGATACATATTTCATTAAATTCATCATTATTTCTTCTTTGTTTAGTAATTAACACAAAAGGCATACATACCAGAAATTCAAAATCGTTGTTTGATTGGCTACGTTGGACTTGAAATATCCAATAATTTGATGTCTCAATCTCTCCTCACAGACCAGTGTCCCAAAATTAAAGGCAATTTAATTTTGGGTCACATATATATGCTTATTTTTGAGAGTGCAAAAATAATCTTAGATAACAACTGATACCAAAATTCTAAGGCCTAAAACTAGACTTATCTCTGATATATCTTACATCACCATTAAGGGTTCAATCTCTTATTGGTCTAGCCAAAGGGGAAGGAAAGTAAAATGAAGAAAGAAAAGAAAGAAAATGTAAAGCCACATCTTTAGTCAATTTTATTGCAAGTGAGGAACATGCAATGATGTATTATATCTAATCATTCTAGTTCATGTTATATAAAATTGTGATTTGTGTAATGTAAAACACAAAAAATTTGTGTGCTCACGGCCTCACATAAAATGCAAAACCATTTTTTTTTAACTTTTGTTACATTTGTATATAGTTTTTTTTTAAGTTTAGTTTGTATCATTTTTGTGTCGATCATGTTTAGGATTGTCAGGTCTGAATGAAATGAACAAAAATAGAAAGGGAGAAATAATACATGGCTATATTTACAAGATGGGAAAAATGAGAAAAAGAATAGTCTAGTCGTCACCAAATGGGAACAAGGACCCTTCAAAGTGTCTTATGTAAAAAAAAAATTAATGCAGCAACCAGCAGTAGACATACTGAGTAGGGTAAAATTTAATTAAATTGCTAAAGTAACGAGTTATAGCTTTGAACATTAAACACACCTTTGAGAAAGGTGAGGAGCCTTAACTGTGATGAAGCTTCGAGTAGGATTAATTTCAGACTGTTAAAACGGATGAGGATACTTATGGTTTACACAAAAAAAGTTATAGCTTTGAAGAAAGGATTAACATCCAATATATTGTCAGTATAGTTTTTTGATTCTATAAACAGAGGTAATATATTAAGAAAATAAAAAATAAATAAAATAAGATATGTGTAATCATTCTAACTTTATTTATGGAGTCAAAAAATTCCGCTGAGAGTGTATTAAATATTAATCCTTAAGAAATTATTTTTATTAATGCCATGATATAAAAGTATGCATATGTATTTGTAAAAATGTTGCTTAGCTACAGATTAATGAAGGATTACTTGTGGGGCACCATGTTGATGAAAAGTCTCCAATCAGACATACAATTTGGGGTTGACCACCTCTCAATACACAGACAGAAGCCCTGTGAAAGATCAAAAGTTTTTTCTCTCATTTACCCCACAGATGTAAAATGTTTTTAATTAGCACAAATATGAGCATCCAAAGTCCTTTCCCTCACTGGAATATCTGGTCTTAATTTGTATTTTTTTAAACGTCCTTAAAATAAAGCTACGGATTTCACATGTCCTAATGGTTTGCTCAAACAAATATATTCAAAATAGATTTCTTGGCATTATGGTTAGGTGGATTTGAATTTTCTTCTAACTTTTCTTTGAACAAAAAGTAGATTAATAACTTTTCTTTCATCTTGAAGTGGGTTTGGATTTTTTTTTTTAAATCACAAAGTGTTTTCATATCATATTAGGTATGAAACTAAATTACGCTCATGCTGCGTAGCTGGCGCTGGCTTAAGAGAATGTGACCTGGTAAGAATTCGAATACGGGACTTCCGCTATGAATCATCCTCACTCAAAAACTCAGTAAGACCTTTACATCACTAATCTAATTCTTTGGGTTGATGTGGGCTTGGATTTTGTTTAGGCTTCAGCTTTCCATTTTTCTTTTATTTTCTAGTAATTGAGTATTGACAAACATATATCATGCCAGCTGCAGGACTAGGAGCTATTGTCTCTATAATGTGGAAAAAAAGAGCAATAGCACACCATGCTTCCAGCATATGTCGGGTGAAAAGTGTTGGAACCTAATATTTTAATAATAAACATATAACATTTAAATATTAAACACTATGAAACCTAAATGTTCTAGTATTGTGAAAAGCAATTTACTAGTTGAAAACTAACATAACGTTTTATATCTTTTGTAAATGATTATAACAGCCGGTTATTTTTTGATTACATTTGGAGGTTACAATGTTATAATGTTATTTATGAATATGATGGTCGTTTCTTTCTTATGGAATGAATGGAATACTTATAATTTATAAATGCTGTAATTAATATGTGGTGTATGTTACAAACGTGAGGTCTATAAATAGAGGCACTAAACCTCGAACAAAGAAAAATATTAATTCTATTCATTTTGATATTCCACAAAAATATACTCTTGGACAAGAGAAGGGTGTTTGATCTTACAGCTCTTTACTCTACACCTTATGCAGAACTGTAGAGTGTTCAATGAAGATAAATTAGGCTATTGTATCCTAGAGGCGACATGCTTAGAAACATTGCTGCACTGTTGACATAATTCTCGTAGATGCGTGATTTGTCTTAAAAAGAGCGAGATATCCGTACTTCAGTCAAACTCTTCGTGATCACTAAAATTTAGAGATACTACTGCACCGCTGACATAATTCTCGCTGATGGGTGAATTGTCTTAAAAAGAGCGAGATATCCATACTTCAGTCAAACTCTTCGTGATCACTAAAATAATTCTAATTTATACTTTCTTATATTATTTTGATTACTAACAATTTTCTCGTCTTAGGTTATGTAACACCAATAATTTTGAGACGAGATCTAACAAGGAGGAGTCAACAGGTTATGATCTACATATGGTTCGAAGTAGGAAAAATTAAAGGAACATTTAGCAACTACCTATTCAATTCTTCTGTATCCTTCTGATAACCACCAACTCTGTCCCTTATGCCATTGCTGCAGCCTGCAGAAAACTTTTTTAACCTTCGTGAAGGAAAGAGAAAGGTATACTATTACATATATAACATCAAAAACAGCTCATTGCTTCTTAAATGAAGTGAATGTATGATAAGAATTAATGTTCAAGCTCTTTGCACATGATTAGGATGAGAAACATTTCTAATTAAAAAATGGTGCTTAAAGATAATGAAAATTTGTATGATTTTTACTGTGTTACTCAAAAATTTATTTTTCATGAAATATTTATATGCTACACACACCATATATACATGTGTGTATATAAAATTCTCAGCCTTCGAATGTATGTATGTGTGTGTCTATATGTATGTATATATTAAATTGGAACATATCAGTGTCATATATATATATATATATATATATATATATATATATATATATATATATTCGCTCCCCTACGAAGATTTATGAAGCTTTGAATTGATATGAAATCAATGGTGATATTGCTGAATCAAGAAATAAAAGCTGCAATACATTCCTCCTATTTTTACCCAAAAAAATGCATTCCCTTTATAGGCATATTAATCCTACTAGACCTAAACTTTAACTGCGTCATATCCATTGTTTTATGCTCACCAAATATGGATGACATACATGACACATAAATATCGCATAAGATCAACCCAATTAAAAGGCTAAAAGAAATAAAATATAAGAGTCTCCAAATATATAATTTAATAAAGAGAAGATTTCAGCAAGTTTGAATTTTTTCCTGTCCTACAACTACAAATTATCATACAGAAAAAAAAAAACAAGAAATATATGGAAGAACATGAAATTAATATATGTAATTATGAGGCAAAATGTAAATATTATTGCATAAATACTTGTATAATTGTACATTAGATTTGATAATTCGTGTTTCTAATTCGTTTTCATGTTATATAAAATCATATTCGTATAGTGTAAAACACGAAAATTTCGTATCAAAATTTTAATTGACACAGAAAATACAAAATCTTTAATTTTAGTTTTTATTATATTCATATATAATTTTTACTTAATTTTAGTCCGTATCACTTTCGTATCATATATTCATATTATTTTCGTGTGATGTAATCGTGTCATGTCTAAAATTGTTAAATCTATCTTGCACATAAAGATCCAAGGAAAGTAGTTACTAAAAGATGGTGGTGATTTATAGTGTGCCTACCCGAGGGGGAAGGGACATTTTCCATATTGGCCTTTTTGATATGATAACTAGCCGTCTGAATTAATTGGTCAATTTCTGTTGTTTGGGGGACAAAGCTATTCTCAATCATTATTATTTTTGCCCAGCTCGGAAGGATCTGGGAAGGCTAATTAGTTTTCACTTTTGAGGAATTGGTATCCAGCCTTTGGCAACAGAGCTATGGAAAAACAAGGGATTATGAACTTTAAATAGTTTTAATTTGTTACTTGGATTCAAAGGAAAATATAAGATAATAATATATATGTTTGTCTTGGGTATGATTAACTTTTTTTTACCTTTTTCGTATATTGAAAAAGTTTATTTTTAATATATTTCATATTTTTATATTCATGAAATAAAAAAATAAAAAATCAAATCATATATATATATATATATATATATATATATATATATATATATATATATATACACACACACACACATTGTAAGATATTTTAAGAGTACAACAAGTTAATTATTATAAGAAAGTTAACAATATTACAATAGAAATTTGATATTCGCTCCTTACTGATCAGCTTAAAAATTCAATTTTAAGTAAGTTAATAATTAAAACGAAAAAGTTGATTTAACTACTTCACTTCATGATCACCCTGAAATGCAAGATACAAAATTATGCAATTAATAATGACTAAATACAACTATAGCGAGTGCAACTTTTTTCCCAGTTCAAGAGGTTAATCATTC
This sequence comes from Heritiera littoralis, assembly GCA_031772115.1. Classification (NCBI taxonomy): domain Eukaryota; kingdom Viridiplantae; phylum Streptophyta; class Magnoliopsida; order Malvales; family Malvaceae; genus Heritiera; species Heritiera littoralis. The sequence continues at coordinate 1,964,823 of JAPDPK010000055.1, forward strand.
CATTCCTCAGATACAAAATATGAGTGATATGGGCGGCACACTTTATATCATTTCAGAAAGTATGCAAAACTTTTCCAAGGGTTCAATTACCTAGTTATATCATGTCCTGTCCAATAAAAGTTTGCACGTTCCACCCAACTTTTATCCATTCATAAAAGCATACATAATTTCGATGCACTTCTAGTGTTAACATTCCATTTTTCCTAATTTTTTTTACAATAAATTTAGGAATAGGAATGATTATCCCATTTCAAGTGTTAAGATATACTGTCAAGTAGACCTTTTCATGAGCCGATTAGCCTACTAAAGTCCGAAATTTAGTTCAATTTTTTAGTGAGCTTGGACAAAAAATATGTGACAACTGAGAAATTTTTCACTTTTGAAATTAGGAATTATGTAAATTGATATTAGATATTAATAGATAAGTTAATAAAGAAATTTATTTATAGGATTGGAATATTTTGAATTATGATACTTGATCAATTAATGAATTGGAGATTTAATATTTGGGAATTAATTTTAGGTATTAAGGAATTTAAAATTTAAAGAATATATATATATATATATATATATATATAGTAAATAGATATCTATTATTTGTCATTCCTTATACTAAAATAAATGTATATTCTGAAATAAGTATATATATATATATATATATATATATATATATAATTATAAATAAGGAAAAGAAACACGCAGAAATACTCTCTCATGGAAAACTCAAACGTTCCAAAGTTTTTTAAAGAAGAAGACCTCCAAAAATGAAATGTGAAAAGGACGAAAAATGGAGAAATCAAACAAGCTGATCAGGAAATGTAAGGTAAACAAAATTGCAATTCTTCATTCAGAGACATTCTCATGGAAAGCCAAGATAACACGAACGTTTCATACATCAATACTCCAGTCTTCATGGATGAGGATTCGAATGTTGAGTCTAAAGAAATGGATGACATTCCCACCATTCTTCTGTCAAGGGAAGAAAAGAACCGAATTTGCCAACCATGGAAGAATGCTATGATCTTCAAAACTTTCGAGCAAAATAGTTGGATATAATTTCCTCTTCCCTCGAGTGAAAGCTTTGTGGAACTATGGGGCCAATAGACTGCATTGATCTTGGCCAAGACTTTGTTTCTATTTAGATTTAGATATCTCGAAAATTTCCACAAGGTGCTCTATGGAGGACTATGGTTTGTTGGCCCTTTTTATCTCACCATGTGTGTATGGGAACTAGGTTTTACCCGAGTACCTCTTGGGCCAGGCCTTGTCAACCATAGCAGTTTGGGTGAGATTGCCAAGTCTACCCATCGAATATTTTGATAGAATCATTTTACAGAGAATAGGCAATCAGTTAGGTCAATTACTGAAACTTGATACGATTACTAAAAAGAACACTAGAGGATGTTATGCCAGACTCTGCATCCAAGTTGATCTAGACCAACCCATAATCCTAGAGATTAGAATTGGAAGAATCATTCAGAACGTCCTCTATGAGGGGGTTAACTTGTGCTTTTCCTATGGCATAATTGGTCAATGAAAGGAATATTGTTTGAAGGAGAAATTCTGTCAATCTCAAACTTCAGTTTAAAAAGATCTCTAAAGATGGTAACACTAAAGTTGATACAAACAATAAAGAAGAAGATGCGTTCGGACCTTGGATGATCGTGTCAAAAAGAAAACCAAAGAAAGGAAAAGAAATGAAACCGGGTAAAGGAGACCCGATAGCTGATCCAAAAACCCGAGACGAGAAAAGAAAAGAAAAAATAATAGATAATGTGCTAGAGGGGGAACAAGGCCAATTTTCCTAAGCAAGTCAGAAATAGGACAAAGCTCAAGGACAGGTCCTGTCTTGGCAGAGGCATAGGTACCAAAGAGTAATACAAATTCTGATAACAAAAAGGAAGAGAAGGTCTCGTTCAATTCCAACTAGACATTAAAACCAAGCTTTTTTAGTTTCAACAGTAAGAAGAGTAGTCAAAGTAACCAAAGGAGTGAAGACTCAATTGAGTTATAGAAACAACCCTAGGGAAACATAAATGGAAAACCAGTTAAGTATGTTCAAGGAGCACTAAGTAATGTACCTTCACTTGGAGGTAAAAATCATAAAGATGAAGGAGGCTCTCGAAATGGTGATAATGATTAGGCCCTTAGAGAATGGATAGAGTGAGGAAGAGATCATAAAGGTGTGGAACAACATGACACTGGTCTTAGGAATTCCATACCCACAACCTTATGTCCATCTCCTACAAGAAACAACACCAGTGAGTGCCCCAAAGCAAGTGGAAATTCTGCCCCCATTTCGACACATTCCTTTGAAGCAAATCATGTTGGACACTACAAGACTAATAAAATGAAGGAAGACAACAAGGATGCTGTATTATTAACTTGCAAGCCAACAACAAATTCGATAACACATGGTGTTGAAATCAACATAGGTGCTTGGAAGGAGGACAACAGAGCACACAATGGTGCTACTCCTATAGAATTACCTTACTCTAAACTTGTTATGCAAGATGCGGATGAAGGAGGTCAAAGCCCTTCCAGAGTTAGCCGAATGGCTACTGAATCAAACACCACCTGTGTTTGGTCCAATGCGCAGATTGCTCTAGAACGCTAGAGGGTCGGGAAGCCCTAAATTCAAAATATCTTTCATGAGTTAATTCAAATTAATAATCCAAGCTTTGTTATTGTGAAATCCCCCAATTTCATGTACTTACTCCATAATTGTGAAGTATTTTGGCTTAAATGAAGTAAATAGATAGGAGAATTATGAAGTATAAATGATGTATGGAACATGGAAGAAGTAATGAAATGGAAAGTCAAATAGTCAAGGAATTTAATAGACATCAGGAAAATAATTGAGGTATGAGAAAAGAATTAATACAGAAAATTAAGTGTAAGTAAAGACAAGTATTATATGGAAGAAAGGGGACCAATTGAATGAATGGTCAAATAATAATGGTTAAAAGTTAAGATGAATTGATTTAATTGGATGATGATAAAACAATATCAGATTTTCATAATTAAATGATTATGTGTTGCTGATATGAAAGGGGAAGAAGAGAATTAATGGTCAAAGAAGGGTCAAAAAGCATAGTAAAAAAGGAAGCATGGCTGAGATGAGATGATATTGGATAGGGGAGCATTAAATGAGGCTGCATGAGTCATCCCCCAGCCATTACCCCTACGACAGCCACTCTTTCTCTCGTTCTCTCGTTTCTCCAAGTTTCCATAAGCTTCCATTCCTACTCCCCTTGATAAACACTCTTGTTTAGTAACCAAATCATTTAGCTAGTTGAACGAAAATTGATCCTTGTCACTAGACTAAGTGATATCCGAAGTTTGGTAGATTGAATCCAAGTATTGGAGGAGATCTCAAAGTTTGAGATTTTGGTCACTAGCAAAAGGTAAGAGAAGAAGATGATTTGTTCAATTATGTTCATGGTATGGTGTTGTACTGAATTAGTATAACATGTTTATGGAAAATTCTTAAAGGTTTGCTTTGATATGATGATTTCAGATTTGAAGAAGAAAAAGGTTAGGGTTGGCGAACCAAGTGATTTCATGTTCTCGAAGTAATCGAGGTAAGAAATTTATGTAACGGACGTAAGGCGGCTATGTCCGCATGTTTTATGATGTTTGTGTGGGGTTTGGAAAGAAACACCAGTTGATTTCATGCAGGAAAAATGACATTTTCGACTTGTCTCCTAGTACCAATTAGGTTAGGAGCAGCCAACTGCTTAAGTAGCAGCCGACTGCCTAGAGATAACCAAAATGCCGTTTTTCGAAAATTGGTTCAAACCAGTCGACTGCTATGTAAGCCAGTCGACTGCTATTTACCCAGAAGCATTCTATTTCAAACCAGTTGACTGCTATATGGGACAGTCGACTACTATTTGCCAAAAATGCATTCTGTTTGAAAACCAGTCGACTGCTATATGGACCAGTCGACTGCCCCATATGTTTTCAGAATTGAAAAATATCAAAATCTTAAATGAAAATAATTTTATAAATGAAAGTATGAAATAGCAGCCGACTGCCCTATGAGGCCAGTCGACTGCCCTGTTTTGAAAAGAGGTTTTCAAACCCATTTTCAGAAAGTATGAAATGTCATGACAAGAAGCTATATGGCATATGTTTTGAGATTATGCACTTTCATGTTTCTAGTAGGGGCTCTGATCAAGTCTTGAAATGATGTATGTTTGGCTGAGGAACCATAAGTCAGGCCTCAGTCGCTACAGAAGGACACCTGACTAGTGTTAACTGTAGCCACCAACAGTTGGCCAATCTGTCTATATTACATGTTCGGCTAAGGGAGGATTCCTGGCCCTTCGGGGTACGCCACATGATGATGATGATGATGATGATGATGCAGTGCGTAACTCCATAAAAGTACAAATAGTTTTTATGTTATCAAAAACTATATGTATATGCGATTTCAAAGAATAAAGAGATCGAAAGTACTTGGTTTACTTATATAAGAAGTTTTAAAAGAAGTATATGATGTACGATTTCAAGAAAGTATAAAATGTTTTAAGAGAAGTAAGTATATATGACAATGATATTTCAAAGAAGTACTTGAAATATGTTTTGAAGAAGTATACGAAACATGCTATGCTATAGAAGCATGTAAAGTATGTTTTAAAGATAGAAGATGATGCATGTTTTAAAGAAAGTATGTTTGTTTAAACCATTGAAAGAAATATGCATGGTTGCAAATAATGCATGAAAGGAGTATACGATATATGCATGCTTTATAATGCTTTACATGACATTATAGAGCCAAGTAGGAAAAACTGCATATAGAGGCATAGTACGCTCTTTTACATATTTTTCTTACTGAGCGTAAACTCACCCTTTTACGAACATTTTTCATACAGACTATCTGAAGTAATCCCTCGCTCTCGATAGAAGAGCCTACGAGTGGATCTTGAAAGTTTACCTTCGAGAGACGCTTCCCAAGTAGTATAGAAGGTATACTTATGCGATTATGCAAAGTAAATTGTAATTCAGCTATAATACAGTACAACTAACATTAATGTATATAAGATGTCGGGATTTAAGTTAAGATGATGTATGAGATCCTGTGGAAACGGATGATACATATATACATGTATCATTAGTCTGTTTTATTGAAATTGAATAATTTATATTGAGCTATTAGATATTAAGCTTAAGAAAGAAAAGAATGATTGACATTGACAAGCAAATCTAATCAAGTTAAGTGGAAATAGGAAAAAGTTAAATGGTAAGATGTAGTGACGGGGTGTCACAGAGTGGTATCAGAGCAATTAGATTGAGGTTTGTCAGTGTCGATGAGTTAGAAGTAGAGTATATCCCCAATTGTACTGTACTTGTCTGAATACATATACGATGTATAACTGTTTGAAGTTATACTAAATAGCTCAACTTTGTGATTTAATTGACAGAATGAGCTCAAGTAGAAGTAGTATTGAGAAAGGAAGATGAAAGGGTTATGTAGAACAGTCCCCAACACAATCTCCTTTTCCGTCTCCACCGCATAGCCCGAACACTAGGTTAGCGAAGATGGAGAAGCATGTGGAGAATATGACCACTATGTTTACGCAGTTTATGGCGAACTTTCCAAACGTGGTCACAAGTGTACCATTCGCTATTCCTATAGTACAGCCACCACCAGTACAGACAGAGTTACCCCCACCAGTCCCATTATTGAAAAGCGGGATCTCACAGCTTATTGCAGTGTGACCTTAATTAAGGAATATAAGAAGCTAGATTCGCCTAAGTTTAAGGGGGATAAGGACACGTTGGCCGCAGTGAATTGGGTGAAGGCAGTCACTAGATCTTTCGAGTATATGTTATGTTTCGAAAAGGAAAAGGTGGGTTTGGCTGCGTATCTGTTAGTGGATGATGCAGAGTATTGGTGGCAATCCACTCGGGCCATTTTGGAAGCCTAACATGTTGAGGTTACATGGGATAGATTTTTAGAGGCCTTTACTGAGCAGTACATTCCATGCACCGATCAGACTAGGTTGAAGATTGAATTTTTGAAATTGACTTAGGGACAATGTCAGTTAATCAATATGAGTCGTAGTTTATTTCTCTAAGCGGATTCGATCGAAAGACCTTCAGGAGTGAAGGATATAAGATATACAGATTTATAAAAGGACTGAAGTCTCCTATCAGATCCAAGTTGTATACCTTGGGTATCACCACTTATAATGAGACAGTCCGTAAGGCTCAGTTGTGTGAGCAGGACTATGAGTTTCATCATGACGATTTCCGAGCCCAAAGAAAAGGCAAAGGACCGATGAAGCGAAAGTCAAAAGGGAAAACCTCCCGTGAAAGTTATCCATCTGGAAGAAGTAGGCCATATGAAAGAGCCTCAATAGGTAAGCAAGTAAAGTATAAGAAAATGATGATTGTTTTAATTAAATGGTTATCTGGAAATATATTAAATTGGGAGTACTATGATGATTATGGTACAGGGACTCCGAGAGTTACCGGGATCAAGATAAATGATGAGAGATCCCGACATTTAGCTAGTATTACCGTTAGCTCACCTAAGAGTACAAGACAAAGGTGTGAACATTGCAGAAAGTTCCACGGATCACAACCATGCCGGTTGGCAAGTGGCGCATGTTTTAGATGTGGTGAACAGGGACATATGATCAGGGATTGTCCCAAGAGGGACTTGAGGACACCCGAGGAATTTGAGAAGACCTCTCAACCACAGCGCAAGGCCACTGCTGAAGAGAAGGGAAAAACACCTATTAATTATGATGTAAATGTTTATGATGTCTAATGTAAAAGTATGTGGTATTATCTAACTCATTGTAAATGAAGTTAGTAGAAAGTATGTATGATTAGGTAAAGGATTTCTAGCTTACATTGTAGAATAGCAAAGAAAAGTCCTGAACTTAATGAATATAATAATTGACAAGAAACGATAGTTGGAATTTGGAAGTACTCTGTGGTATAAAGTTTTATGATGTATATAGTGATATGTGAAAAGGAGTTTAAATGAGAATGATGATTGACTTTTATTAGTCGATTTTGCTTACATGTTTTATTCTATGAAAACATTCCTCTGAAAAGAATATGCATTTATTTTAAAGATGAGTTATCTCAACAACGGTAATTATTCCCTATAGTCGCTTTTAGGTTTTGGAACAAGACAGGTATTTTAAAGTACCTTCCTTACTCCATCCGAATCCTTAGCCGACTATAGTATCCTTCCTGGTTGATCCCTAGAGTACCATAGGGAAATGAGGACATTCATTCATTTGGCATGTTTGATGCTACGGGAAGAAAATATTTTGGATACGAGTTAAAAGAACTATGCTAATAGTTTAAAGTTTGATCAGTATATGGGTATTAAGAGAGCAAAAAGGAAGAAATTATGGATAGCCGTTGTGAATAAATCATAGCTATAATTCTGATTAAGATAGAAGAGATGACTCGAGTTTTCAAAGGATTGTGAAAGTGAGATTATATCACCTAGGGAAAGCCATTGTGGTGATAAATGCTCTGAGCTGAAAGCATGAAGTAATAAATGTTGGTACGATGAGAAGAAAGTATGAAGTACTTGAGCAATTTACAAGCCTTAAGCTAAATGTTATACCTTCAAAATAAATTGGGAATGATGGCTAGTATAATGATTAAGCCAGAATTGATGAACGGATCTGCTAAGTCAGCCCACTTCCTACCCATGAAGTCTGCAGATACACTTAGTGAATTGGCAAAAATGTATGTGAAAGAAGTGTTAGACTACATGGAGTTCCAATGAGCATTTTATATGATAGAGATTTCAGGTTCATTTCTCACTTTAAGGAGATTAGCAAGAAACCATGGGATCTCAGTTGAAAATTTTGCACAGCTTTTCATCCGCAGACTGATGAGCAGTCCGAGCACATGATTTAGACGCTCGAGGACATGTAAAGAGCTGGTGCTATGTATTTTAAAGGCTCATGGGACGACCATCTGCCATTGACTGGGTTTATTTATGATAATAGCTATCATACTAGTATCTAGATGACATTGTATTAAATGTTATAAGAATAGAAAGTGTCAATCTCCGAATTGGTGGGAAGAAGTAGGCGAGTGAAAGTTATTAGCTTTTGATTTAGTCGAGCGAGCATCTGAAGAGGTTAAGTGAGTGGTCAAAGACTTAAGATAGCTCAGAATAGACAAAAAGGTTATACAAATGCTTGACAAAGACTAATTGATGTTTTGGTTGGATACTTGGTAAATTCAAAGTTCTCCATCCAAAGGAATTATAAGATTTGGTCGACGAGGTAAGTTGAGCCCTCATTATATCGATCCAATTGAAGTCTTAGATCAAATTAGAGATATCACCAATAAATTGATTTACCTCCAGAGCTATTGAGGATACGTAATGTTTGTATATGTCAATGCTTCGAAAGTATAATCCAGAATTCATCTTATGTCATAAAAGATGAAACCTTAGAAGTTCAGAAAGACATAAGTCATGTGAAAAAGCCATTTGGGATTTTGGACAGAAAAGATAAGGTATAGAAGTCTATGATGATCCCATTAGTTAAAGATTATTGACAATACCACATCATGGAAACAGATACATGAAGCTAAATAGCTTGATGAAAAAGAAGTATCAGGAACTGTTTAAGACGTAACCTGATTTGAATTTGGAGGACCAAATTCTCTAAGATGGGGAGAATGTGAAATCCCCCAATTTCATGTACTTACTCCATAATTGTGAAGTATTTTGGCTTAAATGAAGTAAATAGATAGGAGAATTATGAAGTATAAATGATGTATGGAACATGGAAGAAGTAATGAAATGGAAAGTTAAATAGTCAAGGAATTTAATGGACATCAGGAAAATAATTGAGGTATGAGAAAAGAATTAATATCAGAAAATTAAGTGTAAGTAAAGACAAGTATTATATGGAAGAAAGGGGACCAATTAAATGAATGGTCAAATAATAATGGTTAAAAGTTAAGATGAATTGATTTAATTGGATGATGATAAAACAATATCAGATTTTCATAATTAAATGATTATGTGTTGCTGATATGAAAGGGGAAGAAGAGAATTAATGGTCAAAGAAGGGTCAAAAAGCATAGTCAAAAAGGAATCATGGCTGAGATGAGATGATATTGGATAGGGGAGCATTAAATGAGGCTGCATGAGTCATCCCCCAGCCATCACCCCTACGGCAGCCACTCTTTCCAGCCCTCTTTCTCTCGTTCTCTCCATTTCTCCAAGTTTCCATAAGCTTCCATTCCTACTCCCCTTGATAAACACTCTTGTTTAGTAACCAAATCGTTTAGCTAGTTGAACGAAAATTGATCCTTGTCACTAGACTAAGTGATATCCGAAGTTTGGTAGATTGAATCCAAGTATTGGAGGAGATCTCAAAGTTTGAGATTTTGGTCACTAGCAAAAGGTAAGAGAAGAAGATGATTTGTTCAATTATGTTCATGGTATGGTGTTGTACTGAATTAGTATAACATGTTTATGGAAAATTCTTAAAGGTTTGCTTTGATATGATGATTTCAGATTTGAAGAAGAAAAAGGTTAGGGTTGGCGAACCAAGTGATTTCATGTTCTCGAAGTAATCGAGGTAAGAAATTTATGTAACAGACGTAAGGCGGCTATGTCCGTATGTTTTATGATGTTTGTGTGGGGTTTGGAAAGAAACACCAGCTGATTTCATGCAGGAAAAATGACATTTTCGGACTTGTCTCCTAGTACCAGTTAGGTTAGGAGCAGTCGACTGCCTAGAGACAACCAAAATGCCGTTTTTCGAAAATTGGTTCAAACCAGTTGACTGCTATGTAAGCCAGTCGACTGCTATTTACCTAGAAGCATTATGTTTCAAACCAGTCGACTGCTATATGGGACAGTCAACTGCTATTTGCCAAAAATGCATTCTGTTTGAAAACCAGTCGACTGCTATTTGCTAAAATGCATTCTGTTTCAAAAACAGTCGACTGCTATATGACCAGTCGACTGCTATTTCTTAAGAAGCATTTTGTTTGAAAACCAGTCGACTGCTATATGGACCAGTGGACTGCCCCATATGTTTTCAGAATTGAAAAATATCAAAATCTTAAATGAAAATAATATTGATAAATGAAAGTATGAAATAGTAGCCGACTGCCCTATGAGGCCAGTCGACTGCCCTGTTTTGAAAAGAGGTTTTCAAACCCATTTTCAAAAAGTATGAAATGTCATGACAAGAAGCTATATGGCATATGTTTTGAGATTATGCACTTTCATGTTTCTAGTAGGGGCTCTGATCAAGTCCTGAAATGATGTATGTTTGGTTGAGGAACCATAAGTCATGCCTCAGTCGCTACAGAAGGACACCTGACTAGTGTTAACTGTAGCCACCAACAGTTGGCCAATCTATTTATATTACATGTTCGGCTAAGGGAGGATTCTTGTTCCTACGGGGCACGCCACATGATGATGATGATGCAGTGCATAACTCCACAAAAGTACAAATAGTTTTTATGTTATCAAAAACTATATGTATATGCGATTTCAAAGAATAAATTGATCGAAAGTACTTGGTTTACTTATATAAGAAGTTTTAAAAGAAGTATATGATGTACGATTTCAAGAAAGTATAAGATGTTTTAAGAGAAGTAAGTATATATGACAATGATATTTCAAAGAAGTACTTGAAATATGTTTTGAAGAAGTATAGGAAACATGCTATGCTATAGAAGCATGTAAAGTATGTTTTGAAGATAGAAGATGATGCATGTTTTTAAAGAAAGTATGTTTGTTTAAACCATTGAAAGAAATATGCATGGTTGCAAACAATGCATGAAAGGAGTATACGATATATGCATGCTTTATAATGCTTTAAATGACATTATAGAGCCAAGTAGGAAAAACTGCATATAGAGGCATAGTACGCTCTTTTACATATTTTTCTTACTGAGCGTAAACTCACCCTTTTACGAACATTTTTCATACAGACTATCTGAAGTAATCCCTCGCTCTCGATAGAAGAGCCTACGAGTGGATCTTGAAAGTTTACCTTCGAGAGACGCTTCCCAAGTAGTATAGAAGGTATACTTATGCGATTATGCAAAGTAAATTGTAATTCAGTTATAATACAATACAAGTAACATTAATGTATATAAGATGTCGGGGATTTAAGTTAAGATGATGTGTGAGATCCTGTGGAAACGGATGATACATATATACATGTATCATTAGTCTGTTTTATTGAAATTGAATAATTTATATTGAGCTGTTAGATATTAGGCTTAAGAAAGAAAAGAATGATTGACATTGACAAGTAAATCTAATCAAGTTAAGTGGAAATAGGAAAAAGTTAAATGGTAAGATGTAGTGACGGGGGTGTCACAGTTATTGTCACGGAAAGAAGAATTTTAAGATCAAGAGCTGAAGGAGTCTGTATCTCTTTTGGTTTTGATGGATGTTTCAAGGTTGATGTGGAGGGATTTTCTGGAGGAATCTAGCTATTGTGGCATCCTACAGAGGTGAACATAACCATCATTCACCACATGAATCAAGTGATTCATGCTTCAGTCCAGGTATGTGCTAATAACTCTTCTTCCTTGCACTCTATGACTCATAGTAACTAGATTCTCTCGGCAATTTATGCCAGATCTAAATTTAAATTTAGAAAATTTTTATGGAAATATTTAACTGATTTTGCAAATAAGCATTTTCTCCCCTGGCTTTTGATGGGAGACTTTAATGAAGTCCTATAGAAATCAGAAAAATTAGGAGGTAGAGCTATCAATAGGTATAAGGCACGACTCTTCCAAGAATGCATGAATGATTATGGCATGATAGATCTTGGATTTATTGGTCACAAACTTATTTAGACGAATAAAAATCACTTTGGCCAAGTTATAAGAGAAAGACTGGACCGAGCATGGGCTAATAGCCAATGGAAATTTATTTATACTATATTTCACTTGACAAAAATTAAGTCTAACCATAATTCGGGCCTTCTTAATACCAACATTAAAGCCCCTAATTTCAGACCGAAACCTTTTAGGTTTGAAACATTTTGGTTTAGTCATATGGATTTTAAGGAAGTGGTTAAGTCTTCATGGAAGGAAGTACATAATATTATTTTGGAGGCTATACCAAAATTTCGAGAGAATGTTTATATTTGGAGTAAAAGTTCTATTGGAAATATCTTCTATAGGAAAAGGAGAGTTAAAGCCAGACTAGATGGAATCCAAAGAGCCTAACAGTCCCATAATCCATGGCCGGTTGAATTAGAGGATTCTTTGGAAAAAGGAATATCAAGGCATATTGAAACAAGAAGAAGAACTGTGGGCTTTAAATGCTAGAGTGGATTGGATTAATGATTGTGACCGAAATACAAGAGACTATCACTTGAGAATAATCCAAAGAAGAAGACGAAATAAAATCCTTTGCCTCAATGATTCGTCAAATAATATAGTGACTGATGCTGATAGTATTAAAGATATCATCTCTAAACATTTTCTGAATCTTTACAAGTCTTTTTTGGAGTTTTGTGACCGTGATGATTGTTTTGATAGTAGATTTAGACATTCCTTGATTGATCATGAAAGGAATAATCTAAGTAGTGATATCAAAGAAGTGGAAATTTTTAAGGCCATTTTTGATATGAAACCACTTAAGGCACCAGGACTTGATGGTTTACACTCGATATTTTACCAAAAATGTTG